>JAWZYT010000049.1:297500-582500 GCA_034508575.1 Petrolisthes manimaculis
AGAGAAAGCCAGGTGTGCACTGAAGTTTTCCATGCATTAGCCTGAGTGGTTTATTTATTAATGTTTTGGGTACATACATTTCCATTTACATTCTACCTACACCGCTGCCGCCATATGAAGCTTCTTATACTTGTTCATCTGCCGCAATATACTGGATGCTTTTGATCTTGTAACTGCATGCTAGCACTGTTGTTGATATACTTTCTTCATAAAAGACTTTGGCATGTTGCTGTTTCCTTCCTTCTGTCATCATACTCATCATCATCATCATATTCATCATCATCATCATCATCATGCTACTCTTTCCCTTCAGCTGTCGCATGATACTTATTACGAGAATTTTGGCTGAGGATGACACTGCACCAAAAGATGTTATGTATATGGGAGAATGAGAGGGAACTGTGAGCTTGTATGAGGGAGACTGAGAAGAAGGAATGCATGTTGAGTGAGACAGGGAGATCACAAGAGAGTCGTAAGTGTGGTACAGATATAAAGAGAGGGAATGGTGAGTGTGGTAGATACTGAATGAGCGGGTATGATGAATGTTGTGTATATATCTAGAATAAGAGGGAATAGTTTATTTGTTTGGTAGATAGATGGTGAATGAGAGAGAATTATGAGACTTGTTTATAAAGAATGAAACGGATTGGTTGGTGCTTGAGGTCGAGGGAGAATGATGACGATGGGCTTAAGGGCTGTATTCAAGGACATATACGTGGTGTATACGATGGTGTGGTACTGTACGACGGCTCTGTTGTTTGTCTATGGAGCCATGGTATTGGTACCACACCATTGTATGCACCACAAATGTTTTCGAGTATGGCCCTCTGCTTGAAGATGGAAACAGTATTGAAGGTTAAATTAATGTTAAGAAGAATTGGCGTGAGGGGAATGAGAGAGATGGTGAGTATGGATGGTGGGCCGAACGTGAACATGAGATAGTGACGGTGAGCATGAAGGTCGTGAAGATGAGAGTGAGCGTGAAGATGAGGCTGGTTGGTTGGTTGGTTGGCTGGGTCGGCTGGGTGAAGTGTAGTCTAATAAGGTGAGGGTGTACGATTGACTTACTTCTGCTTTATATTCTGACGAGTTGGCAGAGGATGGCAGGCAGGCAGGCAGGCAGGCAGGCAAGCTCCACTCCCACAGCACTCACTATACCCCTGCCCTCATACTGTCTTGTCCTCTCTCTCTCTCTCTCTCTCTCTCTCTCTCTCTCTCTCTCTCTCTCTCTCTCTCTCTCTCTTCTCTCTCTCTCTCTCATACACACACACACACACACACACACAGGAAACCAACCCATATAGTGTGGATGTACATTAATGGAGAGAAAACTTTATACAATATGTCCCACACCAAAATGTTATGGTGTGGTGACTCAGGTTTATCTTTCATTCTACAACAGACATCGTACAAGGCTAATTCAGAGAGTCTTGTAGAGTCGTTGGTAAATATTCTGTCAACACTTTTTGGTATGATGAAATTGAACTTTGATAATATTATAGTCGTGAATGTGATGTGATGTGATTCATTAGTAGATGAATATTATGTTGGTATAGAATAGTGAAGAACTCTGAACGATGAGGGAGAAAGGAGGAAGAAGTGGAAGAATAAGAAGAACGGGAAGAGATGGAAAACGAAGAGGAGGAGGAGAAGAAGGAGGAGAAGGAGGAGAAGGAGGAGGAGAAGAAGGAGGAGCAGAAGGAGGAGAAGAAGGAGGAGAAGAAAGAGCAGGAGAAGGAGAAGAAGGAGGAGGAGAAGAAGGAGCAGGAGGATGAGAAGAAGGAGGAGAAGAAGAAGGAGCAGAAGGATGAGAAGAAGGAGGAGAAGAAGAAGGAGCAGAATGAGGAGGAGTAAACGGGAAGTATAAGGAGAGATGTTTGTGTTCCACCTCATATCATCTGCCACACCCACCAATATCATCATCATTAGGTAAACATTGACTCATTCTCTTTATCCTGGGCAGGTCTGAGTGGTGACATGATAGTGACGAGATTGATGGTGTTTAAAGTGAGGCAGTTGTGATAATGACCTCGATAGTGAATGAGGATGAGCTCGTCCTACTCCTTGCCGTCCATATCACCATCATTATCACTCTCATTAGCACTTCATCACTGTCAATGCCATCACCACCATCGACGCTTTTAGCAATTTGTAGTATTGGGTGTATTAGGAATGGGTTAGCGAGGCTAGTTCGAGTTTTGTGGTCTAATTTAATGCAGTATTGACATTTGTGTGGAATCTTTTCAAGTTGGGAGATTGGAGTGTCATTGATTCCTCATTATATGCCAGGGTACAGACGGACTGGATTTTTTGTTAGTCGCGGATCTGATTCCTGACATAATTTAGAGGAATCAGTAGCTCGTCAATTTATCATCAAGAGAATATACAATAATAGCCTACCCTTGAATGTTTAGGGATTTGTGACAGAATGGACAAGGCTTTGTTGATATCCAGTCTGATTCTCTCTCTCTCTCTCTCTCTCTCTCTCTCTCTCTCTCTCTCTCTCTCTCTCTCTCTCTCTCTCTCTCTCTCTCTCTCTCTCTCTCTCTCTCTCTCTCTCTCTCTCTCTCTCTCTCTCTGTATCAGTGTGTAATTTTATTAATGAATACAGTACTGTATGTACATGTGTACGGGTGCAATGGTCCTATAGATATTAATGCTAATCTGGTAAAGTGTGTGTGTGTGTGTGTTTGGTGACTGGTGAGTCAGCCGTCACACCAAGGAAACAACATAGACATTTTACTGCACCCAAAATAAGACCCATTTGGCTCATGACCACCCCTTCCTAAACCCCTCCTCTCTCTCTCTCTCTCTCTCTCTCTCTCTCTCTCTCTCTCTCTCTCTCTCTCTCTCTCTCTCTCTCTCTCCTTAGAGTGGCTTACGTCTGTTTTCCCTTTATCTCATTTCCTCTATTTTCCAATATCTCGTTACCTTTCCCTCTCAGCTACGTACTTTCCCACTCTTTTACATCCTTGTACTTTCCTCTCATCATTTCAAGTTTTCTTTCTAATGTTTCTATGACTCCTCAACCTTCCTTCACCAACTCTGCATGAGTGACACAGCGACAGACTGAGAGGAAGCAGAGTATAAATCTTCAGCCAAAGGAAGCATGCATGCATACAGTAATCACTCAGGTTGTTCGCTAAATAAGTCCATTTTATTGCCACAATATCGCACTCAGAAATGTTAGAATAAATTAATTTGAAAGTATTGCAAAATTTCCTGCTTAGAAAGATACAAAAATATAGGTTCCTTTATTATTAAAATGTGAAATGTTTCTGTTAGCAGCACGATCTGCCAAACATTTTCAGGAAGCACCCTCGCCAAGTGGTGGCCAGAGATAATGTTAAATATGAAAAGTACTTAACCAGAAGCGTCACTATCAGGGTTTATCTCGTGAATTTGTTAGGCATGAGAAATTGGGGACGTAAAGCAGCAACGGAGTAGACACGTCGTTTGATCCTTCCTCCCTCCCTGCCTCCACCTCCTCCTCCACCTCCTCCTCCACCTCCTCCACCACCTCCTCCACCACCTGCTCCTCCTTCACCTCCTCCTTCACCTCCTCCTTCACCTCTACCACCACCTCCTCCTTCTCCTCCACCACCACCTCCACCTCCACCACCACCTCCTCCTTCATCTCCTCCTTCACCTCCTCCACCTCCTCCTCCTCCTTCACCTCCTCCTCCTCCTCTAGTCAGATCCCCCAGTACCCCCACCATCTCCACAAGTAAACCTACCATCTTTAACAGTCAATATCCGTACTACCAACACTTCCACTACCAGCAGTCAGTCCTCCACAGTAGAGACCCTATATCCACAGTACCACCACCAGTCAATCTCCAATACATATAGCTTCTATTTCCCAAATGTTATACCTTTCACCTTCCCCATCTTGCTCTACTTCCACCCAAATCACAACTTCGATTATTTCTTTCGTGGAGGTGGAAGTCTAGCAACATTCTCTAATATTTATATTATTCAACAGCCGTTTATCTCCCTCCTACACCGCCGATAAGATCAAGATAGTTAATCACGTCCCCGTCACCTCCCCGCGCTACCACTGTTCCACCACCACCACCACCACTACCACCACCACCACCACCACTGTCACCACCACCACCACCACTGTCACCACCAGGTCCCCCCATCCCACCATCATCTCCACTCCACGTTGACATGGTCCGGGGCTGTTGGGTAAAGTGTGTGGGTGGGTGGGATAGGGGACGGTACGTGTGGGGTTCAGCCTCGTTTCCCTCAATTAGCATTTCACTCTCGTCATCTTGATTTTTATGTGACTCCGATATTTGTGGGGTAGGTCCAGTGGTTCTAGGATTGAGCTAAACAGAAAATTTGATTTGTGATCTCGAGATATTTTTAATTTGATGATAACTGTATGATACAATTCCAACAGGAGTATCAAAACTAGTGAGTCGAGTTATCCTAAATAATGTGTCTGGACTGGAGTGACTATGTAGCCTACGGTATGTCGTATGAACTGAATCTTTCATTGTTTACATATTTGTCTGTTACCACTTTCTGGACTGAAATAACTGTACTTTTACTAGTTTGTCTCTTGTATTTATATAATGGTTGTAAGGTAAGATTGGTTACGTATAATATAAACCAATCTCCTAACTACTGGTGGACTAACTACAGTGATATTTGTAAGGTTCGTGGTTCATTATAGTAGGTTCAGGAGACCATGAGTAGATTCCAGTTGGTTAGTGAGAGTTGTAGCTGTTTAGTGATGCTTCTAATGCATGGATGTGATTTTTTATTCGATCTGATTTTATTGTTTGCATAAGGTTAAGGATGGGATGATTTGGTTGGAGAAGCGGAGACACGTGATTCCTCCAATATATAACACGAAACAGGACGTATACTGAGGGTGTCCGTTTCGTGACTTAGTTTGGATGAACCAGTATGCTAGTCCTCCAGTTTACCGTCTCCATAAGGTGGTGTCTTGCATTTGGACGTGACAGAGTTGTTGTGTCAGAGATGCAGACTCTTCCTTATATTGATGTATTCGTAGTGTTTAAAGGCGCTTGTGACTCGTAAAGAAATAGATGAGCCTCATACATTAATGGGATGTGTGCACGCAAACACACACACACACACACACACACACACACACACACACACACACACACATATATAGATATATATATATATACACACACACACACACACACACACACAAAAATTCATCCAAATTATACCAGAAAACAAATATGTATTTAAGGATACAAGCACTGTATTTTTTTTATGGCATAGTTTGAAAGAAGCAGTGGCCCTACAATTTACCCACAACAGATGGCTTTTGGCTACTGTCAAACAAAAAGTCCTTTCAAGCATTCCTTCTCTCTGGCCATTGTTGGTTTGTTCCACCTTACTCTGGCTGAAGTTCCAATTTCACGTCCTCGTCTCGGTGTGGGTGTAGTCACGCTCTGAAGTCCTGCAAACCCTTCTAATGAAACGGACTCTTTAACTGATGCGAAACTAATCTACAGTATAGCTGTTGGTTTCTGTAATGTTGGTCTACAAGATTTTCACTCAAAAGAAATGGATCATTATCATTCACCTGATCTTGGACTTTATATGATAACTGTACAATGAAACTTAGTTTATGTAAGTATAGTGTATGTTGCTCTTCCTTCATTCAGATTGTTTATTTATTATTATTTTCTATAAAGTCAAGAGGTATAGTGTAGCTCAGAAATACAGTGAATCTGAGAGTAGAGATGGTGATGAAAGTTAACGTGCATTTAAGAACTCGGGTACAACAGGAAAATTAAAATGTGTAGAGCTTACTAAGAGTGATGGATGCAGCTGAGGAACTGAGATCCGTCTGTGGTAAATGAAAGTTAGTATGCATTTTAGAGTTAAGGTGCAGCGAGCTGAGAAATTAGCACGTAGGTGAGAGAGAGTGTTGAGTGCAGTTGAAGAATGGAAGAGTGGCTGGATGTCGAGTGCAACTGTGGGCAGGAAAGTGGGTTAGGCTGCACACGAAGCGAGGGTCCGTCGTGAACCTTTCTGTGGTGCTGCCAAGTGTATAAAGAAGGAACAAGAGTCATTAAAATTCGTTCAGACCCACCAGATGTCCTTAGTTACTTAAATCATCCAGGTAAGCAATGTTTATGTTTCATTTCGAGAGTTGCTATGTATGTAAACATCATGCATTCACTTCAAAACTTAGGTGCACTCTAAATGAAAGGTAAATATATCTTAATTACTTAATTATCTTTATTTACTTTTTTCTTCGTGGAACAGATTTAGTGTTGAGGTACAGTACTAATTATTTATATTTTTATCAGTCATCAAAGAATCCCACCGGGAGTATTATGTTTATTCCTTATCGTGCTACAAAATGTAAAGGTGTGAATGAGGGTACAGTACTGAGAGTGTTAGCAACGCACACACCTGGAGAATAATGTGTGTCAGTGGCGCCAGGTGTAACAGCACTCATAGAGGTGTGTGTGGTGGAGACATTACCTTACTTCACCTGTGGGTTAATAAGGGACGTGTGATGTCACTGGCCACTTTGACGTTCAGTACTGACTCCTTCAAATTATGTCACGAAACAGACTCCTTCTCAGTAACAATGTTTTTATAGTCATGTTTTGGAGGAATCTGTAACTTCGAATTTGACATCTACATCACATGACCCTTAATTCAGCACAGGATTTGGAATGGTGTTGTATATATTTGATTTTATATGATTCTTCTTTTTTCATAACACCCTCAACATCCTTCAAAAACAGCTAATTACATAAACACTATTGCAACAATTAATATATTCGTGTGTAAATATTATGTCAGAAGTGTTTGATTGTTATTTTGCCCTCTAATACAGATCTATGTTTATTGTGTTCGCAAATCAAGAATAAAAAGAAATTACGAGAACGCTATATATAAATCTTTCACTCAGCATCTGGTGACGATGGTGTTATGAGGTGGACGGTCTGGTACCGAATATTGCATCATACTGTACCCACAAGTGCCCTACTGTGCTAAAGGTGTCAACTTTAATGCATCCCAGCAGCAATCATACAACTGCTATATTTATTAGTCGGTTGTGGAGGAGGTGGGAAAATTATATATTGACTTATATTGATTTTAATGGAATGACGTTGATCTAAATTGTTTTGATAAGAAACTGATCATGGGTTATTTTGATGTGAAATAGATATAAAGTTTTATCAGCGTGAAATATAACAACTGCTGTTGTCACTGTTGGATAGGATTATATAGGATTAATGAGTTGCATAAATATATAGAATGTTAGTTTGGGTTTATGTGACATATTTCACAGGTGGATATTTGCATTCAATATTGGATTTAGGATGTGAACATTCATACACAGCTTCTCTGATCATACACAAACTTCTCTTAAGTGACAAGTGGTGTTAAAACTGGATGTGTTTGTGATTGATCCCTGGCAAGAGGGATTGTGTATGGCTGTTTAGCATTATCCACCACCCTGTGGTTTGCAACAATGATATGACTCTTATATCGCTTCAACATAGAACAATTCACTTCACCTTACTTTCACACATCCAAAGTATGAAAACTAGTAAAGAAAATGTTACCTGTTTACAAATCATTTACATGTATATGTACCGTAGGTTATGGCTATAACTGTTTTCATAATAAATCAGCTATGATTTATTGTCAGACGAATGGAGGGACAAAATTAAATTTTGCCGCTGTTCAGTTTTTGGTAATACTAATACTGAGGAAAAACAATTCAGGTAGAATATGAGAACGGCAATTTACGAAAATATCAATAAGTTAAAGTAGAGCAGCAATACAGGATGAGATTAGCCAGACCAACGGGAATGAAAAAAGTTCTGCCCTGAACAATTTGTGACTGATAGTTAGTGCTGTTTTTACTGCTGTTGATGGATTAAAGTTTTAAAGCCGCTAATGAGTGAAGTACACACAAGACTGTATGAAACACAACTATAGCACACATCACAGATGTTGAGTGGCCCAGAGACCTCACCACCCCTGTGAAACCCGAGTTAGCTTCGGCTATGGCTGCGTAAGCTGGAAGACCTCAGACAGCCGACTCAAACCCCCCAGGGTTTGGTAACCTCTGGCATCAGTGAAAGAATTTTACAGTGTGTTCTGAGCATGGACCGAATGCTTGACAATAGAAACTGCAGCTGAGCACTCTACCACTGTGCTGGCCAGAGTCTGGTGATGATAATGATGACAATAATGATAAGAACGTGGGAAAGAAATCTGATTTAAGATAGTTATATTTTTCATAGGTACCTAATTCCACAGTCCCTTATACTTGTACGTCTCAAAAGTACAAGATTATTAATTCAAGGATTAAGTAAGTGGTGTAATGTTTTGTTGTGAGGGGGTATTGTCCTTAGTTACTGAGACGCAAGCACTGAGTAAGGGAGTAGGTTGTTGGACTCTAACCTACCTGGAGAACGTTCACCCACTCTCTTCCCAAGTCATTTATTTTATTGACTCGTCTGGAAATGAGGTCAAGAGGAGGAGGAGGGGGAGCAGGAGGAGGGGGAAGTTGCGGTGGTGATAATCTAGGCTGAGAATCTAGTGTGTCCTGTTTATGTGGTGCGAGTTGGCAGGTGAGGGGCTGGGGACCTGGTGACTCAGTGTACCTCTCCCTTATAATAGAACATCTGTGGTGGAGACACTCGCCTTCAAACCCTTCATGCCGTGACACTGACATGCAAACAACAACATCTAAACGACCTTCAATCTTCTACTGCTCGCTGATTAGCAGGAGAGGTGGCCAGCAGGACCTTGTGTCAGATTATTATTATTATTATTATTAGTAGTAGTAGTAGTAGTAGTAGTATTAGTATTAGTATTAGTATTAGTATTAGTATTAGTATTAGTATTAGTATTAGTATTAGTATTAGTATTAGTATTAGTATTAGTATTATTAGTATTAGTATTATTAGTAGTATTATAAGTATTAATATTAGTATTATTAGTATTAGTATTATTAGTATTATTATTATTATTATTATTATTATTATTATTATTATTATTATTATTATTATTATTATTATTATTATTATTATTATTTCATCAAAGTACACAAGCACACATGCCATAACTTCCGAACTGACACCCAGCTACAGAAGAAAAATATGTGGATAAAGCCTGAATACTGCTGCTGTCATTGTACCAGCAAAGAAATTTTGTGAATTTCGGTGGCCTTACGATTACCGTCTCAAACTCAGTTTGGTAGAATTACTATTATTCTCTAAAGAAATTTGATCTCATTCCAGTTACAAGTCCAACCCACTAGCTGCTATTATAGCCGAACGGTAACTTCACCTCTGTCGTTTGGCCACTTGTCTCATTGCAAAACATAGACTCACAGTGTTTTATTAATCTAATCTTTGACAAGTCAGAAACAACATCAGCAAATATAGGAAATTATATTGGCATTAGGGTGATACAGCCTACGGAGACGAAAATTTATATTTAGTGATATCCGTGACCTTCCTGAAAACGGTAACATTACCACAACATGTGGAGCCATCCAGGATATTAACAATACATGTATCCCATCCCATACTTAACTTATAGACGGCAGAAGTTCTCCTGTAAAAACAAGATATCAACTGGTGTTACCACGAGTGCTTAATCAGGATCATAAGTAGCTGGTAATCGGTTAATTGAAAAAGTTTTTACTCCTGTAGGTGGAAGTACTTCCTCCCGAGTAAAATAATAATCAGACTCAAATTAGACAAACAGACATAATCATATGTCTGTGTTTTCATAGAGTCATGTACAGTTTTGTCTCTCGTCTCTCAGTTCTCAGGGATATTTTATTAGATGAAAATATATTATAAAAGGATGGTCTAAGTAACTGGGAACCGGATCACAATCTCATAAATTTCTATTGTTTAAAACAGTCCCTTGAGGTATTGGGACTCCCTTGTTGGATATCTTAGAATGCAAATAGTGAATATGTTTAATAACATATTTTGGAGGAATTATTCTCTCCAAAATATAGATAAAATTGTAAACTCTCCAACAAATTATATCATAAATAAAACTCCTAAGACATTATTGAAAGTGTCTTGGGATGCCTGGTCAGTGACCCTCCCTCTCTTCCTTCACACCTTTCCATCTCACGACCACATGAAGGAAAGTAAATAGAGTGTGAAATTGGTGGGAATATGCGCCGTGCCCTCCATATTGACCAATATATATAGGACCTGCATTTGAGGAGGGAAACGAGTGTAAGGGTGATAGGGACGAGAGTGGAGGGGTTAGATATATGAAGGTGCAACAGGCAGATTACATATGAGGGATCAGGGAAGGTAGAATAAAAAGAATCTCATAAAAAGCAAACTGGAAACTTCTTCAAAAACACGGGGTTTCGTCAAAAATATACGATAAAGATAAGTTTTCCTAAACACAGTGAAGGGAATTAAAATGAAGATTAGTTTTATGGAAGATATTGAAGTATGAGAGGAGGAACCCATGGAGGGAAGCTTGAGGAGGAAGTGGGGGACGGTCATTGGGTAGAGAGGTTGAACGCTCTGGAGAGAATTTGCTAAGGAGATGAAGCGGAAGAATATGAAGAAACGTAGGGGAAGGTGGAGGGGGGGAATGAGTAGAGGTAAAATAACAAATATTTATGTAATGTGAAGGGTAAGATTGAGAAAGGCAGGAAGTAGGAAGGGTAGTTAAGAGGAATGTAAAATAGGCATAGAGGATAATAATATATAAATGAATTGTAAAGTGGATTTTAGAATGTGCTTGGAATTGAAGTAAGTTTGGGAAGGGAAAGATATATGAAAGATATATTTCCTGCTCTCTCGTGGCTCCTCACAAGTAAGCACACACGCTTATACATACAAACACGTATGTGCACTCAGTCACACACAGATGAACACAAGTAAACGTCTGCACACACACACACACACACACACACACACACATACACACACACACACACACACACACACACACACACACACACACACACACACACACACTAAGATAATACTGTGTGGCGTTGCAAAGTTGCAGCCGTGATCATTATTCAAACCCACACCTCAACATTATTTTCATGAGCCCGTGTCCCTTTTTGTAGTGTTGGCAAATTTGGAGCAACTAAAATCCGCACAAGCAATCCAAGAAACAGGCCTTATATAGATTATATTAGTTGGTGTAGTTTGTATCTTAGGATGGTTTGGAGAAATTGGTTGCTCCGAAAGAAAAAAAAATCATATATAATACCTCCTTTATAATGTCACAAGTGTGAAATTTATTATACTAAAGGAGAGAGTTGTGGAGATTCCATAAAACTGGTTGCCAATAATCTGAACAGCTAAGAAATATGACAAAGTGCAAAAGGCTTGAGACAGCAAGATAAGAAACTGTTTGTGGTGATAGTGGGGTTGTTGAGGGTTGTGGTGGTGTTGGTGTTGGTGGTGGTGGTGGTGGTGTTGGTGGTGGTGTTGGTGTTGGTGGTGTTGTTGGTGGTGGTGGTGGTGGTGGTGGTTGTGGTGGTGTTGGTGGTGTTGGTGGTGGTTAATATATCTGTCCATCTCTGTATTCACCCTGTTTTTTTTTTTTTTTAGTATAAGTCACTGATTCCACCAAACTCGGCCACGAAAGAGACTCCCTATGGGTAACGTTGAGGGTTATCTATTTCGTGACTTGTTTTGGAGGAATCAGTAGCCGTCTAATTCACCAACAAGTGATTCTTCCTTTAATTGTATGTATGTGTTATAAGGCAGCGTGTATGGTAGAGGGACTGGTGTTTATTTTATTAATGTGGAAAGTAAAGTGCAGAAGGAGTCATGAGGCGTTGAGTGTGTGTGTGTGTGTGTTTGTGTGTGTGTGTGTGTGTGTGTGTGTGTGTGTGTGTGTGTGTGTGTGTGTGTGTGTGTGTGTGTGTGTGTGTGTGTGTGTGTGTGTGTGTGTGTAAAGCAGACAGACAAATAGACGGGAAGAAAGGGAAAGAGAGGAGAGAAAGAGAAAAGGAATGAAAGTCTGGAAAAACAATGGAAAAGGAGAGAGATAGAGAGAAAAAAACAGTGGAAAAGGAAAACAAGAAAAGAGAAAAAATAGGCTGAATACAAAACAGAGTAAAATAATTAAAAGAGAAATGGAAAGGAAGGAGCGACGACATCATGAACAGAGTAATGGGATTGAGTAATAAGAAGGAAGAGGATATAACAGGAACCACATGGAAAAGACACCGAGGAGTATAGGAAGGAACAAAGGATGAAAGACATGATGATATTATGATACTGTGTGCGTGTTTTTTTTTTTTTTTTTCCCATGCAGTCCAGACAGCCAAGTGCAAGGTCGTAGCCGGGCCACCTGCACGGGACTAGAGACACAACACCTTGAACACCAACACAACACCACTACAGAAAGGGCAAACATTGACATCAGCTCGGGAATCATGTATTGTAGTGCTTCATTAAATGTTGCACTCCTTAGCTGTATGGAAAAGCAGAGGTACATACACTACAGGCCTGAGCAGTCGTGTGAGTGTGTGTGTGTGTGTGTGTAAGACTTTTATGTGTCTGTGTGTGCAAGATATTAATGCGTGTGTGTGTGTGTGTGTGTGTAAGACTTTTATATGTCTGTGTGTGTGTAAGATTTTTATGTGTGTCTGTGTGTGTATGACTATAAGGTGTGCGTGTGTGTAAGACTTTAATGTGTGTGTGTGTGTGTGTGTGTGTGTACGATAAAGAGATAGCACAGGAGGAGGAACATATAAGTCTGGTATTTGAAGGTCATGTAAACTACTGCAATTTTCCCCACAAGGAGAGCTCAAAGGCTGTTGTCCAAATCGGCGTCAACACAATGCAGGTGTGAGTGTCCATGTCTGTAGCCTAGACACCTGGAGATGACGGAAGGGAAGTCAGGAGTGGTTTACGTCACGGGAATGTGTTTACTCTGAGAATTACTTTGTTTATCGATGAGTTTTCGCTTTTTTTTTTGCATAACTTTGTGATTTGCTGACCTTTCTCTATCAATGTTCAATAGCTCATTTACATTTGTTTACTCTGGGAATTACTTTGTTTATCGATGAGTTTTCGCTTTTTTTTTTTTGTATAACTTTGTGATTGCTGACCTTTCTCTATCTATGTTCAATAGCTCATTTACATTATGTCTAAAGGAAAATTTGTTTATATGACAAATTCGTTCCTGTTGTGTCACTGATGAAATTTCAGGAGAAACCGATTACGTTGGGAGAAAAGTACACATCATTACTTTCTATAATTATAATGTGTATGTTGAAGAGCAAGCAAGGGGACAAGTGGACAAGACGAGAGGAGAGATAGTGAGGAGAGATAGAGGTAGTGAGGAGAGATAGAGATAGTGAGGAGAGATAGAGGTAGTGAGGAGAGATAGAGATAGTGAGGAGAGATAGAGGTAGTGAGGAGAGATAAAGATAGTGAGGAGAGGAGATATACTGAGGAGAGATAGAGGTAGTGAGGAGAGATAGATTTAGGTGGGTAGTTAGTGGATTAATTAAGGGATAGTAAAGGTAGTAATTAACATTCCAGAGAGACCTGCAACATCTCATTACATATTTCCTTCAGTGAAAGATCCTTGTCTCATTTTAGTTGGGTGTAAGAAATAAGAAATAGTATACGTACAGCTGGTCAAACTCCTGTGAGGCCCACCCAGCACATGCAGCCAACGCTGTGCGAGATAGTGACGCCGAAACACCGAAATACTTGTTCTGAACTCTGCTCGAAATATGCACTGGTGGGGGGATTGGGGGTTTGAGGCGTGGAGGAAATCCCCCCACCAGTGCATATTTCGAGCAGAGTTCAGAACAAGTGTTTCGGCGTCACTATCTCGCACAGCGTTGGCAGTGCTGGGTGGGCCTCACAGGAGTTTGACCAGCTGTACTTATTCTCCTGTTATTTTTTTAGCTCCGGCCTCAGCCGAGAGCTCTAGGTCTTATCGTAATTATTGTTCTTGTTCTTGTTCTTGGGGCGACAACTTCTTAAAAGAGGTTCAACTGACTCACTCTCTCACTCACTCACTCACTCACTCATTCTTCTTGGGGCGACCATTTCTTAAAAGGGGTTCAACTCACTCACTCACTCACTCATTCATTTCACTTGAATCATTAAGAGCCGGAGCTTTTGAAGGGTTTTCCTTCATGTTCTTGTTTTTCTTATGTTTGCAATATATCATGTAATTTATATACTTTTCTCAATTCAAAACTAATTCTCAGAGATATTTGACTATCTTCTCACATATATACACAAGAAGCGGAATACAGATTGGAGCGGAGACAGACGTGATGAAAAAAAAGGAGAGGGAGTAAGAGGAGAAGGAGGAATATTGCAGGGAAGGGAATGAGGAAGATTGAGGTGTATGTGCAGGTGGTGGGTTTGGTGAAAAGATAGAAGATTGATATTAGAGGCTACTACGTGCATGGGAAGATGGAAAAAAGTTGCCTAATATATTACGTTGACAGTGTGGTGGTGGTGACAAAAATAGATCACGGGGGAAGAAAGATGAAGAGAGGAAGAAGAAGAGGAGGAGGAGGAGGAGGAGGAGGAGGAGGAGGAGGAGGAGGAGGAGGAGGAGGAGGAGGAGGAGGAGGAGGAGGAGGAGGAGGAGGAGGAAGAAAAAGAAGAAAAAGAAGAGTAGAAGGAAGAGAAAGAAAGGGGAGAAGAAGAAAAGAAGAAAAGAATGGGAGAAGGTGGAAAAGAAATAGGAGTAGTAAGAGGAGGAAGAAAAAGGAAAGAAGGAGAAGGAAGTAGAAGAAAAAGTAGAAAAGGAAGAGGAGGAAACAGAAGAAGAAGAAGAAGAAAAGGAGGAGAAGGAAGAGGAGAAGGTGAAGGAGGAGGAAGAAGCAGAGGAGAAGGAAGAGGAGGAGGAGAAGGAGGAGGAAGAAGCAGAGGAGAAAGAAGAGGAGAAGATGAAGGAGGAGGAAGAAAAAGAAAAGGAGGAGAAAGGGAGAAGGTGAAGGAGGAGGAAGAAGCAGAGGCGAAGGAAGAGGAGGAGGTGAAGGGAGGAGAAGGGAGGAAGAAGAGGTTGAGTTGGTGCGTGGGTGGCTGAAAGGCAACAACGACACGAGACAATATATGGGGTGTGGCACTGTACATGAGGAAGAGGTGACAGGGAAGGATGACCTCAGACGTCACCACCCACCCTCACCCTAACACACACACATAAACACACACACACACCGAACCCCCTCTCTCCCCCACACCCACTGGACCCCACCCCCTCAAACACCCACTCACCCACTAACCAGCAAGTTTCTTATAATTTGTTATGCCTTGTAATTGTTCTTCTTACTTAAATGACCCTGTAATTCTTTGTCATCCCTGTATCGAGAAACGTGAGGTCATCCCAGGTCAAGGCAGAGAGAATGGAAGAGGACTTGTTGGAAAATTATGTTGTGGAGTGACGAAGGGACTTTTGATGGTGATTGTACAAGGCAAGGGCAGGCAAAGTAACGTCCATAACACCTTAATTAATTGTTACAAAGCAGGAACTGGCTGATGTTTGTTCCTGTATTTCGATTATCATTACCTTGGAACCAAACGGTAGATTATACGGACTTAAATTGGTATTATTTGAGATGGGTAGTGGTTGGGGATGATCAATTCGTGGAGGACGAGGACGAGGGACAGCAATGAAAACTTTATGTTGGCATGTGGAGAAAGAAACATTGAATGATTATATTAAGTAAATGACGACTGTTTGGAGGTTGATGGTGGACTGAGAGGCGTTGAGGAAAGATGATGTATGGTGTTGGAAGGGAAGAAGATGAGGTTTAGGAGTGGAGTATAAGGACTTGGGTGGATAAGAGGTAGGGTTGAAGTGAGTCGAGTGGGACGTTGCATAGGAGACTGACGGTGGGAGATGCAGGCTAGGCTGGGAGTGTGTTTACAAATACTTGGTGTCGGTGGCGGAGGAGCTGCCCACCAAAATAACCTTTGGGCCGCTCCCATTTTGGCTGGCAGGGGGGTGAACATGATAGTTGCCTCTGGTTGCCCGCTATACGTTTATTGACACTTGTAGTAATTTCATTTTACCTGATATGATATTTTTCTTTTCTTGTAATTGAAGGTATGGGTATTCTTGTGAGGTGTTGGGTATCAAATGACTGTGTGTTGTGTGTCATGGTGTGTTAGGGGTGATAATGTTGAGTGTGGAGGCTAGATGGTCTATGGCCGGCGGGCTGCAGGTATCTGGTAGCGAGGGCTGGTGGGCCGCCATTTACGTGTGTGCAGGCAAGCCGGGCCCTGAAGAGCGCTCGCCCCGCTGCCCAGTCCGATCCCCGACAAGGCTATCCTTCCTCCGCTCGGCTCGCCACAACCCACCACAAGTGATTACGGTGTGTACGCCGCCACAACTCACTTAGCTAATAACTGTTAACCCTTACCGGGGTGGGAAGGGTTAGCAGTTGTGCCGGCTGCAGTGTACGTACGTGAGAGTGGTCAGTCAGTCTAATCAGTCACAAGTGTTGCGCGCTGCGGCCATTATTAAGTGTTTCTCAAGTGCAAGACAGCGTAAGTGTTGCGTCTGAGTGGTGCGGGAGAGTTGCCCTTCCCTCCCCTGCAGCTCTGCCGGCCCCTCCGCCAGGCCCCTTCAGTCATCTCCACCTCCAGCAACATCCAGCCCCGCAAGTGTTCCTCCTCCTTCACTGTTGTTGTGGCAGGCGGCGCTGAGCGGAGGGGCCGCCAGCACCTGCAATCCCTCACCCCGCCCCGCCCCGCCCCATCTCATTCCGGGGATATATGAAGGACTCATTTGGATTAATCAGAGTCTATCAATTGTAGTCTATGTGAGAGCCGTGACACCATCCTTGAAAATAAGTCCTTTCCTTAGTCCCATTCAATCCCCTTATTGATGGCTAGACGGCCCATGTAATTCCATCTAGTCGTTCCTCGTTACTTAAATGAGTGTTCCCATATAGACCACGATATCCACCACAAGTGTTACCATATACAAACTTCCAAGCCTGGACTCGGGAGATTTAATTTAACTTCCTTTATATTCTTAAAGGTTCATAATCATGTTAGATAATGATGCAGTAGAGGGCCGTATTTTGGGCTTCTAGAGCATCCGTTCCATTACCAACTTTTATAGTATTATTACTCACAGCCAACCGTCCTCTTTAGGAGAAAACGTACTCTGTACCCAGGCTGACACTCTTTTCCTGTTATTTTCTTTTTTGTCGAGCTGTTATAAAAAAATGGAATTCATTCTCTGGGTGATATCTCACTGTTTGTGAAAATGTTTCATATAAAGTATTAAACCTAGATGCAGACCTTGCCAATTTTACAATACTTTGTTCTGGATTCTGCATGTCTCAAGAGCGATTCAATGAGAGGAACTTGACTGGTTGTGTTGTGTGAACCTTATAATAGTACAGTAATATTACCTGTACTAAGTACATTTCATTTAATTTTCCTGTAATTTGTATTAAATAAAATTTTGAACCATCTGCGACTGAAAAAAAATTATCAGTGCTCAGTGATGAAATACATCACTTGGTGGGAAATTATTACACTTAGGTAATAATATTATCCTCTACTGGAAATCCGATGTTTTTTGATGATTGGAGGAGGAGGAAAGTGTTGAAACTTTGGCTTTTGGTGATTTCTGAAAAGGTTTTATCGGTTTCTTTATCTATGTAATAATACGGTATATCTAAGGCTCGTAGTTTTAAAACATTTGAGGGCCCTTACTGGAGCTCTATGAACCCTCCAAATAATCCAGGCCACAAAATGCTTCAGTGTTTCGAATAGGGAATCTGTTGCCCGGAGTAGTTTGGAGGGTTCATAGAGCTCCAGTAAGGGCCCTCAAATGTTTTAAAACTACGAGTGTAACCCCCTTATCTCATAGTGGGTGTACAGGAGAAAACTACAAGTTTTTAATGTCCCTATTTCCTACCCTTCCCATGTTCCATGCCAGAGCCTTACTTTTGAAGCATTCCTGGACTCCATCCCTTCCGTATTACTAGTCTATCATCCTCCTCTCGTCCATCGCTTCTTCTTCGCAAGTCATTAACTTTCCATGAGTCTAAACCACTTTCTTACTTCCTCTACTGTGAACTCATTCTTTATTAAACATATCCGTCGAAATAATACTCAGCCAGCCCCAAATCCTCAAATAAATCTTTTGCTTTTCATCCTTTATCCAATATGATTCCTCAGATATTTTAGACTATAGACCGTGATAAACATTTTCCCTACTGAGACATTCCGTGTTATCCCAGTTGGTTCATTATCAAGTATTCTGATGAGTCGAGGACCAACTTTGATATTTGCGTATAATACTTTCTTGATACAACAAGGACTGAATATGTAGGTGTTTGAAAATGTTGGCATTACACTATACAAAGAAATGCTACTTTCTTTTATTATCGACTACAGAAAGATCGTTGACGAAAACAACTGTCCATTGCTTAATATGACGGAAGAAAGCTTAATATCTTAACGTTACTTACTATAAAGTATTGAATGAAGATTAAAGTAAGCATTGGGCGAAACCCTAGGTTATGGGACGCGAGGTTCATATGTGTCTCATTAGGGACCGAGATGCACAGCCAATTGAGTGGAGGTGATCTTGGTTTCTATATTTACGCCTCACAAGCATCAACATTTCAAACTCCTTATTAAGAAGGTGTGGGCGGCGTGGTGACATACAAGACACACAACACTTTATTAGCACTAGAGTCCCACAAGTCTGGAGTGTACATATCATAATTATAACAATACACATCATAATTATAACAATAGAGGTTTTCTCTCTGAATCTGAGAGATCAGATTAGCTGTATTCATTCAACTTCCAAATCAATATTAAACTCTCACATTGTTCCGTCACTATTGATGAAATGAATTTGAGCATTAATCATTGATATCTAAAGACAAAGCAGAGTAATGAAGTACCAGTATGGACCTGCTGTTGGGCATGTGCTGACGGTTCCTCTCACGACTTCTTCAGAAAACAACTGCAATGACATTCTGATGCAGCCCTGAGAAGAAGTGTCAATATAATACATTTCCAAGGCTTTACCTCAATATTTCAGGGATTATTAAATACAGGAATGTTATTGCACTTTTTTCGTCCCATGAAATAAATCTGAATGATTTGTGAATGTTAGCTAGAGGGTAGAAGTGGCTGCCTAGTGATGTAATTGGCAAGGTGTGTTTTGACCCATTCTATGTGACGTTTAGGGGTATATAAGGGAGAAATTTTATTAAACAGAAAGTCATTACAAAAAGTTTATTCTTGGTGATTTGGGAGAATTAGCGACAAACCATTGAACAAGATAAATGTTACACACGCCTTGAATTTCAGAGTATACTCTGTATTTGAAAAATGGGAAGTATGCTATAAAAATAAAATAATCATGTTCTTTTTGCCAACAATATTCGATCTTACAAGAAGTCTTAAATATATCTTTATTTGCCTATCATTCACTTCATGTTTTGTAATTTCAGTGGGTTTTTTTCTTCATAAAGCACTGGCCAGAGCCTGAATAATTATATGTTCGGGCATGGGACTTCAGTTAGAAGTTTGGCTCTTACATGAGTAAATTTACTGTAGTAGTTCAGAGTGATTAAGTGGTCAATAAGATATTGTTGACATTATTACTGTTGTGGTTTTGAAGTTTTTGAGAAAACCTGTTAACTGGTCTGCCCTGGATAGTCTCAGTATATTTACTGAGTTTATTGGTTGTACAAACAAGTGTTGTTTCTCAGTAAATTTGCTGAGTTTATTGGTTGTACAAACAAGTGTTGTTACTAGAAGAGATAAGGATATCGTACAATGTTTATGTTTCAAGGAAAATATTGAGCTAAAGCTTCTTAAAGCAATATTACCTTATCCGTTTCCCTTCAAAAAAACTTTTAACACAGTAAACAGCTGAGATATATTTGGAAAACTGTTAGGTTACCGGGAAATCTTGCATGAATAACCTACATATTTACACGTTTTGCAAACAAGACGTACGTAGAACTCGTGTGTAGGTGTGTGTAAACCTGACTTGTGTATGTACAATCAAGAGCAAAGGTCATGCACACTCTTAAACCTAATACTCCTACTGAAATTCATCCTAAGCATTGCATATAGAACCTTATAACATTACAGCCCCATTTGCCTCACCCTTTCCCTCCTATTCTCTATAGTTAAGTAACAACGGTAGTACTAGCTTGCTGTGACCTAGATTCAGAACATGTTGGTGACGTCGAGTGTTGGTTCGTAACTGTGATGTCACGAATGTACAAGAACAGACACCTTTTTCTGAAGTAGTATGTTGCTCAATACTGTTTAACGAGGCCAGTTGCATCCAGTTCACCTACAATATTCAAACCCGTTCAACTTTTAACAATCGAACATGCGTCACCACCCTTCACCTGATTAGCATAGTTCGTCAAAATTATGTCGTATCGGTATTAATGTTAACATGAATAGGATACTGTCTTGTGATCAAATTGGAAGGCTACCGTACTGAATTTTCCAAGCTATGCTACCAAGCAACTCCCAAACTCGTACACTGAGCTAACCTCATTCCTGGTTTAATCAGCCCCTCATATTGACCACAAGAGAGTACAGTACCCCTTTAATACAGAATTATGTTATGTCAGCTATAACCTAAAAATGTTCAACAGATGGAGATCCTTAGTGCATGACTGTTCGCCTGGGAGAAAATTTATAGATATAATAAAAGAACAGATATGTACTTGATTCAGAAATTTAGTGTAGTGTTCACACTGAGTGTCTTCCTAATGACTAAGAACGCACTTTTCCTTACCATTTTTTTTTCTCAGATAAATTTTACACGTAACCCTTTCCGACGCTACTGCCTACCTTCCTCCCTCATCCCTCACACGAGTGGTGTATACCATCTGTGTTCTAGATTTCAAGACATGTTGTGTGTATAGTGAGTATCGGCAAGTCTTGGCTGGGACTGTGCCTAATGTACTCTTTTATGACTCACCCGTCCTCCTTTCTAATCCACTGAATGAGGGACGGTAGTACACAATCTTACTCACCTTACAAACAGTCTAATGTGAGATGCTAGTCTGGCAAAAAGTCTCTATAATTTCCTTAACGGAATGTATATTTAGAGTGTGGATGATGGTGTGGAATCAGTAATCCAACTCCTCATTAAAACTATTCATATACATCCATCGTATTATGTAACACTGGCATTCATATACATCCATCGTATTATATGTAACACTGGCATGTATTACATAAGCCTGACATATGCATCTGTGTATATTATTTCCCATGGGGATGAACTTTGTTTGCTTCTTGTCCTATCTTGTGAATTCACATTGGAATTATTTTTTATATCTGACCCATATATTCCGTGTTCTGGTATGTTAGTTGTCGGTAGTGTATTATCCTGTGCTTGAAATGTTATTTGTCTTGGAGTAAAGACAGCAAGGCAATCTAGAAATGAATATAAGAGAATCCAATGTAAGCAAAGGACTAACGAAAAATGAAACCACAAGACAAGAGATGGAAATACTAGCCAAGACCAACAGAGAACTAAAGTAAAGAAAGATGTGATCACAAGACATGTCGGGGCTGGCTGGGTGCAATAAACTTTGTGTACAGCAGAGAGACAAGGAGTGGTGATAGCCAAGAGACCTCATTCTTAGTCCTGTAGTGAACTAATTATATATGTCTGATGACGACGATAATGTTCCACTACTGTCATATATCAACAAATATGTATCACCCACCTAGTCTCCTCCTTCCCCTCCGATATGGTTAAACTAATAATAATAATAATAATAAGGTCTGTTTGTGATGCACACTATAGCATATCTGTCCATAATTATGATGGCTAAATGCATCACAACTTCAGCTTCTTATAAGTAATTTTTTGTTTTTTGTTTTGCATATTAGCGCATATTTCTGTCAAATATATAGCAGGTAAACTGTATGCTACCAATATCTCATTTACCTCAGGATAGAAAGCAACATATACAGTAGGTAATGAATGGAAGATTGTGTTTCAATATAATACACACATTCTTAACTGTAGGTATGCAAATGAACTCTTAAAGTTAGCTGACCTCAGGTTGACCCAATTCATTATAGGTCTCCTCACTGTCTCTGTGGCCACTGCATGACGTCATCTGGCTTCGGATTTCATGTTGGTCCAGGTTGTGTGGTTTTTTTCCTTTGGCCACGTGCTGTCTTCGGCTGGCCAAATGGGTCTACAGTAGCTTCGCCTGGTTCAACTTATATATACGTAGCTTTGTATTCATTTGACTTTTGTTTTGTCCCGTAACTGTGTCATCATATCAATATATTTTCGTTGTATCCAACATGATCGAGAATGTTTTAATTTCTTGTTTTTACTGGCATTGTTTTGTTTATTCCACTATCGTGTTACTGGATGATGAATTTATAATTTTTGTGTTCATTTGATTGTTTTTTTCTTTTCTTTTTCATCACTTGTTTAATAGAGTCATATTAATTTCACTTTCTCTTCGTCTTACTGGGCCGTGATATTTTTATGTGCGTGCCTCCTGGTCAGACGTTGGCCAAAATTCTGCCAACTAAAGGTCCCTGGCGGCCTTGGGAGTCCCACGATACTTACAATTTAGTGTTTTGTTGTGGTGGTGGTTGTGGTGATCTTATGGCAGCTTGTGTTTGGAGAAATAAATGCAAGGGAAACATTCCTTTGGTAATGAACTCCGTGTCTCTGACATACGAGTTTATATTTCTTTCCTGCTTAAGAAAATGACATCATTGAATGACATATTGTTAGGGGAAAAGTAGTCTAAAACAACCCATGCTGGGGCACTTGGCGACATTTTTTTTAACAGTAAAGAACTCTAGTTTCAGCACAGACATTGTATTATAGTGTTTGATGGTGAAAAGTTTTGCAGGTATTTTTCGTAATGCAGAATTAACCGTATCGCAAGCTTTTAGGGATATCTTTCAGCTTTAGCCAATCTTAGCTCTTAGATTAATGTGCAGTCACGGACAATTTATAATATAATCTACCGCTAAAAAAAGTAAAAGAGTTTTTCATGGCTGACACATTAGAAGACAATAAGTGAGTCAAGATAGTCACTATAATAGTATACTCAATGATTTCTATGCTAAGAACGTATATAAAATAATTACAAAGATTTCTTGTGGACCCGTTTCCTTCTGAACAGCGTGAGAGTTAATGGTGGGTTTGGCTGGTCATATGTAAAAAGATGTGACATATTATTTTCCTATAGTATCGATCAGGAAGGTGTGTTATGTGACTACAAAGAAAATTTACGTGGATGCGTATATATATATATAATGGTATGCAAGTAATGTTATGTCATGTAGAAATTCCACGCCTGTGTTTTGCAAGAACTTTGATGAGTGTGAATATTTTCAGATAGGCTTTATTTAACCTTTCCCAATTCTTTGCTACCTGTCGAATTTCCCAGGTTGATGCCACTTACACCATAACTTACACCACGTCTCTTCTTCCTAATAAGTGTTTCCCACCCGTGCATACAACAACTCTTCATCCTCAACTGTATATTTTGTAAAATTTGCCACACTTTTTTTTATCTGATCCTTACTTATCTGTCTTCTACCTACTACACCTGTTCTCACCTGCCCACCTGCCTCTTCTGCTTCACTTAAATCACGTGGCAGTTACTGTTCCACTTACTTTACCTGTCCCTCACCTGCCTCTCATGACTCACCTATACATTCTGACAGACGACCAGGAAGTATAAGAGTTAAGAGTCACTTTGAGGGTCACATGTTTGGGATGAAGTTGGTTGCTGGTAGTGGTAGTAGTGGTGATGGTAGTGGTAATAGTAGTGGTGGTGATGGTCGTGGTAATAGTAGTGGTGATGGTAGTGGTAATAGTAGTGGTGATGGTCGTGGTAATAGTAGTGGTGATGGTAGTGGTAATAGTAGTGATGATGGTCGTGGTAATAGTAGTGGTGATGGTCGTGGTAATAGTAGTGGTGATGGTCGTGGTAATAGTAGTAGTGGTGATGGTCGTGGTAATAATAGTAGTGGTGATGGTCGTGGTATGGTCATTAGTATGATTTTTTATTTAAAGACTTTTTCTATCGCCGACACTACAGTATAATTATTTCGGTATCGTTGTTCGGGTTCCGTTTTTGTATCGATCATACTTCCTTCCTGACGTACTGTACTGTATGTGGTAGTACGGTACTCCTCACTCTCCCTTTTCATCCCGTGTCAGAATGTTGATGTCGGGATGTATGTATGTAGACTTGTAGAGGATAGTGACTAATATTTATGGGAGACACGGACCCTAAACACCCGCAAACCTTAATTAATCCACAGCAGAGCAGGTGAAATATTAACAGTTACGGTAGTGTTTTTATTGGGAAGAACGTATAATAGATTTTCCCTAACACTTTGACGTTATGGAAGTGTCTGGATATAATCATTGCAAAGTCGACCCGTCAACAAATAGAAAAAGAATATATAAAATTACTTCTTGCCAGATTAATGATGCGATGATGATGACTATTATGATGATGATAATGATGATAGGGGGATGATAGTGACTGTAGGGATAGTATAGTGGTCTGGTGAAGGTGATGTGTTGACGTGGGTATTGCGTTTGTAGCAATGTGGAGCTGATAGTGAGTAGTGTTGGTGAAAAGGGTATACAAGTCACAGTAATATGGATAGATATGATGGTAACTATATATAATGGTAATAAAAATAGTTTGGAGGAATCATTGGCCTTCCAGTTGACGGATGTAATATTAGTTGGAGTAAAATTGGCTATGATGAATTATTATAACTTGTATTTTTTGGTAGTTGTAGTATTAATGATGATGGAGGTAGTTGTGGTAATATTGGCGACTGTTGTTGTGGTAGTAGTAGTATTGGTGGTGGTTGTGGTGGTTTTTGTGGAAGTGAATCATCCTGGGTTCCCGATGGACTACCAAGATAGTGATGATGGAGGTAGTTATGATAGTGTTGGTGACTGTTATTGTGGTAGTTGTGTTGGTGGTGGTAGTAGTGTTGTTGATGGTTTTGTGGTAGTGATGATGGAGATAGTTGTTATGGTAGTTGTGGTAGTGATGATGGAGATAGTTGTTATGGTAGTTGTGGAAGTGATGATGGAGATAGTTGTTATGGTAGTTGTGGTAGTGATGATGGAGATAGTTGTTATGGTAGTTGTGGTAGTGATGATGGAGATAGTTGTTATGGTAGTTGTGGTAGTGTTGGTGGTGGTAGTAGTGTTGTTGGTGGTTTTGTGGTAGTGATGATGGAGATAGTTGTTATGGTAGTTGTGGTAGTGATGATGGAGGTAGTTATGATAGTGTTGGTGACTGTTATTGTGGTAGTAGTGTTGTTGATGGTTTTGTGGTAGTGATAGTTGTTATGGTAGTTGTGGTAGTGATGATGGAGGTAGTTGTAGTAGTGTTGGTGGCCGGGGTGGATGGCGCCGCTAGCGTTAATTCTGAACATGACCGGCTGTGTGTGTGTGTGTGTGTGAGGAGACCAGGACGGCTGCCAACTTCCGCCTCACTCACTCCATCCCTCCCTCCCTCCTTTGGCCTCTTTCCTTCCCTCCCCTCCTCTACCCTTCCTCCTCTTTCCTCTCTCCTTCTATATTTTCTATCTCCGCATCCCCCCATCTCTCTCTCTCTCTCTCTCTCTCTCTCTCTCTCTCTCTCTCTCTCTCTCTCTCTCTCTCTCTCTCTCTCTCTCTCTCTCTCTCTCTCTCTCTCCAACATACCTTCTTCCCTCTACTGCATAAAGCCACGAGACCCTTGGAGAAGAAAGTGCTCCCCCTTCCTTCCTCACCTCTCCCCTTCCTTCCTCACCTCTCCCCTTCCTTCCTCACCTCTCCCCTTCCTTCCTCATCTCTCCCCTTCCTTCCTCATCTCTCCCCTTCCTTCCTCATCTCTCCCCTTCCTTCTTCATCTCTCCCCTTCCTTCCTCATCTCTCCCCTTCCTTCCTCATCTCTCCCCTTCCTTTTCATCTCTCCCCTTCCTTCCTCTCCCAATACTCACACAAAAATGCTATAGAAATGAGAGCAACATGTGTGTAAAGAGAGAAAGAGAGATTGAGAAAGTATGGCGTGAAGGGGGGATGGAAAGAAGCGAAGAGAGAGAGAGAGAGAGAGAGAGAGAGAGAGAGAGAGAGAGAGAGAGAGAGAGAGAAACAAATGGAGTGAAGAGGGGTTTAGGGAGAGGAAGATGTAGGGTGAGAGAAAGGAGTAATTTAGGAGGGGGGAAGGAGATGTATGCAGAGGGAAGGAGGGGATATGGAGCGAAGTGTCTTGCTGTAGTATATAATATTATGTTTAATGGGTTCTCGCACGGTCTACCCTGGCACCTGCTTGGCTCTCTGTTCTGCTATCAAAGGTCCCACAACAACTCCATCGCCTCCCTGCATGTTTGTCTCCCCGTCTGTCTGCCACTGTACTCAAAATTCCTCTGCCAGTCCCATTTTCTTCCTGTTTACTCTTCTTTCTATTTTTTCTTTCCCTGCAGGTTTGTCTTGCTGTTCATTTCCTTACCTGCATCTTCCGTTTTGTTCCACCTCATCATCCTCCTTTTCCTGTCTGGCTTCTACTTCTGGTCTTCTTTCCATTATTCTCCTTGCTTGAACGATAAACATTCTTTCCTTATCATGCCTTCATTCTCCTCGTTTCTCTCTGCTTGTCATGCTAACTTCTCTCACCTGGTCCCTCCTCTTCTCATCTCTCTTCCTACATGCCATCACTTTCCGGCCATTCGTGTCTGCCAGAGTCTGTCTATCTTCAACACACCACCTGACACTCGTGGCTGACTTGAAGCTCATTAAACTCCTGTAGAATAATGGAGCAGTTACCACCCTGACAGTGATCACATGGGGAGGACGAGGAGAAGGAGGTGTCAGCTTGAGTGAAGGGTTAGGAAGAAAGCATGAGGAAGGTGGGAAAGACAGACGAGAGAGTGAGACAGGGAGAAGTTATCAGTTGTATGAAAGGAAGAAACAGGTGAAAGTGAGGGAGGTAAGAGGAGAGGTGATGGGTAGGTGCCTATAGTGTGTGATGAGGGAGGGAGTGGTGTGACTGATGGAATGGGATGGTGGGAAAAAATGAGATAAAAGTTGTCAGAGTTGGGTGCTTGTGATGGCATATGGCTTGGGCTATGTTTCTACGATTTCGAATATGAACTGTATGTAAAGGTCTTGACTGAAAGAGGGACGGGACTATTATATATTATACTATAATGTTGGTAGCGTTAAGATGCGGGTTTTAAACAAGGCTTTATTAGGCGTTATCTCTTGTCATTGAATTGGAGGATTATTGATTCCTCCACACTAGTACAGGATAGTACTTCAGTATTCGAGTATGAAAGCTCTTTTGTAGCATGAATTGATTTAGGGTTTCCAAGTGAAAAGGAAGATTATCTTAAGAAACATGAAATCTGGCAGGACGATGCCTTAGAGTTCTATGCTGTACTGTGTTCATTTACTGTTGACCAATAATATAACTAACATGATGCGTACGAGGAAGTTGTTACCCCTAACGATTAGCATTTTGTTTTAGCTGTAAATTATATGTAACTTTACCCCCGAGTTGTTTCGTACACGTCTGAGTTGTCTCAAGTACACGTCTTTCTAACTTTCCGTAGTCGTATCCTCCAAAGATGAAGCTGCAGCTCGTGAAGCTCGTGTATTTGATAGTGACGTTGTTATATCCAATTGATAACTTTCTAGTCCTGTAATATAATACATGTTACAATACACCTTTCTAACTTAATACATCAGGCTGAATAATTATCTGGTTACCAGTTAGTTTTACATCACACCCACGTACAAACCTACCTACCTTCGAAAATGTCAGGTTTCAAATTGTACTTCCCACTCCTCTACTTTCTCTTCTGTTCCCTGTCTCGTTCCTCTTCCCTTTTCCCATGTCCTCCTTCCTCCTCTTCCCCCACTATTCATCATAGTGGTCTACCCACGGACGGGTTTCCCAAGGCCCTCAAATGACCTTCTCCCCAAGCCAGAACCACCACTCCCGAGCCAAGACACCCACGCCCACCATCAACTCTATACCTACATGCAGTCTCTCATTATTTTTGCACTCATACGAAAGATGTATAGTGATAAACGAATCCAGTCTCACATTGTTTTGCACACATTCATTAAGATTTACATTAAGTACACCAGAACATGATATATTCACTGATACAAACACAATTGCACAGTTTCATATGACAGCCTCGTACATGCATGCAATACACCATCACACACTCAAAAGTCAGGCAACTATATAGAATATTATATCAGATTTTAAAAGGTCTTCGGAGTCTTCAAACGTACATTGTACTTTAAGGTCCCTGTGATCGAGTATGAGAGTTGGGGACTTCTTCATGATTCCTCCTGACTATGTTACAAAACAAGCTTCATCCATATACTGTAAGTGTGTGTGTTTCGTGGCAATATTTGAAGGACTCAACTACCGTACCTCCAATTTTCTGACTATATCACAGGGTTCCTTGCCCATTACCCACCACCATCATCATAACCCACAAATCATTTTTTTGAAAACCCACCAACAATCCAATTCGGGCTTTCCCACTAACCTCTAATCTCGACCACCTCAACTACTACTTCCAATTATTTCTCTGCCTGTCTACCCGACCACACGCCTTCACGCCCACCTTACATTTTTCTTGGCAAATTCCCCGTTTAATTGTTTGCTTAATCTGCTGTGGCCCTACTCCGGTACCTGAACCAGCCCTGCCCTTCCATGCCCTTCGATCTCTCCTCTCCTTTTCCATGTCTTGCCTTGCCTATCTCCACCACCTCCATGGTTTACTATACACATGTAATTATAACCCCGACCAAGTCCTCTCAACTCTACAACCCTTACCGTTCCTTCCCTACACAGTTCTCCTTCAATTTCTGCCTTACCAACATAGCTACGACCCCTTGTGTTTGTGTTCTGGCTACTTATCTTCCTACCATCCAACACAAACATCACCTCTACTTCCTATCTGCTTACACACCCAGCCCACCTCTCTCGTTTGTGGCACATTCCTCTCTCTTTTTCACTCTTATTTTTTTTCTTATTTGCAACTTACTCTCGTTTTTACTACTTACTCACTTACTGACATACTTACCTACCGTTCCACAAACTTTCGTTCTGCCGCATTTAAAATTTCATGGTACAATCGCGCTTTTCGTAAATTACGCAATGTGTCTGTTTAAACTTCCTACCATAATTTTATTAAGATACTTAGCTATTTATTCTACCTTTTTTTTATTTGTTTCAAACATCCTAACATACCAACAGACTTACTGTATGTATAGTTATGAGCACTAATAAGTATTCAGATGTGCTTCGAATATTT
This sequence comes from Petrolisthes manimaculis, assembly GCA_034508575.1. Taxonomy (NCBI): domain Eukaryota; kingdom Metazoa; phylum Arthropoda; class Malacostraca; order Decapoda; family Porcellanidae; genus Petrolisthes; species Petrolisthes manimaculis. The sequence continues at coordinate 326,831 of JAWZYT010000049.1, forward strand.
AGAGGCAGTAAATAAATGCACAATAAGATCTCCATTGGAATTGCTTCGTTGGTGAATTGGACTGTTCAAAGCTTCAACCAAAGCTGTATACTCATTAGTGCCCGTGACTGTACCTCCATAGATATCTTTTCTATTCACTCGTTTACTCTCCATCTATTTTTTTCCCTATTCATGAACTGCATTCTTTCCTTTCCCGCTCGTCTGTCAGCGCCCACTCTCTCATTTCAACTGTTTGTGTATACTCATTATTTTGAGTGCCCTCATAATGGGAACATTAGTGTTGTTTTTATTAGCACAGCCAGCAAGTCAGCCAGCTGAGAGACACACAAATATTTCACGTTTATTGGATATACTGTCTTGTGGTATCAGAACTACAAAGGACTCATGGAGTTAGGGATGTAACTTTGAACTCACAATTCTTATTTATTCATCCCTGTCTTTCTTTTATATCAAGAAAAATAGTTGTCACCAAATCACTTCAAACCAAGAATGATAATGGAACATATGAGTTTGTTTCCGAGGAAACAGTGTTGAGAGAAAACATAAAGTTTCAGAAAAAAGACACTGACATGTCACCTTAATACATTCAAAGGCATCAACACCAGTACTTATGCAGCCACATAGGTTCAGCGTTTTGATTGCAGGAAATAATTAATTTTCATACTTGTATATGACAAATAATTTGCGTCAACTATATATTATTGATATGCTAAATACGAGATCCGTACAGGGTTAAAACTCATGTTGTATAGTGAAGGGAATCACTTAACGTGTGACATGTGCCCCTTGTTAGATGAGCAATGGTAATAGGAGGAAACAAAAAACAAATTTTGTAGTTTAGTGTTGTCTTCATCTAACTACAGTATAAACTACAGCATTTTGGAGGGAAAGTTGGCGTTAACAAACATATTCTGATGCAAGAATTTGAAGGACTACTAATTCCTCCAAGCTATGCCAGGAAACAGAATCCCTGTGTGTGAGACTCTGGGATGTGTTTTGTTACAAAGTTTGGAGGGCTAAATAGGCTTCATTTCCATCACAACCGAGAGTATACTTCCCTCCAAGTTCATGAAAATGCGGCTTTATAGCTCCAGTTCGAGAAATGGTATTAAATAACATCTGGTTGTGATTCTAATTAGGTGTACACTCTAGAACTGAAGGTGTACACTCTAGAACTGAAGGTGTACACTCTAGAACTAAAGGTGTACACTCTAGAACTGAATGTGTACACTCTAGAACTGAAGGTGTACACTCTAGAACTGAAGGTGTACACTCTAGAACTAAAGGTGTACACTCTAGAACTAAAGGCATGTTGTCTGCTACAAGAGGTCTGTGTAATCTCTTGGCCTGTGGTGCAGTATATGACAAAGTTGTTATCATCCATTCATGAATCTGTCTAGAGTTCTCACGAGAGACATATATGTTTCATGAAAAGTAAACAAACTTAATTTAATCAACAAGCCAAGTGAATACAGTGACCTCTGGTGGCAACGAACATGACTTAAATCCCAGAGTGTACCATGATATAGCGGTAGAAAATGGGTTGGGGTTGTAAAAAGGTGCCAGTATGCCTGCCACGGGGCCACTGACTCTCCCACGCAACATGGCTCGGCAGCTGCTTGGTTTTTGTCACCTGAGCTATATTTATTTTATTATTCCGTCGCTCTACCACTCGACACAGTGCCACAACGAGCACATTCCTACACAGTTGCCCCTTTCCTCCCTTCCTTCCTGTTTATTCTCACGTGTTACGAAGGTTTGAATATGACGGTGCTGAGTAAGATGTTGTGGCCAGGAGTACCTGTGTGTGTGTGTGTGTGTGTGTGTGTGTGTGTGTGTGTGTGTGTGTGTGTGTGTGTGTGTGTGTGTGTGTGTGTGTGTGTGTGTGTTGACCTGGTACTCGTAACTGTTAGGTAGTGTGTATACGGACACAGGTGGGCATCACAGATTTGTACCCACACTGCAGCTGATGGTGTTTGTCTGTCTGAGGGTCGAGTAGAGTCTGGTCGTCACGGGAGACGTACTTGGCAAAGTTTGGGAACTTTTGTGTGTAAGGTAGACTCTATGTCAGTGTTGTGTTAATTAGACATTTAGGAAGCAACACGAGTCCAGGAGAATATTTAAAAAGTTGTATTGCAATAGTTCAAGTACCTAAAGTCCTAAACCATGGATAACTTTTACCTACTACGAGACAGAAGATCATTTCAGACGAGAGGAATGGGACTGTTAGCATCAGGACAAGGAAAAAACAACTACTTTCTTTTAGAGCATGTCCTTTGTGATTGGGATTCGCCAAATGTTTGAAAATGAGGAATATTTGTAGAATGAAAGCTATAAATTAATCATCAGCAACATTACAAAGTTAATACGACCACGATGGATGACGAATGGAAGTGGGAATTATATTGGGTCCAGAAATATTTGTAAAGAGGGAGGGATGGAAGGAGAGGTGAGAACATATAGAGAGATAAAAAGAAGAAGGGAGGAGTGGGTGGTGGAGAGTGTAGGTAAAAGTGGGTAGAGGGAGTGGGAGTGTGAGGAACTTGGTGTGTGAGTCACGGTGCACCTAAGCTGGCAACCTCAAGTACACGCAAGGTCGTCCGGTTCTCTCTCTCTCTCTCTCTCTTTCTCTCTCTCTCTCTCTCTCTCTGCACTGACATTATCTCTGTGCCTTATCTCTTCCGCACTCACTTTCATGCTCACTTTTATGTACAGTTCTCTCTCTCACTCCCATGTATATTTTCTTACAAGATTTCCATCTCTTCCCCGCGTCCACAATCATTCTCACTTTCCCTGATATTCTTTCTCCCTTCACACTCTCCCTCACAATTGCCATCACACGCTCTAACAAACAAACGAACGCACCCTCGCACTTATTGCCAACTTTTCGTACTCTCTCTCTCTCTCTCTCTCTCTCTCTCTCTGATTCTTGTCCAATTTTCATTTCATTTTGTCCCATTTTCCTTTCCACTATTCCATTAAATTTGTTGGCACATTCCCTCTATTATTATGTATTTATTAGCATTCTTTAAAACTTTCTCCCAACGCTCTGATAATAATAGGAATTCATAATTGTTCTTTTTCTTGTTGCAGTTGTTCTTGTTCTATAATATATGATGGTTGTTTATAGTTGCGGTCATTGTTGTTGTTGTTGTTGTTGTTGTTGTCGTGGTCGTCATCTGGTTTCCTCGGTCTCATTATCATCACGTTCCTGCTGTCATCGTGGTTCTTCTCTTCCTCTTGTGTTTGTTACGTGAGACTGGGACACTATTATTGTATTTCCTTCTGGCACGGGTTCAGTAACTCGTGTGTTCGGAGGGAGGTGCGGTAAATCATATTGTGTTTTCAGAGCCAAATTACTTCTTCTTCTGCTGCAGGTGGGTGGGTGCTTTGGATTGGCTTGTTTCAATATCACGAGAACAAAAATTGGTCAGCGAGGTAGTCATGAGTTTGAATCTTAATAATTATGAACCAGTGTGTCATTGGTGTGTTGCTAATAATCTCGAATATATCTACCATTCTATACCTATTTCTTGAGGTTAATTGGCTGAATGGAGCAATCGATTCTTTCAACCTATTGCAAGAGACTGGCTATCTTTATATAGTTAATTTGGTCTGTTAATTTGCTTTGTTTTATGGAAAGAATAGGAGACTAAACCAAACCACCGATTTAGTGTATGTGTAGCGAGCGTGAAAGAGATAATATATTTTCCTTCCTATTCCCTTCCTATTCCCAAAGATGCAAACAAGAGAATTATTTTATACCTGGGTTGTCTGGTCTATGCGTGGGGGGATATGGTGTTAACATTGTCACCGTGTCATTATTTGGCTGTTTGTTATTTTTCCATGCAGATATTATTGTCCTTAATGCCTTGCTGTTGAAAAATTATCCAATGATTACGTTTCGGTGGTTGATGTCTGCATTTCTATTTAGCCGTTTGATATCGTCCGGTGTTTTTGAGTGTCTCTGATAATATAGGTTAAGTGGTAATACACTTTTGGTACAGTATAGTGCCTTGATTCTTCCAAAATATGCCAGGAAACAGGACCAGATGAACTAAAACGATAGTGATCTGTTGCTTGAAATAGTTTGGAGGAATCCGTTACTCCATAATTATGTACCAACTCTGTACTACTCCCTTAATTAACTCTTGCATTAACAAATCCTTAAGCCTTTTCCCGTCACAAATTCCAATCTCATCTCTTCTTCATCTGACTGTGCCACCTTCCTTCACCTACCTGTTCCCTCACTCACCCTTTGCCCCCTTCCTGACCCCACCCACCTGTCTACTTCCCTCAAACCTCATCACTCATGACTCACACCCTCACCTGCCTATGCTCCCACATTCCTCACACCTCGCCCCTCCCTCCTCTTCAGTTTTCTCCCTCCATACTTATCTTTATTTCTAAACACAGTATCTCATTTGTGTCTTCTGCCTTCTGCCTCTCCTTCTCTCTTCCCTTATGTACAGTTATTTCATCTTTCTATTCTTTTCACTAATCCTTCCTCATCTATATTCTTCGTCCTTAAAAATATTTCTCACCTCCATCTATCTTAAATGTGTAATCCCAGTTATTACTTCCCATCATTGATTACCTTTCATTTAGCACTTACAAAATTTCAGCGTTATTTCTTTTGTCGGCATTATTCTCTTTCCGTCGCTCCTTTTCCTGCTCTCAACTCGTAGGTACCCGAATCCTCGATCTCCTCCTGGTTGGCAAAAAAATACCCCGAGGTAATGAACACGAGACCTGACGTAAAGGATTTATGAGACGTCACCAAAAGTGTTGCTGACGTCAGTGAATTACGTCGTCAACCAATGCATACGGAGTTTTTTAACGTTCAGTCACTTAACGGTGAAATCACATGTGGACAAAAATTACAGGGCTATTGATTCCTCCAAACCATCCAGAGAAACAGATTCCTTCAGTATAGGAGTAGGTGTGTCTGTTTTGTGGCCTATAGTGTGGACACATCATTAGTCCTCCCGTGTTATTTTAATCAGTTTTCTACATGGGAATCTACAGTTATGAGCCTGAAAGTGTTGACGTCGTAGACTTCCTGGCGTTACCGGTGACCTTGACCTTATTCGCGACGATGTCCAGGATCAGAAATGTACAGAACTTTAGAAATAATCAGAAGTTTTAATATTTGGCGTATATTTGCCGCATATATTTTTCATAAGCATCAAAATATAAAGCCTTAATTGTTGAAAAATTGTATACAATCTCAAATCATCACACAGTTCAGTGCAAATAAATATGAGCAGATGGGGGGTAACTTGCTCATTATATTTAATAGTGTCGTCGCCTTATAATATGTATATTTATCTACTCACAGTTTCAGTAAAAAGTATAGCATAGTTTGTCTGTAACTTCATATCCCATTAGTATACAATGGAAGCAGTCGCAAGCCACTAGAACCTGACCTACTGTACATTGCAAGGGTTGTACTAATTCATGTTGCCATATTGTGCTCTCTGTCGCACGGATTTTAAGGGACCCTGTGATCTTGTATTAGACCTGGTGGCTTCTGATTCCTCCTGACTGTGCCACGAAACAAACTCCTTCGATGTAGGTGGTGTTTCTTGACAATGTTTGAAGCAACTCGCTAACTTCCAATTTTCTGACTACATCACGGGGGTTCTTACTTGGACGTAATTTGGAGGACCCAGTAGTATACACATCAACCTCAGAGATAGATGTGAAAAATAGAGCTTATAGAGAGGATGATAGGATGTACAGTACAGTGATTAAAAAGGTAGCTAGGGATAGAGAAGTGGGAACGTGCAAAAGAGGTGAAGAAGAGAGGTAAAGGGATGTATGATAGAGGTAAATGATGTGGGGGGTAGGAACAAGAGTACAGGAAAGAGGATAAGAGACGATAATAATAATTATATAGTGCGAGAGATAAATGAAGGTGAAGAAGGGTGCGAAAGAGAAAGGAGTGCATGAGAGAGGATGAGGCAAAGGTGAGAGAGGGAGGGAGAGAAGGAAGGAAGGGATGGGTGAACTATTTAAAACCTGCTCGACATATTTACTTGGTGAGCAGGGCTGTCTGGCGTTGGTTCCTTGGCATGGTACTGACACTATCTCTCTCTCTCTCTCTCTCTCTCTCTCTCTCTCTCTCTCTCTCTCTCTCTCTCTCTCTCTGTATGTGTGTGTGTGTCAGTTTGCCTGTCTCCTCAGTATCAGATCCTCATTTATCTCATTCCCTTCCTCACTCCATTAATTTACGTTATTTCTCTTTCGTTTGCTCCTTTACTTCCAATCCCATTTTCTTTCACTCCATCTCTTTAGTCCCTACCTTTCCCTGTCAGTCTTCACTCACATGATGCCTGTATTAGCAGAGACAATGCCACTCTGTCTACCTTCCCTCTCATATATTTTTCTTTATCGTGGCACTTTTTCTTGGTACTTTTTATCACTTGTCTTGTGGTTCTTATTTCTCCCAATACTGCATGTTGTCATATCATATTCTCGTTCTCAGTGTATTTTATAATTTCTTCACCTTCGTAGATACAACTCCATATTTTTTTAGTTGGCGAATATGTACTGTCTCCTTCATTCATTTAATTGCTTCTTTGATAACCGTCCTGTAATGTAGTCCAAGATAAAATACAATATAAAGACTTGGATGTAAGTAAAACATGTATTTAAGTAAGGGCATATTTTTAAAAAATTGAATCTATGTATTTTCGCCGGAATTGAAAAAAGAAACACCATAGGAGCATCCCGACTGTTCTAATAATGGTGTTGGTTACCTCCAGTATGATAATATAAGAACGTAAAAGACGACACATCCGACATTGTGAGATAAACGACCCCCAAATAGCAGATTCCTCTCCTCTGTCAATGTGGGTTTCAATGTGTACGTCATTTGGTTCAAAACACAGTGACTGCTCAGGCATCCGTCACTGTACTGAAATAGTTCACAGTTTGTCAGAGCTTTTCTTCGCCTCTCCTGTCTCTCCATCTAGTTCTCCTAATGCTCACCAATGTGAATAATTTGTCAGTTGCTCACATATTTCGATGAATAATCTTTTATGCAAAGTTCCACGTGTTCAGCAACTGCTATACATGTCATCTCCACGTCACACTACACAGACTATACCGGTACATACATACATACATACACTACACACAAACACGTCTACACCACAAGTGCTGCGGAGACGCCACGCAGAATAATGGGTTCTTTTGTTGAGGAAAATACGGATGACTACTGATGACTACTGATTCCTCCAAACTATAATACAAAAAGACCCCTTGCACTTATACTGAAGCTCAGATTTGTTTCATGTCATAGTTTGGAGGATTCACCAGTCCTGCAATTCGTCCACAAGATATTTTTCCCTTTCGGTGGCTGGCGTTGTGGATGTAAACACAGGTGGCATCTTGTTAGAGGTGTCAGTCCCCTTTCCACTCTCCCTCACGCCCTCCAGATGTAAACACTGAGTCACTTTGGGCTTTATAAATATGCAAGAAGAGTCATGTGTTTGACTGTTAGAGGATAATAAAGGAGGTCAGTTTATGGGGACACTCCCTTGTCATACTGTATCGTACATTTCACACACGTAACTCCTCACACCAACACACCTGCTGAATCTGTCCATCTGTATTATAAGTCATATCTCTAAAGAAAACTAAATTCATTGCTTTGTATACTACCCTGACAACTGGTGTACACTCCTTGATGTTAACAGCATTATGTTTGCTCATGTAAAATGAAATATCTATTGTGTTCTGTTTGAAGTTGTCTTACTCTATCACGGGAAAAATATCATATAACCCAGCTTTGATAATTTACTCCAGGTTGAGAACTCCTGGTAGCAGTAGAATATCGATTTGGTGTGTATGTACTACACAAACTATTCCAAGTGAAAGAGTGGGTTTAGGAAAATGGACGCACACTTTTCAAGGATCTTCTCAACACCGATCTATTGAAAAAACTGAAGAAAATATATGTATTCCGATGACATCTATTTACAGTATTCCATCTTCTGTCAATGTAACCCCGTCATCAGGCTTGATTGATACAGTTATTGAAGAAATCGATCCCCACGAAACGAGTTCTATCCTCTGTGAATGTTGTGTTCATGCATTGTATAAACTGCACTATTGCTGGCTGATATCGTGCTATGAAAGATCTGAAAATCGATAATTGACTGAAAAAATATAAAAAGATCGTATTGAAATGCATAAGAGTGATGAGCGTATTTCGCCACTTGCCGACTGACTGACACACTACCGGTATATATTCGAGGGAACCCGTGGCAATAGAGAATTTATTTACTACTTAGAAACTGCACTGCTAATATTATTTACTATTTGGTGTTTTGTTTATGTAGTTTCTCACCCTGAACTATTATTTCTTTGACTTTGTATAATTACAGCCGATCAAAAACGTAAGAAAGTATTTAAATGTTTGGGGTGTTGTGCCTTGAGTTGTTATTATCATTAAGCTTTGATGGTGACGATTAGTTGTTATCTACTGTAAGGTGTAAAGGTATAAATCTAATAAGTTATTTTCTTTTTCTTCTGCAGATCTATTGATGCAGTGCCGACCTTGAGGCGTGTGCTGGAGAGTGTAGTGGGCCCCTCGACACTCCAGTAAAGGGGCAATGGCCGACAAATTTGCCCCGAGTTTTACCCAGAAGCCGAAACTCCGCCAGGAGGATGACGGCAACAAGCTCATCTTCGACTGCCAGCTCTCAGCGGCGCCTGTGCCCGACATCCAGTGGTACCGTGGCGAGGATATGGTCAATGAGAGCGAAAGGATAAAGATCACTATTAAACCAGGCAAAGGGAAAAATGTTCACATGGTTCAGCTCATTCTCGACGACGTGGAAGAAGAAGATGCCGGCCTGTACAAGGTCAAGGCCAAGAACAAGATGGGCGAGGTTGCCGCCTCCATCAATCTCAACTTCAGTCGTAAGTATCACGTCTGGCGGAAAATAGGGTTTGCTTGAGTAGGAGGGGAAGAACGAAGGATTGTGGTTGTAGGTTAGTAAATGAAGGACTTGGGAGAGGGAAACCAAATAAGAAAATCGAAATAATGAGAAATTTAGGAAGACAGATGATTAGACGTTATCTTACAAAAAGTTAAATATCAAGTACTTTGAAAGAATATGAATAAGATATAGAAAGGACAAATGTGGCGAAATAGAGGGCAGTGCTGAATAAATTTTAGATATACTGTACAATACAATTGAACAATATCAAAGAGTAATATAGAACAGGGAGCAGAATATAACTATAATATCACGTAGGAAACTGGAAGGGATATTATTTATGAGAGAAGAGAATAGGTTTTAAAGGTAAACAAGGCGTAAGCTAGAGGACTAAATAATAAAAAGGAAAGGAATGTGATAAATGGTGGGATTATTAGCTTTGATTTAGAGTTCAGAGTCGAAGATAAAAACGGTAGAGTTAGAAAACTAGGATTTATTTAAGTTCCAACTTTCAGCACTTATACTCTTGAGTTTGTACTTTTATGTTTGTTTTGATTTGATTTTCTTTGTTTGCTTAGTTATATTTCTTTCATTTTTTAATGTGAATCACCGCCTTCCGGAAACGTCCAGTCTTCCATGTGACCTTGGAATGAAAACTATTATCAAGTGTATGCAATTTTGGTCTTTAATCTAATGAAAGATTTTCCTATCAACTGGACGTTTCCGTAAGGTTGGTTGTCAGTGTGTATGTGCATGGAGTGTGTGTGATGAGAGGTGAGGTGAGGTATGATGAAGTAAACCTCTAGACAACCTTCACTACACCTCTGGAACCTGATATGGAATCACACCTTCTTGTCCTGGTGGTAATGATAAACACACTATATATTCCATAAATGTCATGTTGGAAAGACTACATTACATTCTTTGGAAATATAATTATATGTAAAAATATTTAACCGAACTCGATGTCTATGAAACAACACACATAGACAAAAAAAACTTGAAAATGCTGGAAGGAAAATAGCAATGGACCTGTTAGTCCTCTTGATCATTTACACATTTGTCATATAATAATCAGTAATGACTTGGGCCAGGACAAGGATAAGTGTGCTTTACTTCCTTATCATGAAAAAAGAAGATAAAACAAATCTTACAGTCCTGAATAATGTAATGCATAGAGTGGCCAGATCATTATAAGCATTATAGAGTGTGCACTTTATACGATCCTGTATTACTTACTATGATCAATCTGACGTAGAATCAACTTCCATCTCAGCCAGCGATATTGTACCTAAATCATATTATTTTACTTAATAGTTCCACAAACTATTTTATTGATTATTTTATAGTTTGCATGATTACAGATTAGTTTTGCATCCCTTGTGGAAAGGCTGTGCATGGAATAACGTCCATCCCACCTTGAGATGCAATATGTAACCCTTTGGTTCAACTTCACTGATCCTGTATACTGTCTCTCTCTCTCTCTAGCCTCTCCATTCACGTTTCCATTCCAGTCCTACTCTGAGTAGTGGAAAGGAAGTGAGGGGAAAGGCATTTCTCATACACTGCTCTCCATTTATAACTTATGTTATATATGGAGAGAAAAGAGAGATATACATGTACTAGAGTGTTGTTGTTGTTGTTATCTTCCTCCTTCCCCTTCCCATTCCATTTGAAAAATCCATCTACTGTAGGATATAATTATTGGACCGAGGCGAATAATAATATACTTCTCCCATAATTTAACCTATCCTGTCTAAATAAGCATTGGGATGAAAACCCACGAAGACAAATTAATGAACCATCTTAATACTTTCCCACGAACCAGACCTATAGGAATGTTTATCAATGCATTCCTCATTAACTGGACCTGATCATTCCACTCCTTCTCCCAAAGACGTTTTTGCATGTTGCACTCAAGACTGAAGGGACGAACGTGACTTACTACGGTATATATCTGGATGGCTCGATACCCCAATGGAAACAACAGTAAACAAACCGACCGTATTGTGTTACACTTCCTCTCTTTATTACTATAGTCCGGATCTCGTTAAGGGGATAGATAGATAGTATACTTTTGGTACATTGGAGTGCCTTGATTCCTCCAAAGTTTGTCAGGAAACAGAACCAAATGTACAAATATAATGGTGTTCTGTTGCTTGGAGTAGTTTGGAGGTATCAGTTGCTCCATATTTACCAGCAGTGTGTTTCATGGCATAGGTAGGAGGAATCAGTAGCCTTATAATTGGCCAAACAAACAAAAAAAAAACTACCCTTAAATTCCGACTTCTCCTGGTCCATGGGCGGGATGATTTCTGAGGCTCCAAAAAAAGTGTTTGTTGGGGTTATTTACGAGGAGGGATTAAATTAGCCCAGATGTTCGGCTTTCGCGCGTTTTAGGAATGTTGTTTTTAATCTGCAAGTGATGTATGTGTGTATGTATGTATGTATGTAGCCTCCCTTCCTCGCCTATATCCATGGCCTCAAATCTCTGGTTGATCTCGGTGTGCCAGCTCTCTCCCACTTACGAGAAACAAACACACACACAGTCACACACAGGCTCGTTAATGAGGTCGCGTGTTATATATTTACTCTTGGCAATTCTGTGTTCGTCGATGGAAATGAAAAAAGTTAAGATAAAACTTCTTCCTCACTTATTTGCATCGGGTTAATTAACGGAAGACTTGCTTGACGGTAAACTATATAAAGTGTTACTGATTCCACCACCAAATTATATCACGAAATGGATTCTTTATTAGTAACAATGAAGTTCTATATCTCTCTCTCATTCTCTCTGACGTAACTTTGGGGGAGGGGAGGGGGGAGCGCCAAGAAGAAGAGGAGGAGGTGGTAGGAGGTAAGAGGGGTGAGGGGAGGGAGGGGGGCTTCTTAGTTGAATTGTTGCCCCTATGAGAGGCGGTCGCAATGGGTACGATTATTCTATTAGTTAACCTACTGTATTATTTAGTGCCCGTCTACACCTGATTATCTGCCAAGGGTTGTGGGAGGAGAGAGAGAGAGAGAGGGAGAGAGAGAGAGAGAGAGAGACAGAGAGGGAGAGAGAGAGGGGGGGGGGAGAGAGAGAGGGAGAGAGAGAGAGAGAGAGAGAGAGGGAGGGAAGAAAGCAGAGAGAGCATAGAATAGTGAGAGAAATATAGGATAGGAGAGGTCGGAAAAAAACTGGGAGGATGAAGAGAGATGGGTAGTCTGCCAATGGGGGGTCAAGGGTGGAGGGAGAGAGAGCTGGGTGAGAGGGGGAGAAGATAGTGGGGAGGGAGGGATGGAGGGAGAGAGGGAGGGATGGAAGGGGAGGGAGGCTGGAGAAATATTTAGCCTTCACTGTGAATATATTTAGCCGATGCCACACCTGAGTCTGTCTCCTCTGATGGCATGACTAGGAAGGTTCTCAGTGATAGTAGTAGTAGTAGTAGTAGTAGTAGTAGTAGTAGTCGTAGTGGTTGTTGTTGATGATGTAGTAGTAGTAGTACTGGTGGTAATAGTTGGGATTAGTAGTAATAGTAGTAGTATTAGTAGTTAATGTTCTAGTAATAGTAGTAGTAGTAGTAGTAGTAGGAGTAGAACTAGTAATAATAATAGTATAGTAGTAGTAATAATAGCAGACTTGAAGGGGGCCTATTAAGTAAAAGGCACATTCTAAGTTACTGATTCTTCCAACCTATATAATATTATATCTCAGAAAACAAACGACTTAAGGATGAATATTGCAGTTTATCTGGTAGAACAAAACCACTTGGGTGTTTGTTGGTCTTGGGGTAGAATATATTATTTATCGATTGTCGGGCCGGATAAATAATCAGGTATGAGGCAGGTGGCGGGGCTGAATTATTGATGGGAGGAGAGTGAGTTAGGAGGGATGGAAGATGGTGGTGGAAACGGGGGAGGTAGAGGGGTAGGTGTGGGGGGTGATTAGGGGTAGGTGTGAGGGAGGGGTGGGGTGGGGTGGTAGAGTTGAGGAGACTTGGTGGTGGTATGGGGGTTAGGTGGGTGATTTTAGGGGTAGAGGGGTAGGTTATTTGGGATGGGGTATAGTGGTGGGGAGGAGGAGTGAAGGTGGGGAAGGAAGGAAGGAGGAGTTTCTGTTCACTCTCCCCCACCCACCCCACCCCACCTACTGCATAATATATATATAGAAGTTCAAGTATGTGGAAGGAGAGGGGGAGGAGGAAGGAAGGGGATTAGGAGGGAGGCTGTACGAAAGAGGGAGAGGGAGAGGAAATTATTTGAGTAAGAGATCAGATCAGAAAATAAAATGAAAGGTTAGGGGAGAAAAGACACAGTAGAGAAAATAAATAGAATAACGCAGATAAGGGATAGGCTAGAGAGAGAGAGGATAAGGGAAAGAGAAGAGATGGAAGGTGTGAAATGGAAGACTAGAATGGAGGATAAGGTATAGTAAGAGGAAAAAAGGAAGAAACAAAAGGGGGGAAAAAGAGGGAGGGGGCTGAGTAGGAAGGTGGGTTAGCAATAATCAAATATAAAAAGATAATCTATAATAAGAGTGATGGGACTATTAGAGAAAGAAAGAATACAAGCAACACATGTAGTTAATTAATCGGACAAATGTAAAGGGAGGAAAGACAAATTTAAGTTCATCCGAGAAATGGGAAGGCAATATTGAAAATACCACAAATTTGCGTCAGTAATATGTATCAAACCCTCGATCTCGTAAAGCTTATTGGACCAAAATGAATAAGTCAGAGGTAGAAACGACCATCCAGATATATTTACTCGAGAGTTTAGAGGAAAAAAATTCGTTTCCTTGTTATGTTGGACCAAAGTGGGTTTAATATTATAGCCCAAGTGTTTTTGTGTACACTCAACATCTAAACATAACCAGGTGGAATGCAGGTGGCTTCCTCTTGGTGGTGTTTGACGAGGTGTGACCACAGACTCACTCTCAGATGCTTACTATCATAATCACCATCAACATGCCTTTCTAAAGATATATTATATGATAAAAGTATAAACTGTCTGTCTCCTTACAAAAAGCGTTCTAGCGCCACGAGGATTGGAGTGGGCTGAGATGGTTGTATAAGAAGTAAAGTAAAATATAAGTAAATTAAATATAATAATAATAAATCTCACTACTTCCGTCCCATACCTCATTCATTTGTGTTGATTTTCGTTGCCAGTTGACGTCTTTGGAAGGCTGTTATTTATATTATTTATTCATTTTATTTATTCTGATCAGTTTGTTTACTCAAGTTGACTTTGCTTTCTTTATCTTCTTTGAGCTTTGTAAGTTTAGTTTGTTTTAAGTTTAAGTTTATTTATTTTTAAGAGCGCTCCTTTTACTTTCTGTCTTTGCTTTCCTTTGCCAAGTTTGCTGTTGATATTATTATTATTATTATTGTTTTTTTCTCTTATAATTTTCTGTGACTGGGGATGAGAGAGCAGCTGGAATGACTGACTGCCTCTGTACACAAGGCACCTAACATCTTCACAACTCCTAAAGACTCCACACAGACAGACTAACCTCCCACCTCACCACCAACACAGACAGACTAACCACCCACCTCACCAGCAACACAGACAGACTAACCTCCCACCTCACCACCAACACAGACAGACTAACCACCCACCTCACCACCAGCACAGTACTCACCACCCACCTCACCACCAACACAGACAGTACTCACCTCCCACCTCACCAGCAACACAGACAGTACTCACCTCTAACACAAGACAAACAGACTCATGGCACAAGGACAGACAGACACAACTGGAAAATCCTGATGGGTTATGATGACGATGACTGGGGTTCATCTTGTCTTGCAAAACACTAATTACACATTTGTTTTTCTAATGGTTATAACTAATTGGTACGATTATAAATATTCAAATTAACTGAATATATAAATAATTACAAACAAAATCAATAAATCAGATTTTCCAAACTCATTAAACACAAAATAATAATATTACAGTATCATAAATAATGTTAGAACGCCTCTGTGTCCCTGTAAGTTGTGCTTCATGCTGTCATTACATCTATAGCAGCAGCAGCAACAGCAACAACAACAGCCCCATACCACTTCTCTCCCTTACCCACCCACCGTCAACACAGATGACATAATTTATATCAGTTCTTTAAAGACAGTGATCGTGTATGAGAATTGTAGGCTTATGATTCCTCCTGACTATGCCACGAATCAAGCTCCTTCTATATAGGTGGTGTTTCGTGGCAATATGTGAAGGACTCATTTACTTCCAATTATCGTACTACATCACAGGGTCCTTTTT
This sequence comes from Petrolisthes manimaculis, assembly GCA_034508575.1. Taxonomy (NCBI): domain Eukaryota; kingdom Metazoa; phylum Arthropoda; class Malacostraca; order Decapoda; family Porcellanidae; genus Petrolisthes; species Petrolisthes manimaculis. The sequence continues at coordinate 342,049 of JAWZYT010000049.1, forward strand.
ATGACACTGGGATGAATACAATGAATAATTTGTTGTCACCATATATCCCGAGATGAACACTCAAAGTGGATATAATATGAGTTTTCTCCCGGTTAGGAAAATTGATTTAATAAGACTAGTGTCCCTTCTTGTAAACAATGCTTTTCTCTCTCTCTCTTGTTGGTTACAATATCTAAAAACGTACTGTGTTCACGGCACGGAGTAAATCTTGCTTTCTCCACGTACACATAATAGCCTCACCACCACCACCTACCTCCCTTTTATCATTATTAGTTATTATTATTTTTATTTTATTTGCTGCTTCTGTTTTTATTTTGGAGCTTTATTTTCGCTTTTATTACTTTTATTATGTTTTTATGGGATTCATATTTTGATGATCTAGTTCTGCGTTCACTGGGATGTAGCCTAAACTATATATATTATAGCCCTAGTCAACATTATTTATACAATATTTTTTTACAGAGAAGATTTTGAGGTAACTTATGATAGATTTTTTGGGCATAATATTTTCTTTGTTATCCTTGTAAATAAGTGTTTGATCAGGGAAACTTTTACATACAAATGATTAAAGATTGCTGAAACCTTAAGCTCATGAGATAGACAAAATCTAGACAGTCAATTGTTAAGAAGGTAATAAACAATACTACACCACTGTTAATATATACACACACATATATATATATTATACTGTATACACAACTTATGTAAATATATAAATAATGACACATAAACCCTGTGTCCTACATCCTATATTCACTGTATCAGAAATATAATATCATCACTTTTAATAGCAGTTACAAACACTTTTACCACATAGTACTAATAATACAAAATATATACATCACACCTTTCAACACAAAAATATACACATCACACCTTTCAACACAAAAATATACACATCACACCTTTCAACACAAAAATATATACATCACACCTTTCAACACAAAAATATACACATCACACCTTTCAACACAAAAATATATACATCACACCTTTCAATACAAAAATATGCACATCACACCTTTCAACACAAAAATATACATCACACACCTTTCAACACAAAAATATACACATCACACCTTTCAACACAAAAATATACATCACACCTTTCAACACAAAAATATTCACATCACACCTTTCAACACAAAAATATACACCACACACCTTTCAACACAAAAATATACACCACACCATCAAATGTGAGCGTGTCTGTTGGAAGTGTCTAATGTTGAGTTTACCATCTTTCCCCCACACAGCCGTAGACGAACCGCCAGAGAGGTAAGCCATTATTATCGAAGGTCGTATTTGCTTGGCTGGTATAGGAAGGGAGAACACGGCCGGGATGGTTTACGAAGCCCAGCAAACACACAACGTTCTTTTACCATTCATAATACTAATTAATACTATCTGTTAACAGTGATCTTTTTTTTATTTAACCATAACTCGGAAAGAAGGACAGGTTTTTGGTGTTGATGTGTTTGCTGGGTAGCCTACTTGAGTCTGATGTCACATTTTAAATACATTGATATTTAACAAAATCTTGCCTTATTGAATGTCGTTTAATTTTCACACTCGGCATTTATTAATTGTTCGTACATATTCTGGCCCAGTGTTCTGTGACCATTTCTCAGATATTGAGTATTGTTAATATGAGACTCGATCCTTTCATCCCGTTGCCAAGGTCTCCCCACCTCTTGCTCCCTTTCTTGTTTTCTACCTGCTGATGCCACCACTACTACAATTTCTACTCTCTCCTGGAGCGCTCTTAGCAGGCGAGGAGTGGCTGCTGGGAGTAGACAGAGATGAAAAGGGAGTAAGACGATCTGGGAGGATGGAAAAATAATATCGATGGAAGAGTAAAAGAATTTCAGTAATTAAAATCAGGGAATCAGGAGCTTTTAGAGATAAACCCCAAGACGAATATGTATGGAGAAGATTATGATAACGTCTTCTTCACTATATAATCTACCCAATTTTCAATTTTAAATTATGCCCCTATTTGACATCAGCGTCAGTAACAACCCCTTATATATATTTCATGATAATTTCCCCAAGTTTTGTTTACCGTCTCTTCCATCATAATAACTGAAATGTCTCTTCACTCTCAAGTTCTCCTCAGCAGCCTCGCCTCATCTGCACACATGGTACAACATCTTTCGCTTAACCTTAACGCTTTACTTGTCTCTCCTCTCTCTTGCAGCCAACGAACAGGTCACAGACAAGAAGTAAGTGTTACGCTCCCTTTATATTTTATTACATGGCTAATCTGCTTCTGTAACTAAGTTTGTGATTGTCTGTTCACGTTACTGTAGTTTCCTCTGTCTTCATGTTAGTGCCGTTGCTGCTCTTTCATTACTAATACCGTAATATTGTACTGAATTTGTCTCATATCGTTCATATAGATTTAATTATTACCTCCTTTCATACAAGTCAGAAATGTTTTTTAAGTGTACTGTAAATGTTAATGTTTTCTGTGTTCTTCAATTGTGAATATAATGAAGTATCTTCTTATCATGATATAATTAACTAACAATGTGTGCCTGGCAGTATATATATGCCTTCAGTATTGCTGACCTGAACAATAATGAGAGGTTTTGAATAATGTTTGCATTGAAGTGTTTAATTAAGTCTGTGATAAATGGTTCATTGCTGTGTAAATATGTTGTGTATTGACGCCAAGGAAAAATCTCTTGTTGGTTACCATATTGAAGGGCAAACTGAATCCTCTCAATCATACTAGAAAATAGACGACCTCATTGTTAATTAATAATGGGGGATCTGTTTCTTGCCATTGTTTGGATAAAATTGTAGCCCTCCAATTTACTATAGCATCAAAAGAGTATCCCTTTCATGGTTTGGTTAATCAACTTGTTCATGTATGCTGCAAGGTTGTTTTAGACAGCCTTGGCCTTTGTCCTCATCTTTGTTAATATAAAAAAAAAGAAAAAAAAAAAAGACAGCAATGTAATGTAAAAAAAAAAGCCCAAGAGACCAAAATACTATTAGGGTTGATGACAATGGTTATAAAAAAGTGGAGCTGAGGTGGTGATTGTTGGTGTTGGATCATTGTGCTCAAATCTCACGTCTGGGTGTGTGTATTTTTATATCTGTCTTTGTGTCTCTAACTAATGCTCTGTCAGTGTTTACATATGCAATTGAAATACTTGTCATAACTTTCATTATCGTCACCCTCATTTTCATATTCATTATCATCATCCTTTGCATAATAAATCAAGATGTAAAAATTCCATCCACGTTATTACAAAGGCAGTAAGTCAGTCAGTCAGTCAGTCAGTCCTCTTATGCTGTGCAGGTGATAATGTATTTATATCCATTGTTTAGTTCACTCTGACACGTTGTTTACTGGCCAGATTACCAGTGGTGTATGAATAGAACTGTGTGTGTGTGTGTGTGTGTGTGTGTGTGTGCGTGCGTGTGTGTGTGTGTGTTTGTCGAGGCTGGAGGAAAATAACGGCTTTGTAGAACATACAAAGGTTAGTGGATAAAATTAAGAGGAACTTTTGTCTTTCTTTAAGTCGACTAAAGGTTGTTGAAGGTGGGCGTGAGAATGCTTGTCGTTGTTATTGTTGTTGTTGTTGTTGTTATTATTGGCACTGTGATTGGGATGTGGTGGTGGTGGTGGTGGTGATGGTGGTGATTCATCTTACTCTTGGTGGTGATGATGATGCTGGATGTGGTGTGGTGTGGTGATAGTGGTGGTGATGGTTGAGCTTTTGGGATTGTATTTATTTATGGTGATGGTTGTGGTCGTTGGTGATATAGTGCCTATAATTGTGTGTATGTAATGAAGTTCGAGTAGCTGTGTGTGTGTGTGTGTGTGTGTGTAGAGAGAGAGAGAGAGAGAGAGAGAGAGAGAGAGAGAGAGAGAGAGAGAGAGAGAGAGAGAGAGAGAGAGAGAGAGAGAGAGAGGGAGGGAGAGAGAGAGAGCACATCAACAACATCAGCATCATACCAGTGAGTGAGGTGACAAGATTGTAATAACTGCTTGTGTGATGTATGTATGTATGTATGTGTGAGTTGGATATGGTGGCGAGGCAAAGGTATGGTGTTGGGTTGAGGAGAAAGAAGTGAGGGAAGAGAGAGAGGTAAATGAGCAGAACGAATGAGAGAGAGAGAGAGAGAGAAAGAAGAGAGATAGAGAGAGGAGGTGGACTCAGGAACAGATGTATAGGAGAAGGAACTGGTGGTTATGGAGGTGGAGAAGGAGATGTAAAACGCAACTAGAAAGAGAACAGAGAGGAGCAGTAGGAAGAGGAGGAGAGACAACGAGATATCATAGATTTTTAGGGAGATATGAAAAAATAAATTAGATGATCCCTTGGTTGTAGGAAGTGAAGTTTGAAGGGAAACAGGAGTGTTAGAAAGTGGAAAAAAAAGATGTAGAATAATTAGAAAAAGGAGGATGAATGAACTAACTAACACTCAGGTAAAGTTTTGAGCAATAATGGATCATAGAAACATCAAAGAAAAAAGTCGTAATGTATTTATTTGCTGTTCTTAATTGATGTAATGTTTTCCTGTCATTTCACCATTTATGTATATTTATTACGTCTGTATTGGTGTGTATGATGTGTGTGTGAGTGTATAATTATATATGTGTGTGTGTGTGTGTGTGAGTGTATAATTATGTGTGTGTGTGTGTGTGTGTGTGTGTGTGTGTGTGTGTGTGTGTGTGTGTGTGTGTGTGTGTGTGTGTGTGTGTGTGTTAGTCAAATTAACTCAAGTATTATCAGCGGAATTATATTGATTATGAAAAAAAGTATGTGCTTGGCCAATAATTTTTCAGTCCCAGACGATGATTCATATAAAGGCAACGAGTGGAGGATAGGACTAGGATGGGGTATTGGGGGAGAGGGGATGGGGGTATTGGGGGTAGTGGGGGGGGAGGGGAGGGGGGTATTAGAGGGGGGGAGGGGAGGGGGGAGAGGAGAGACTGGGTAAGACTGGTGTTTATCAGTTGGAAGAAAATTGTTATAAAGTAAATAAACTCACAACTCAGGAAGTATATGTATGCACCATTCATCACCCAGGAATGTATGAGCTTCTATATAGGGGTATACTGTATGATAGGTACAGTAACATAAAACACATACAGTAATATAAAACAGATACAGTCAGATAAAACAGATACAGTGAGATAAAACAGATACAGTGAGATAAAACAGATACAGTCAGATAAAACAGATACAGTCAGATAAAACAGATACAGTCAGATAAAACAGATACAGTCAGATAAAACAGATACAGTGAGATAAAACAGATACAGTCAGATAAAACAGATACAGTAACATAAAACAGATACAGTCAGATAAAACAGATACAGTCAAATAAAACACATACAGTCACATAAAACATATACAGTCACATAAAACAGATACAGTCAGATAAAACAGATACAGTCAGATAAAACAGATACAGTAACATAAAACATATACAGTGAGATAAAACAGATACAGTAACATAAAACAGATACAGTAAGATGGTGATAATGATAATGACAATTGATAGCCTGTGTAGGATCAGTTTAGCAAGTTTTTTCTCTGCTTTATATTTAGCGAGATGGGATTAAGAGGAAGGCTAAACTGGGCACGGTGAAAGAGTGATGATAGGTATGATGGAGAGAGAGAGAGAGATTATTTATTATTTAATTAATTTATTACGCCAAAGGCGTCAAACAAAGGTACATCATTTTCAGGTGCATACAAGTACATTACATTAATATGGCACTTTTCCCACATCAGAGAGAGAGAGAGAGAGAGAGAGAGAGAGAGAGAGAGAGAGAGAGCGAGAGACTGACTTGCATTGAGATTGAAAGCGAATTAATCAAACAAAAGTTGGAAGGGAGAGAGTATTAACCTGAGGAAATTGAAAAGAAAGGAATAGAAGAGAAGATGGAATAATTATAAAAATGAGTAGAGGAGAGAAAAAAACTGAAAGTGGAGGGAAAAAATGAAGAGAAAAAAGAGGAAAGAAATGGAGTGAGTGTGTGTGTGTGTGTGTAGAGGAGGAGAGGAGGGCTTGGCATCCACAGCTGTCACGGTGCTAAATGTGTCAAGAGAGAGAGAGAGAGAGAGAGAGAGAGAGAGAGAGAGAGAGAGAGAGAGAGAGAGAGAGAGAGAGAGAGAGAGAGAGAGAGAGAGAGAGAGGAACCTACCTATACTGTTGTGTGGGACTTCAAAGGTTGTTACTGTGATGTGAGGCTACTAATTACTCCAAACTATCCTAGGAAACAGACTACCTTAGTTAGTTTACGAGTAGGGGATCTGTTTTATAGCATCGTGTGGAGGAATCAGTAGACCTCCATTTTAACTATAAAATTTAATTACCTTGACATTTTTTACCATATGACCGCCTAGTATTAAAAGAAAATGTTAGAGGATTTATTTATTACTTTTTCCATGGCCTAGTTACACGTTTATTACACCATATAATTATTACTACCCGGTATATAATATTAATAGGTCCATTTATTCTGGAGTTATATCTTTGCTCCTCATGATTATCTACTTGTGTCATCCTCTCTCCCATACTTCTCACTCATCTGTCCTCTGCCTTCTCTCCCTGCTGTCATCACCTGTCATCTCTTAGCTTTCCTTCTCTTATTTATCCTCCTTCTCTTCTTCTTCCCTCTTTTTCTTCGTTTCCTCCTCATATATTCAATTTTTTCATCTCTGGTCTTCCTCCTCCTCCTCCTCCTCCTCCTCCTCCTCCTCCTCCTCCTCCTCCTCCTCCTCCTCCTCCTCCTCCTCCTCCTCCTCCTCTTTCTGTGTCGTCATCTTTGGTTTTCCTTCCCTTCTTCTGCCTCCTTTTCCTTCCCTTCTTCTGCCTCCTTTTCCTTCCCTTCTTCTGCCTCCTTTTCCTTCCCTTCTTCTGCCTCCTTTTCCTTCCCTTCTTCTGCCTCCTTTTCCTTCCCTTCTTCTGCCTCCTTTATCCTTCCCTTCTTCTGCCTCCTTTTCCTTCCCTTCTTCTGCCTCCTTTTCCTTCCCTTCTTCTGCCTCCTTTTCCTTCCCTTCTTCTGCCTCCTTTTCCTTCCCTTCTTCTGCCTCCTTTTCCTTCCCTTCTTCTACCTCCTTTTCCTTCCCTTCTTCTGCCTCCTTTTCCTTCCTTCTTCTGCCTCCTTTTCCTTCCCTTCTTCTGCCTCCTTTTCCTTCTGGTTCTCGTCGATTACTTCCTTTTCCTCCTCACGCTCATCAGTCACTCGTATGATTTTTCCCACCCTGGTTGACTGTCCTACTCTCCTTCGAATATTCGTCAACAGTATATTTCTGCTTCATTTATATTTTTTCTTTTATCTTTCTGTCTGCCTATCTTATATGCTTACCATCCATCTATTAATCTATCTATCTCACACACACACACACACACACACACACACACACACACACACACACACACACACACACACACACACACACAGCAGTGGGGACTTGTAATGTGGAACTGTGAGGGGATGAGAAGAGGCGTGGCTGAATAATTATGAAGAAGATAGGGAGTGTGTTTGTTTAATTAAGGAGATTGTCAGGTATGGTAGCGTTGGTGATGTGTCATGGAGAAAATAAAGGATTGTAGGTGGTGGTAGTGTTGTTGGTGTTATTATTGTTGTTGCTGTTGTTGTTGTTGGTGGTGGTGGTGGTGGTAGTGGTGGTGGTAGTGTTGCTGTTGGTGTTGGTGTTGTTGTTGTTGTTGTTGGCAGTGCTAGTAGTGTAATTGTGTAGTTGTTGTTGCTGCTACTGTTTTTGTTGTTGTTGTTGCTGTTGTTGTTGTTGTTGTTGTTGTTGTTGTTGGTGGTGGTGGTGGTAGTGTTGTTATTGGTGGTGGTAGTAGTGTGATGGTCTTTTTGTTGTTTTTGTTGTTGTTGTTGGCAGTGCTAGTAGTGTAATTGCGTATTGTTGTTGTGGTTGTTGTTGTTGTTGTTGTTGCTGTTGTTGTTGTTGTTGGTGGTGGTGTTGTTGTTGTTGTTGTTGTTGGTGATGATCGTGTTGGGGAAGGGGGGTTAGGGATAGAGGTCATGTCATGTGCATTGTTCCTGTAGGTGTTGTGTGGGTGATGAAGTGAAGGTTATATAGAGTCTCCAGTGTCACAGCAGCTATGTATAGATCCCAACTCATGGTGTGTATCACTGAGGTCTGATTTAGATATTGCCTGACGTCTTCTGGCTGCCTCTTGCACTCCTTCCTTTTCTATCTCTGTTCTGCATTTCCACCTTCACCTGACTTCCTTCCATTTCTTCCTTTTCTAAATATGTTTCTTGCCATCTCTTCCCAGTCTTCCTTTTCCTTCTATTTCTATCTCTATGCTGCATTCCATTCTTCACTAGACTTCCTTTCATTTTTTCCATTTCTAAATATGTCTCGCGTTTTTCCCTAGTCTTTTTCTTCCATATCTTCCATATATTTATTATTTGTTTTGTTTTTTCCGATCTGTCTCCTCTCGTTCAATATACTACATCTCTCTTCCCTTCTTTACACCTTTAGTTCATTCTTGGGTTTCCACTTTACACCTTTATTGTCGCTTTATTTCTTATTCCAATATTTTCTATCAATATATTCCTCATTCTGCTGTCCACCCACTCTGCTTTCCGCTACTCTTTATATCCCTCTACACATCATATATTATCACCATCATCTTCCCCTCACTCTCACGATCTCATTCTTTCGCCCCTCCTCTATTTCTCTATGTCTCTATACAACTCCTTCCTACTTCCTATTTATATATATCCTGCTGCCTTCCCAACCACTTCAAACGGGTTCATTCCACTCGACACAGGCTGTATCTTTATCTCCTTCTCCCTGAGTCACTTCCTTCCGTACACTCTCAACCACTTTAACACCTCCCTCGTCCCTCTCCCTTCCCTACTCCTTCATAGCAAGATTTGGATGGGAGTGAGTGTGCTTGCAAGAAGAAAGAGAGAGAGAGAGAGAGAGAGAGAGAGAGAGAGTTACATAGAATCACAGACCACAACAGACCTTACGGTCCACACGGGGTGATCTGATTAGAAGGTTATTGGTAGAGAATGAATATCTCCCCAGTGATAGTCGTAGGTAAGAATAGCAAAGTAGAAGGCTCTCTCCCCACCCTCCAATCCCTCCGGCCTGAGCCTTACTGGAAATAAAGTTAGGAGTCAGAACCTTGTGGAGTTGGTAAAGAGAAAACTCCACAAGAGAGAGAGAGAGAGAGAGAGAGAGAGAGAGAGAGAGAGAGATAGAGAGAGAGAGAGAGAGAGAGAGAGAGAGAAAGAGAATATGTGTGTGTGTATATGTGTGTGTGTGTGTGTGTGTGTGCAAATGAGAAAGATAGAAGGATTAGAGTGAGTGCAGGTATTAGGAATGGATATGGGACGTGCCTATAGGGCCAGTCGGGCGTTATGAAGAAGGTATTTTTAGAATGTTTATCAGAGGTGGTGGCAGGTTGGTTGGGTGGGTAGGTGGGGCGGCTCACACCCTTAGTATATACAGGTGACCACATACCTTGCTTACACATCCTCACCTACTGACTCACCCACCCACATCAGCCCAATACTCACCAGCCTCTACACTCAAAAAACCTTCAGTTCTCGAGTGGCACCCGGCACCTCAGCACCTAACTAGCCCTCCCTCCTTCCTGGCTTCCTGTTCTCAATATATTCATTCAGCATGTCCGGCCGCTTCAGCAGTCGCAGCTCAATGTTAAGCTCAGATATGAAACGTTCGGCCTTCAGTTCGGATATGAAGAGTTCTGGCTTCAGGTCGGACAGAAGGACCTCGACCGATGCCTACAAGGAGGTTTTCGGGTCCGATAGAAAGAGCTCCTACACGAAGTTTGACGCTGGTATCGGGAGAGACGATACATATACCTCGAAGTTCAGAGACGACGGAGTGTATGGAAAGGAAAACACCTCTAAGGTTAATAGCTCTTACGAAAGAGACATCAGGCGCTCCTCTAAAGTTCAGAATTCCTTCCAGACGGATGAATTTTCCTCAGAAAGGAATGTGTCGCACGGAGGAGAACGTAAATTTTCCTCTACTTTTGACATGCGTGAAGAGAGAAGAGCCTCAACATTCGACAGTTCCCATGCCTCATTTGTGGATGGGACGAACGGTGAAAGAAACATTCACCTTTATACAAAGACTGAAAGGAGCTCCAACGTGAGGAGAGACAGCGTGGACAGTACTCGTGGAAAGCATAGTAAGGAATCGTCTGAAGTGTGGGACAGAAATGAGAGTGTGGGAGTACACCTGGGGAGAACCAGACGAGAGAAGGACGACGTGTCACACAGGAAGGAGAGTTATGATGGTTCAAGCCCCTTGATCACGGGTTCACAGAAGACCGAATCGACTTCTGGCCTCTACATCTCTGGATCTTCTGGCGATGGGTAAGATTAATTAACGGCCGAAGAAGTGGAGCAAAATCAAAGACACAAGTAGATTGTAGAACTACAAGTTTCACTGAAAGAACTGGAAATGGAGCTCATTGGTCGGAGTACCACATGTTTGATTAGTAGAGTAAGAAATTATGCTAAAGACAGGGAAGGATAAGGGGGCAGGATAATTTCAGGTTCAGTTGAAATAAAAAATGGGACTTTTGTGTTTGTGTGGACGCAAAATATATGAGTAATATGACAAACCAAGTAACATGAAGGTCACAGAACCACCTGTCCTCTGAGGATTAACTCTTTTTAATACTAGAGTAACAATCAAAGTCACCAAACAAAGAATTTATGTTATATCCAGAACTGCTAGTGTCAATAATGCTTATGCAGAGAATGTATGCCTGCAGTACAAATATTTACGTATGAGGGAGAGGGCGGAAAAATGTCAGAGTAACGTTGTGTGAGGAATAAATGGAATAGTTGAATGGAAGTGGTTATATATGAGAAATGTTGAGTTTTAAGAAAGAAAAGGAATAGGGAATCTGGCTGATGAAGCTATAAAAGTAATCTGAACTATCACCTCAAGAATATAATTATACTTGTGACTTTGATTAAATGGTGGTATTGAATGTCAGCGTCGTTGTTGTGGTGGTGATGGTGGTGGTGGTGATGGTGGCGGTAGTGATCAAGGTTTTTGGCTGGGATAAGGTAACAGTAGTAGACATTCACTGCATATCGTGTGGGTTACTTGGCACTCCCTCTCTCTTTCCCCCCGTGTAACCCGAGATGGCACTGGCACTCCTCCCTTACACACTACACACCCACCACCATCCATCCATCCATCCATCCATCCATCCATCCATCCATCCATCCATCCATCCATCCATCCATCCATCCATCCATCCATCCATCCATCCATCCATCCATCCATCCATCCATCCATCCATCCATCCATCCATCCATCCATCCATCCCTGTGTCTTGTGTTCCATTATCTAATCTTATAAATCATCGTTTCTCTCTGTCTGTTTCCTATTTGTTCCTGTCATTGTCCTTTGCTGTGTAATACCAGTGACAAAGATAGAATTGGATCCGACTATAGATTGTGCTTTTGAGAACATGTCATGAGATCCTTATCAACATCACTATACCACGTGTTTCTTATAGCATTTGTTTTGATCTCATTGTTTAAGGCACTATTTTTTTTCTGGATATATGTTCACATCGTAATATTTATAATGACGCATAATCCTGTTTTCTAGGCACCGTCTTTTTTTTTTTTTTTTTACCAACACAGAAACCAAACCTCTAATTATTGTTGTTGTTATTGTTGTTGTTATTGATATTGTTTTCTTTATGGTACCTAGATATACTGTATAACCATCATTCCTCCACCTTGTTACTTTCACATTTCTCATCTTCCGTTTGTCACACACATCCTTGTTCCTTGTCACATGGCTCTTTCATCCTTGTCACACATTCACCTTTGTCATACTCTTCCTTCATCCTCGTTACTCTCCCTCCCCTCCTCGTCACACTCCTGTCTTCTTCTTGATATACTTCCCACTTCGTTACGTCACTTGCACATTCTTGACATCCATTTTTTTTTTTTTTTCTCGCCTCCTCTTTTTCTCAAACCTTTTTCACCTTTTTTCATGTACTCAGTTGTTGTCTCTTCCCCCTATTCCACCTGCATTGATCACATGCCTCATACAGTTAATAAAAATACGATAGTGGGTGGAATCAGAATGAGAGTAAAAGGGTTAGGAAAGGAAAGGTTGGAAAAGAGTGAGGACGAACACAGGAGTAAAATGACGAGGTGGAAGGAGGAATGTAGATAAGGGAAGTGTGTGTGAAAGAAAGGACGGCAAGGAAGGATAATTGAGGGGATATACCGGAGAAGGGGGAAGGGTGATGTCAATGACCTCCATAGAAATTAGATATCAGCAGAAATGTAAGCTAAACACTGGTTACTTGCACATAAACATCCCTCCATTCACGTTTTTCTCCATCTAGAAGACATAATTATATATACAAGTGTGACTCAACTGTTTTGGAGTGCCTGCCTGCATGATGTATCTGTGGGAATATTTGAGGTGGTCTATTTTTATGCTGCTGCCAAGTTTAGGGGTGGGAGGATAGGTCGGTGTTGCCAAATCACTATTCACCGCTCTGATTCATGCTTCCGGAAAGAAATGGCAACACAGCAGCACCCTCACGTAAGGATAGAAGAGGAATGCCAAGTTCGAGGTGAGGGAGGGAGGAAAGAGAGAGAGGAAAGGGGAGGGGAAGGTAGAGGAGAGGAAGGAGAGGGACTTTTGGTATACGTAGAGGAATAACTTGAGAAATGGGTGGATATAAAGATGAAAGAGGAGACTAACCAATGTATTTGAATTGAAAACCACTTAATCCTCCAAACTGTGTCGTCACAAACCAACACCAGTTATGAGGGAATTGTGTTGTGGATATTGCATCAAGGAATCAATTACCTAAAATGTGTCGACACCCCTCCATGAAAGACGAGAGGTGAGAGACAGAAACCGAGGGAGGCAACCACACGAGGGTAGTGTATAGTGTGGACGAGACGAGGGAAAGTAGCCAGCAGGAGTAGAGAAGTGAGAGTGCCAGCCAGCCAGACCATGCATTACCGGTGTTGGGTTACCTATACGTGTGTGTGTGTGTGTGTGTGTGTGTGTGTGTGTGTGTGTGTGTGTGGGTGGGTCTTACTTGTACTGGGGAGAGTAGGGGGAGAGTCTAGGCATGCAGGGGGAAAGGGTGTGGAGAGAAGGGATTAGGAGAGAGAAGGGGTAGGGGATGGGATTAGGAAAGAGAAGGAGTAAGGGATGGGATTAGGAAAGAAGACAGGGATTGAAAAGGGGAATAGAAAGAAAGACGTCTGGTGGAGGGAGGGAGGGAGGGATATGGAGGAAAGGATTCGCTTAGACACTGGCATGAATGAATGTAGTGTGTGGCAGACGTAAACATCAAAGGGAAGGGAATGGAAATCTGCTTATAATTCTTTCAGTCATCTCTGAGGGAATGAAAGAAAATAATATCAACTCATATCGCTTTAGGTTAACTGTTCTAGGGATCGTCTTGTATAGTTCATGTCGTCTCACCTCACGTTCCTCTCAAATATCTCACCAAATTGTCTTTTTTTTCAACCTCCAGATTAAAAAAAAAAAAAAAAATGATAAATAAATAAAATAAAAATGAATCTCAATTGTTTTGTTTTTTTCAACCTCCAGATAAAAAAAAAAGAAAACAAAAATAGATAAATAAATCAAATAAAAATGAATCTCATCTCTCATACTTCATTTCTCATTTTCTCTTTCTTATTACGTGTATTTAACTCATATTCCCCTCATAATACTGTGTCACATTCTCAACCAAATCTCTACTAAAAAAATCTCACTTACGTATCACACTCTCATCCCAAATCACTCCTAAGAAATATCAGGGCTGTATCTTATCACATACATCCTCAATAGTAAATACTCTAAGCAACTATATATAGCCTATACATACCCATCTCATTTCCCTTCATAAAAAAAAATTCTCCTATAATAGTAATTCACCGATGTATGTTTTTTTTTTTCCCTCGACTCCCTACAGACAAATTGATGGGCTGGCCCCGACGTACGCCCAGAAGCCGGTGATCAAGCAGGAGGAGGGAGGGAAGCACATCAGGTTTGAGTGTCGTGTTCTCGCCGACCCTAAGCCAGTCATTACCTGGTACCGCGATGGAGTCAAGGTGCAAGAGTCCGCGCGGTGCAAGGTAAGTAGTGTTGAGGGAGAGAGAGAGAGAGAGAGAGAGGGAGGGAGAAAGAGAGAGAGAGAGAGAGAGGTGTTGTGTGTGTGTATGAGTATGTGAGAAAAAAAAAGAGAGAGAGAGAGAGAGAGAGAGAGAGAGAGAGAGAGAGAGGGAGAGAGAGAGAGAGAGAGAGAGAGAGAGAGAGAGAGAGGAGGAGAGAGAGAGAGAGAGAGAGAGAGGTGTTGTGTGTGTGTGTATGAGTATGTGAGAGAGATAGAGAGGGAAGGTGCTGTGTGTGTGTATGTATGTGTGTGTGTATGTATGTGTGTGTGAGAGAGAGAGAGAGAAAGGTAAACAGAATTTCAGTAAATACAAATCTTGTCAAAATTATTACTTTTTCACTTCTAGTATGCCAATGACTCAAGAAAAATACAGGCATATATTCTGTAAATAACATTCCACCTCTTTTTAAATACAAGTCGGCACTAAGAAATATAAAAAGATGTCTGAACACTTTCATAATTCCATCCCAAAGTTGTTTACCTGCTGTCAAAGGTGTAGTAGGCCTATAGATGAGGAAGAAAAAATAAGTTTCAAAAATATTACTACTCATCACTGCCCCAACCACCACATACCCTTAGTCCTATTCACTTTATGTATTAGGCTTATAATATATATATATATGTATTAGGCTTATAATATATATATGTATTAGGTTTATAATATATATATATATATATATATGTATTAAGCTTATAATGTATATGTATTATCAAAAACAAAACTCGTGTCGTGTCGTGGTAGACGACTAATAATATTGGACATGAACTTTACTGTGGTGGGGCTTTGATAATGTTTCACAATATATATTAAATCATTGAACAAAACAGTCACACGAGTTTTGTCTTTGATAACACACAATAATATTATGACCAACCATCATCACCATCACCAACAACACCTCCTCCCCCCCCCCCCCGTCTCCCCCACCCATGACTCCTCCAGGTGATGGTGGAGAAGGATGAGAAATCATACTTCGTGACTATGGCTCTGACGAACGTGACTGTGGAGGATGCGGGCAAGTACAAGGTGACGGCCAAGAACGAACTCGGTGAAACGGCAGCCAACATCAGCCTCAACTTCGACAGTGAGTATGACGACCTGCCTTGACACACAGACACACACGGACAGACGCGCCCTACTTGTCTCACTTCGCTAGAAAAATAATTATACTACTGTCGACTTAATATTATTTTTTTATTTTTTTCGTTACATCTTTCCTTCTCGATGTGTGTATTATTTTTTCTTTATCTTGTTTTCACCTTACTCTCTGACACTTACTAAATGCCTCACTTGTCATGTTTTTGTTTGTTTATTTGTTTGTTTATCTTCTTCACACATTTTCCTCCTTATGTTTTTTTTTTTTTTTTTTTTTTTTGTCATTCCTGTAAGATACCAAACCTGACACCTCACTCGTCTTCAGACCCTGATTATTATTTATTATTTTCTCTCTTCTCTTTTATGACACTCGCTAAACTCTTCACATTTCTTCAGTGGTCAGGAAGGAGACTTTACCTGCCTTGCTGTCATAATATATCTGTCTCTTTCGTTTTTTTTTTCTCTCTCTCTCTCTCTTTTTACCATGCCCATCTCCATGAGTAAATATTGCTGTTTCACTTCTCAATTATTTTCTTATGTTATCCAGCCACCCATTCTTATATCCACTTTATCCTTTTATCTACGCATAATTTCCTGTGTTACACTTTCTCCCATCCCAGTTCCCTTCACTTTTCCTCCTGTTCTCTTTGTTCACTACCTCATGCTATCTATTCTCTGCTCAATATATACTTTCAGTTCTTCCAGTTCAGATATTGAGTTATAAAATTAATAATCTTTAGAATACAGCATTTTACTTCTCATTCTCCCCCAGTTGAAACCAAAGACTTATCTAAAATAACACACTTCTCATTTCTTCATTCTTGACTTCTATTGACGACTGGTACAGTGAATATTAAGAAGAGACTGGCCAAGTTTATACAGACGCCATAAAGAACCAGACTCATTGAAGCCATCAGGTTTCGTGTGAGAAAAGTTTGACTATTCAGTGACTCAATGATGACTTGGCCAGGGTCTTATAAACTACAGCACTATATCCACCAAATCCTGACCAAAGGAACGACCGCCCGTGACTTGAGGTAATTTACTAGAGACACCGAAGTCTAAACACCATGACCTCACACCCGGAGCTCTGCCTGACTCAGAGCTGTATATTGTGTTGACCTCCTGCTCCCAGGCCCAGCACTTCCCTTGACTGCTGGAGGCTTGGTCTTGACTTTCGGCATGTCCAAAATTTGTGTATTCAAGAGAAGCATGACGGTGTATGGTATGACCTTTTGAGAACGATGCATGTGACATTACAAGAAAACTATGACCCTACAGGATATTTTATAAGAGACTTCAGTAACTCTACGGAAGACCTTACAAGAATGCTGGAGAATGACATTACAGGGACTGTGCAGAAAACTGTACGGAAACTGTATTCGACAATACAACAAAGGTATGTAACTATGTATGACAAGAGAAAAGCTATGACAAATTAACGAAAAGTTTTGCAAGACGAGGAGAACATTACTAAAGACGTAATGGTGTAAGAGACTATACGAAAACATTACACGAGACATTAGAGAAATGATTTACAAGACAAAACAAGTAAGTACTGTTTAAAAGACAATATGAAGACTCCGAATTATGACAAAACAAAACAGTACTATTATACGTCAGTGCATGATATTCTAAAAGGACCAGATAAATCCTTAACAGCTGACAAACACTTTATTACCCTGGATATGTACCAACTAATGTATGTTCTCTGGCTGTGTGTGAACGCATGCTCTGCTTCTGCCGACCGAGGCTCTCTTCCACAGTCACCGCTCGTCCAAATTGCGAACTTCGGCTTTATCCTAGTGTTATGTAATGAAATGCCAATGCTGAGGCAGTACCTAAGCTCATTTAGGGTACAAAAAATTCAATATCACAGAAAATTTGACTGTGTGTCAAAGAAAAAGCGTTGGGTAATTTCTACCCTTATCAACACTGGCCCACCCGGTGACAAGGCCACAGCAGTTACCTGTGTACACCAGATCATAAACAATGTGTGTGGTAATTGACAAATAGTGATGTTGTGGTACAAGTGTAATGGTGATGGCACGGTTGTCTCACTTCACAGACAGCCACCACACAACCAAACCCAAACGTCCTTCATTAAGGGCTCGCGTGTTAGATAGTGTATAGGTCTTCATATTTATTACATTTCTTGTATTCTTTAAGGTTTATTTCGGTGTACATTACGAGTATGTAGTTTTTAGTACCATCTGCAAGTGAAAGTGCTTAAACATAATAATGTCATACTATAAATGATATTAAATTGCTCAGGAAAAAGGATTAAATTTAACATTTTGCTTTGGTTTTCGTAATTATACTATTATACTGACAATGATGATATAAATGATAATGATAATAATTATTGTAATTAGCTAGTTAATGTTAATTTAGAATTTAGATTGTGGTGACTGTTGAGTGTTGTCCTTCGTGTTGTGTCCTTGTCAGTGTGAATGAAGTGAATGAAGGATTGGCGTGAAACGCAATGACTGTTTGGAATTTCTTGTCTTTCACTCTGTAGCTGCTATGCAATACTGTTCATGAACCTGGGTAATTTATGGAACAGTGAATCCTAGATACACAAAAAGAAAAAAGGAGAGTAACTAATATGTAATTGCAGTGTTGAGCAGTTTTTGATGCAGACGTACAACTGAGTACCAGACGTGCCCTCGTCCCTCGTCCCACTCCTATGTCTCATTTATGTGTGGTCATCTCACTGTAGTGGTCGTCTAACACACTAACACCATTATTTCTAAACATTAGCACCAGTCGATCATTCCCCTGTTGAACCAACTCCGTCTCTATTCTTGGTTCTTGCATACCACACGAGGCCCTGGGACAATGAGATTTGTGATATCCAAATTCATTATCGTGTGAGTGTTTTGTTTTATTATTTTTATATCCTGGAGAGAAATTCCCATCCGTTGTGTTTTCGTGTCCTACACTGTATGAGAGTCGGACATCTTCAAGGGAGAGAACATTTATTGGGAAGTAAAAAATAAAAATAAGATAAGAAACGTCCGCATGTAGCACAGTGCTGTCAAATTTAACAGTAATAAGTTTGGTGACGATAGTTCGACAGAGCGGGTTTTTCGACTGGCGTTATGGACATGCACATTATGTCCCTTAACTTTAACACTAATTTAGCTTGTGTGTGTGATCGTTTATGACATAACCCCAGTGTTATAAGAATATGGATTTAGTGTCTGGTGTGGTAACAAAGCCCAAGCAAAGTTGAGTGTCGCGCTCCTGTCCAGTTTAACGCTTGTGATGGAAGCGAACGTGTATCTCTGTATGTGTAACCATTGTAATTTGCCTGCCATTAGCCCCAGCACCTCCTCCTTCACCGAACACACGAGACAACCTGGATGGAGAATAATAATCCCACACTTAGAAATAAAATGCCCTTCACACAGTCCCCAGCGAACCCTAAAATTTCTGATAATTATTCTAGTATGATCAAAACTTTCTGATACAGTGTAAACGTTCTTTAAAAAAATTACATATGATCGTTCTTCTGTACGTTTTGTGACATTATTGGTGTTAACGTTATGTGTATATACGTTCACTTTAACTCAATACAATAGCAACTTGGAGAGAAAAGTTACTGAATTGGCTAAGTGTTCGCTGGGCGTCTGATTACTGATATCCTGGAGATCCATCCACCTCCTTCACCTCCAGGCCAGGGCAGTCCTCTCACCTGAAGACGCCTACTGCTACTACTGGAGGAGGAGGTGACAGAAACCGACGACCATTCCTTGTTATTTCTAAGTGTGGGATTCTCTCTTGTCCAAATGTTGTCCCGCCACTCTATAACAAAAAACAAACAGACTAAAATAGGACGAACGAGTACTGCTGACGTCCTGACATGCTATAATTATATAGTTTAGTTATAAGGCCCGTGTTCTGACCAAGGGTGTGAGTGAAGGTACGTAACCCCCAGGAAGCACAAGGCGTTTCAATAATAGTAAAAAAATCCCCTGTTGACCATAATTTGTTGAGAATATGAAATAAACATAACACTCCAACTCATAACACACGATTCAGACAGACATACATACATACATTATGGGCATTGGTTTCCCAGTGACTGAAGCGACCAAACAACCAGACATCGACGTCGAGTTTGAGTGTTAATTAATAAAACCTTCTGTCAGCGTTTCGGCAATCTGAGTCCAAATATTATTTATCATACATTTACTTGAAACTTATGGAGAGGTTATAATCATGCATCGTGCTTCCCTTTATAGTTGCACTCACACACACCCTTTGACAAACCGATATATACCCTGCTGACCAACCGATAGATATATACCTACTGACCAACCGATAGATATATACCTACTGACCAACCGATAGATATATACATACCTGCTGACCAACTTACCTGCTGACTGACAAGTATATTGGTACGGATATACTCCTTTTACTCCTACTAGACAGACTAAGTATAACATTACTACGGATATACTGTACCATACTGCCCCATGCAACAACACCTACTGACACCTCGACTATAATTGGGTTGCTCCTCGGCTATTGTCTTTTAATGTTTTGTTTTGTTTTTTTTCTTATGGATGATTATTTTTTCTTCGTTTCGTGTTACTCTTTATTCGTTATGTATTTAGGGGTCTCTAATTTGTTTTTTGTTTTTAGAGTAGCTTATTACTATGTGTTTTATATGTTTTATTTAGGCTGTTCATGTGCCCTTTTGACTTTATGTGTTAATCAGTTTATGAGATGCTATGTCGTGTTTATTATTTTTTTGTTAGCCTTCAAGATTGTTTGTTTTACAGGTTTTTATTGACTGCTTTCACCGGTATGTCTTCCTTTAGTTCTAATTTACTCTTCAGTTTTCTACGAATTATCAGGATTTTATTTTCTCGTTATTATTGTATTTATTGTTTCTCTTTTTATCATTGTTACGAATTTAGTTTTGTTATTATTGTTGTTGTTGTTTTTCTACCATGGTGCAAAATTTTTATAATCTTTGTTTGGTTTTCTTAAAGTTACCACCAATGTTGTAAATTTCTGTATTTTATTTTTTTTATTTTTTATTTTTCTGTTGCCGGGGGGGGGGGGTTCTTTGAGTTCATCGCTGCTCAATGTTTTTTTTTTAGTTGCCGAGCACGACTTATCATGAACCGAGGAGCCATGCAGTTCATTATTCATCTTCATTGGTTTATTATTAATCCATTTGGTGACTCGACTCGACTCGGATACACTTGCCAGGAACGTGTTGTATATTTTACTGGACACACAAACTTGCTATGTTGGCAAAAAATGGGATAGTTGTAGATATTTTTATTGTTTTAATGTTCTCTCTCTAATTTACTTATTCCCTTGTAAAGAATGGAGAAGTTAAACTGGATATTATTTTACTCCAGGATTATTTTTCAGTCTATTAACCTAACTACATTGAGTGGGTCAATTAATGTTTCTTGGCAAAGTTTGGAGTAATCAGTAGTCTCCAATTCTCTAACGACAACATAAGCAAGCATCATTTCTGGAGTAATCAGTAGTCTCCAATTCTCTAAAGACAACATCAGCAAGCATTATTTCAATTAATTACCCTTGGCGCCGGTGTGTTCCTGGCAAGTGTGTGTGGCGTCGGGTCGGTGAGGGGATGACTGACAACCCCCTAATAATATCCACTCTTGATTGATGTTTACTGGTAACATCTGGCTCACCTGACAGTATGAATAACATCTTCATTTATCGCCTCATTCATCACACTCATATCCTGTCACTCTTATCTTTTCTTTTATTCTTCTCTCTCTCTCTCTCTTTCTCTCTCTCTCTCTCTCTCTCTCTCTCTCTCTCTCTCTCTCTCTCTCTCTCTCTCTCTCTCTCTCTCTCTCTCTCTCTCTCTCTCTCTCTCTCTCTCTCTCTCTCTCTCTCTCTCTCTCTCTCTCTCTCTCTCTCTCTCTCTCTCTCTCTCTCTCTCTCTCTCTCTCTCTCTCTCTCTCTCTCTCTCTCTCTCTCTCATTTCCTTTTCTTGTTTCCTTCTCTTGTTTCCTTCTCTTGTTTCTGTCTCACAATGTAAAATTTCTCCTACGAATTACGGTAAAATTTATTGCCAATCTGCATTTTCCTTTTCCATCTCTGGCTTGTAATCTTCTGTCGTAAATTCTTTGTAAATCAATATGCTCTCTGTTATATCTCTGCTTATAAGTCTTCCCTTCTCATCTCTCGCTTTGTAAGTCTTGCTGATTTAAAATTCTATCCCTTCTTGCTATAAAGTTTCCTCCTCATCTGACGTCTCATATCAACAACCCTCATGACCTCACACGACTCAGTCATCATCACTTCGCCGTGTTCCGTTCCCCCGTGTACCAGCGTCTAACGAAGGGTCTGTCTTTTCTGTGTGTGCGTCCGTGGTCAGGTTCCTTTATGAAACACACAGCGGATGAGAAGGCTCCCAAGGACGGCATCACTCCCACTTTCACTGAACGGCCGAGCATCAGGCAGAGTGAAGACGAGACAAAAATCATCTTCAGTTGTCGCTGTGCTGCCAGCCCCGCCCCCACGGTCGTCTGGTAAGCAGTATTCCCTGGTTTTGTTTTCTGAAGGGAAGTAATCTGTTATGGACAAATGGAAGCCTATAATATTATAGCCTTTCTAACTATACTACACAACCCCTACTAGTAGTCTTACACATTGGTATTCTGATTCCAGGCCTGGAGTTAAAGAAGTAGTAGCCTTCCAGTATCCCACAAGAGATAACTTCCCTTATTATTATTTTAATACTTTGGGTATGGAAGATTCCTTATTGTATGGAAATGGATATTTTAAAATTAAATAGAATTACCGTCCCTTCAGCTACCCTTTTATATTAAGTATGAGGGAATATAATCTCAACATATAGAGACCCGGTATGATATAGACACAGGTAGTATTACAGCCACCAGATATGTCACAGACAAAGTAAAGAAAAAAAACATTAAGATATATTCCAGACGCCAAAGCTGTCTGTCAGTTGAGATATAATCACGAAAGTATTACTTCCTGCTGAGTGTTGTGAGTGACAGATGGTGTGATGGGTGTGACCTTGTCCCTTACTTACCTATGTAGCAACAAGAAGCGAGCAGTTAGTTCCTCTTTTGAAACTGAAAACTCTCACTTAGATTGCTAAGGCTAAAACATTTGATTCAGATTATGTAATTCATAATCTAGTAAATGGAGAATAATAAGGGAAAAAACACATAACTTCAAAATAACATAACTGGGTAGTGAGAAATAACAAACACTTCAACAAAAATCAAAGGTTCACACAGATCTCTGTTGGTGGTGGTCACGAGTTGCTTTCTGACTGTACCAAGTAAGGATCAAGTCAGTTATATATCTGATTTCTATATCCATTTATACCCAAGAGTGGAAATACTCATTCTTCCTACGTCAGTACAAACGGAGAATCCTTGATGCGTTACCTTGCAGGGAGTTCAAGGGCAAGAAGCTGCGTGAGGGGGCACGTCACCAGATGAAGATTGTGCCTGATGGAGCGTGTTACCATATGGTGACGATGGAGGTGTCGCGGGTGTCGGACGCTGACGAGGGCGAGTACAGGGCCGTGGCCAGCAACAAACTTGGCCAAGGCGCAGCAACCATCAACCTGCACTTCGAGGGCAAGACCGCCTCGGACAAGCCAAAGTGAGTAATGTGTTTGTTATAGTTGAGTATTGTACTGTGTTCGAAAAAAAAAATACCAACTTAAGACAAAATAATCATGAATTCGAAGCTTGTCAAGTGTTAGAAACTTGAACTCTAAATAATGATGATAACAAATACAATATAAATCAAAAGAATTACAAAATATATTCCCCCTACAAAGTCACTAATACTAATGGTGTGAACAGAATCCCCGACGGAAAGGCACCCAGGTTCCCCAAGAAGCCAGAGATCCGACAGGAGGGTGAAAAGTTGGTGATGGAGTGTATGCTGGAGGCCAACCCAGAACCTGAGGTCACCTGGTTCAAGGGCACAGAGGTCAGTTCACACACGCTCTCATTTCATCCCTGTTCACTCTCACTCACCACACTAGCTTACTGGACTCTTAAGGGACCCCGTGATGTAGTCAGAAAATTGGAGGTCAGTGAGTCCTTCAAACATTGCCACGAAACACCACCCATACCGAAGGAGCCTGTTTCGTGGCATAGTCAGGAGGAATCAGAAGTCACCAAGTTTCATACACGATCACAGGGTCCTTAAGGGGAGAGTATACTTTTAGTTCATTGGAGTGCCTTGATTCCTCAAAAATATACCAGGAAACAGAACCAGAAGAGCAAAAATAATGGTGTTTTGTTACTTGGAATAGTTTGGAGGATTCAGTTGCTCCAGATTTACCAACACTGTACTCTCCCCTTAAACTAATATAAATATTTTAGGTTTTGTATAATTATATGATTCATCAAAACCATTTCAGGCAACATTTCACTTTCATTTTAGATGTTCAATATGTTTTGTTTCATGTTATAGGTTCTGAAATCAGTCGTTCCCTTTAAAGCAAAAGTATATCCTTCCCTTAAGGGTTATTCAGGTGCCAAGATATTGATTCCTTTATATTTAACCACAAAGAAAACTCATATATTATAGATGAAGTGTTGTGAGTGTAGGAATGAGTTAAACAAAGATGCAGTTCAGTAATCCAGCCCATTACCCAACAGATGGTCCAAGAGCAAGGTCGTATCTCTATCTATAAGAAGATCTGCGCTAAGGATCAGTTTATTGTGTCTGTTATCATCATCAAACCGGAGGCATCAGATGGAGGCCAGTGGAGGTGTAATGCCTTCAATCCGTTCGGCGACTCCAATGCCAACATCGCCCTCAATTTTGAGAGTAAGTTTTGTTTTGTTCTTGTTTTCCTGTGGACTGTGAACATCGCCTACCTTCATCTTCAAGGGCTTTATTTCCAAGCTCCGGACACAGGCTGGTAACGGAGTCCAGACCACCAATATTTCTGACATATCGTTATTCCAGTGTAGTGTATGTAGTGTACGTAAAGATGAGTAAGTTGTTTAATCTATTTCGAATCTCCAAAAGGAAAGATTCTCCAGAAATATATTTTATCGCGGAAAATACTCGCCATAATCTAATCAAATGAAAGTGTACAAAATTTCATGGAAAGAAACTGAAACAAGATGTTTTACCTATGCACAGTATCTACAGAAATGGGACTCGAACAAGAAATAATGAAAGAGGCATTGTAAAACTAAAGCACTATACTTACCCGAATGAAAGAGGAACAAGACACTGTTGTAAAACACTCTGGAAAAACATTTGGCACAGAAACAAAATGTGCGGGATGCAGTGTATAAAATTCTATGCAGTGTATAAAATTCTTCTTGTCTGGAATGGACTTCTTCAGAATTTATGCTACAATATCCAGTCTTAGTCTTTCAATCTTTTCTTATTCCTCCTCACTCTCATTCTTTACAATATCTTTACTTTCTACATATTCACTTTCGTTTCTGTAGCTAGTCTCTTTTGTTTCTAAATCTATTAATTTCTAATTTTCTATCAATATGCTTCTCAGCATCTTACAGTCCTAGTTAATGCTACAACGTGTATATCTGAATTTTACAAGTACCAGACATCTTAGTTTGAGTATCCACTGCGGATCTCAACAACTAAGTGAATGACTGGACTTTAAAAATCATGATAACCATAATATCTTCCTTTTACTGTCTCTAAAAATCTGCCCTCCCAGAAAACCACAGATCTCCATGTAGTACAACTAATGAGCTGTATTAGAAACTTGAACATATGTTTTAACAAAGCCTTGACCTCTCAATATTGCAAATAAGATGTTTGTATAATTATCATCCTTAACTTCATGACTCTGTGCAACATATTAGTGAATTAGGGAGAGAGTCAAGGTTGTGTAGCTAGGTGCGTTGTGTTAACCTCATGTTGTGTTACAGAGGGGAAGGCTGTACCTGAAGGCTTCGCTCCTACTTTCCTTGACAAGCCATCTATCATTCCCAACGAAACGGGCACCATGATCACCATGAAGGTCAGTAGTAGTTCCATTGATGGTTGCTTCACTCTCTTCTTCCCTCACCCTCTATATCAGTTTATATTAATTGCGGGTATGAACGTGTCTAAGTGTGTGAGGGGAATAAATATTTGAGCTCAAGATTGCTCGGTTAATATAGTTATTATGTCACTATGTTCCACATTTTTTGTGTCTGCTTGATAATTATCTTCAAGACCTTAATTATTTTTCCAGGAGTGGAGTTTCATAAATACACAGACCCGCAGCAAAATCTGCTTGCATTCTTTCTTAAAAGCTTTTAGTACTTATGATACTGTGTTTTAAGGTGACATCGGTGCAGCGAAATGTGTACAAGAAAAGCGTGGAAGTCTGGAAAATTGTATGAGCGGATGGCTGTTTTAAAACGAGTGAAAACAAGGAAAAAAACTATACAAATCACTGTTCCAGATGTCCATTTCCACTTCTCTTCCTCTTCCCTCCATTGTGGAATCAAGTCCTGTACTGTTTAAATAATCTAATGAACGCCAGCACTAGTTAACAGTACTCACGTCCACAACTTGTCATGCTGTCGCTTTGTGTTGTAGGTGAGGTGCAAGGCCAAGCCGCAGCCCACCGTGGAATGGTTCAAGAATGGAGTTAAGGTAGAGGAGGCCAAGAGACTGGTCATCAAGGAACATAAGGTTACCAGCGAGATGTTCGAGTACTCTTGCATTGTCAAGGTATGGTCTTCCTTCTCAGTTTTTCTCCTCTGAGTCTAGCAGCCTTCCTTTACTGTACAGTAGTCGTCAGTTCTATACACTGTTCGTCCAGAGTTGGTTATCATCCCCTCAGTCGTTTTGGTTTTTGGCACAGTGGATTCCTGCATCAACTACAATGCAACCTTTATATATCATAGAGTAGTGAGCAACATATCTCCAGTTATTTCATGCCAGTGTATAATTGTTTTGTCCTTTGGGTCATTTTGTTTCGAGAAAAATTAGGACAGATATTTTTTGAAGCTACTATATACTTTACACTAGTTGTCGAGTTGCTTTGAAAGAACATAATTTTTTCAAAGTAGGAATTGTTTGCCTTATGATACATGTTACACATTACAGTAACGCAACATTGAAAAAATGAACACATATACTCTTACAACAAACTATAAGTTCTTATCAATCACACAAGAGTTAGAGGTCAATACATTTCTTGCCTTTAGGTCAATTAGGAATCTAGAACATATCCTGAACTTTTCATGTTAATCATATTTGTATCTCTATGTTCCAATTTTCAGAAATTTCAATACATGTCATTATATTTTCTAAATGCAAAATATGGTATATTGTTTATGCATTATGTTATTGTTATGCATATACAATATATACACACTATCATCTAAATTGTATCATTAAATGTCTCTCATATAATAATTAAAGATAAAGTGTCAGCTGATTGCTATGTATGTTAACTATATATAGCATCACTGAAGACAGTGGCCAGTTGTGTCACGTTACATTACTGACGTCACAACTGCAATGATATACAGTGTTGCCAGCTGACTGTGACGTCACGTGATAATCACTAAGAGTACCTCACATGGTAAATATCAAATGTGAATCTGACGACCTACACGAGTTCACGACTGAAATACTTCAATAAACTGACACCCCAAGATCGACACAACCCAAAAGGAGTTGTGCAAAGCATCTCCTCTCTTTGTGTGTGTGTATCGTCTAAGTCTGTGGCTTCCATTTTCAAGAACATAGTCATGACATGTCTTCAGTTTCGTAACCCGATGTTAGTTTATTTGGTCATCTCTTGCTATGCCAGAATTCAATGTTCATTTTTGCATTATTTGAATCCAAAGTTCTACTGTGTTCGATATTATGTGCAAAAAAGTGGATATCTGCATTCTTAACATTATTGTGGTAAATAGGCATATCATAATTATTCAGCTATGGACATACCATCAAATGCAACCGTCGGGTTTTGATATTCAGTATGTTATGTATGATGACAATGTTCTTGAATTGGGCCTGTGGCGTCAATTAACCTGTTGGGTAGTGTGAGGCAGCATCAGCCTTCCTCACACCCTGACACTCACACCCCTCACTAACTGTGTTCTGTGTGCCGCCTGTCAGCTTGTATGGTGTACTCGGGGACAAGGCTCTTGAACCAACTACAGTAATGGATTTTTCAATATTGAACAAAATAAGCTAAATAAAAAAATCTTAAACATCATTACATATACTTTTTCACCTGTGTAAGAATTATTATTGAGATTATTATCTTGTTTTGAATAATAAGCAATGTTATACATGCTGTCAAACTGTTGTAGAAGTGTGCGATGTTAGTGAAATTAATAGTTTTTACATTCAAAAGCCTTAGAATGACTGACTAGGCTCCTCTACCTCCCCGTTTCCCTTTACTCAGCCAGTGTTTCCCCAGTACCTTATTCCTCCCTCCAACCCCACATCCCGCCCTTTAGCTTATATAAGTATACTGGGTTATTGTTCATGACCGGATCTATGGTAGCATCTTGGTCGTGTTCAGTGTTCTCAGTAATAGATGTTGATGTTGTGTTGTCAGTCAAGGTCTACAGGGTATACTTGTTCATGAATGGGTGGGGTGCGTCTGGATCATTGTGTTTTTTGTTTGCTTGTGCTTGTGTGGTGCTTGTGCAGTCTTGTCCCAACCCACCCATATACCTGTTTTGCCTGGAATATCCCCAAAGGCGAACCTTACTGCATTTTGGTTTGTATTGTCCCCCCGGGCCCTATCACCCTCTTTGCGTCCTTCATAACCACGTTCCAGGTGTCCCACAATATCCTCGTCCCAATAAATGCGTCCCTTTCTTGCCTCGCCCGCCCCACCCCACCCAACCCCACTCCGTGCTGACGGTGTTGGTGACCCAGGATCCGTGTGGGAGCGACGCAGGGAAGTACAAGTGCGTGGCCATGAACCAATTCGGCGAGGCCACTGCCAACGTGAACCTAAACATCGAGGCCGACCCAGAGCCCACGGGCCAGGCGCCGGTGTTCGTAGAGAAGCCAACCATCAAGTTCGAAGAGAAGGCTGGA
Source organism: Petrolisthes manimaculis (assembly GCA_034508575.1). NCBI lineage: Eukaryota > Metazoa > Arthropoda > Malacostraca > Decapoda > Porcellanidae > Petrolisthes > Petrolisthes manimaculis. The sequence goes on from JAWZYT010000049.1 coordinate 370,382, forward strand.
CGCGTGTTGATGGAGGCGATGGTACGAGCTGACCCACAGCCCACATCCCGCTGGACCAAGGACGCCAAGGAACTGGACGGTTCTAGGGTCACCGCCACAGTTATCCGCGAGAAAGCAGAGTGTTACCGCATCCGCCTCGAGCTGCGGGTAACCTGGCAACCCGCCCCTTCCTCACTTCCCATCTCTCCTGCCAGCCAGCCAGCCTCAGCAACGCCTCTCAACCAGCTAGCCCTATGCATTATCACCATGCCTGCCTCGCTTCAGCTCTGCTTCTTGCTTATGTTTGGCCCCTAAGTTACCGCTGCCGTTATAATATTATTTTATACAGCGCCATACTTCACTTTAAACCTTTTCTCCAAAAGCATCATATGGATGTGAAAACCATCCATTCGACTGCCTTTGATAATGCTTTGGAGTATTCGAGATGTACTGACCGATCCCGAATACCCAGCAGCTGTGTTCAATGACCGCTAATACTTCTACATACCTATGATATGAAAAACTCCCAGAACTTTCCAGAAGTTCCATAAAACACATACACACGTAAGACCTGACCTGGAACTTGTGTAAAGGTCTGTGGTGTATATGGTGAGGGCGAGGGTTGTAGTGACCACCACCCCTCGCCCTTTGACACTTTATGACTCTCACCAAACTTAATACAACTAGACTTTGGACAATAATATATTAAACTTTGGCGCCAGCCAGTTATTAAAAACTACTGTTCTCTTTTCCATCTTATTCTTTTAATGTTTTTCTTTCTTTCACTCCCTCGACGAACGAACACATTGTAATCGAATCTACCTCTAATTAAATGAAAACACTACTAGTTAACACTGATATTAAATAAGAAACTTACTCGATTACGTCTTAGCGTTCCTTCGACTGAGTTAGTGACTGACTGGTGCTAATCTCTAGTTGGTGACTGACTTTTGCTAATCTCTAGTTAATGACTTGACTTATGCTAATCTCTAGTTGGTGACTGACTTATGCTAATCTCTAGTTGGTGACTGACTGGTGCTAATCTCTAGTTGGTGACTGACTTATGCTAATCTCTAGTTGGTGACTGACTGATGCTAATCTGTAGTTGATGACTTGACTGGTGTTAATCAATACAAGTAGCAGCACATTATGGTAACCCGGCCGTGACCACCACACTTGACAGCGCCAAGACTGCCTCCTACCTCACCTTAACACACACTCACACCCAGACTGCTGTAGTCTCAGTCTCTGCTGGGAACTGACTGTACTAGACTATCATAACAATACATTAGGTCTCTCACTTCAACTTACAATTGCTTTCATAGTATATAAATTGATATTTATCCACTCAGTAAATATGCAATTATTCCATCAGTAACATGCAAGGTGTCCCATAAGTCTGAATTCAAGGGAAACACTAAAATAACTTAAATTAAATGGGATAATCAAGTATTACCTATTTTATACCATAGTGCTTCTAGACTTTAGCCTCTGGTTAGAGTGGTGGAGGGAGCGGCTGCAGTTTCTATGGTCCAGCGTTCGAGTCCTGCTCAAGACACTAAAAAATATCTCACTGTTGCCAGAGGTTACCATCCCTGTGAGCCGGGGGTGGGGGTTTGAGTCAGCAGTCTGAGGCCTTCCTCAGCTGACTTGGGTCCTGTTTCGTTGCAATAATTGTGGAGTGAGGGGCACGGGAAACACCTCCTTTGTAAAATTTCCCTTGCAAAGGGTTACCTCCAGAGTGGAGATAAAGGCCTGGAATATATAAAAATAATAATATCTAGACTTATGTGACACCAAGCAAAAGTATACAATATATATTTAGTAAAATCAACAACAGTCCACTTGACTTCAACCACAGTTGTTCCTTCTGACTTCTGACGTACGATTAGACTGTATGATCGCACTTTGACCCTCTTGTACATCAATAAGATTTACAACTTATTGCTGCCCATCTCCTTACTGCCAGACATCAATGGCTAAAGACTACCACACAACAAATTTATAGGTCATACTTTTATTACTTGGCTTCCCCCTCTTCCTTCATACTCTGACCAGACTGTAAATAATATGTTGCTGGGTCACTTGCAGAAGCCACAGCCGACCGACGGAGGCGTGTACAAGTGCAACATTAAGAACGAATTCGGGGAACTGAATGCCAATCTGAATCTCAACATCGAAGGTGAGACAATAATACAATATTAGGATGAATATGATGTTTGTGTTTCAAGCAATTTAGTTTTCCTGATATATCATTCTACTAATCATTGACTTTTTAGCTCCGGCCTCAGCCGAGAGCTCTAGGTCTTATCGTAATTATTGTTCTTCTTCTTGGGCCGACAACTTCTTAAAATGGTTCAACTGACTCACTCACTCACTCACTCCCATCCATTTTCTTTTACACACATTGAATCATTTTTTCAACCGAGAGGGGGTTCAACCGAGGGGTTCACCCTCAATAAAAAGGGTTCATTTTCAAAATTTCAATATAACCATATGAATACGAAAATCCAGATAAAACATAATTAATATTTTTGATACCTTTACATATGTATATTTTATTCTTTCACTTGAATCATTAAGAGCCGGAGCTTTTGAAGGGTTTTCCTTCATATTCTTTTTCTATCTAATTATTCCCATATAGTATACTTTTTTCCTCTCCCTCACGTCGTAATAAATTTTCTTTTATCTCAGTGTTTCATATCCATGTATTTGATGTTTATCTTTTCACCATCCATACAATACCTTACCTTGCTCTCTAGTCGCTCCAACCATCAAGAGGCAGCCCAAGGTGGTGTCGGTGATCAACAGGAAGATCATCATCGAGTGTATCGTCATCTCCTCTTCTAAGCCTGCCTGCAACTGGCTCAAAGAAACCACCAAGGTCCGCCTCGACACACGCCATTGCCTCAACATCAACGAGGTGAGAATACACACCAACAACAACAGAAGGAAGAAAGTCAAAAGATGGATTGACTAAGAGTGTGAACATATATTACTAAGACACACACACACATACACACACACACACACTCACACACACACAAAGCATAGTTTTATACACGGATGTCGTGGTATGACTGTGTATAGGTATGACTATATTGATGTTACTGTATGCCGATGTAAATGTACATACATTGGTATGACTGTACAGTACATTGGTATGACTGTATACTATAGTACATTGATGTGAGCACATAATAAGTTATATAACCATTATACAGGAGGGCGAGGGACGCTTCCTGGTGCAAATGGAAGTGTTGAGGGCCGAGAAGAGTGACTGCGGCAGCTACAAGTTGATAGCCAAGAACGAGAAGGGCGAGACCACCTCCCATTCTGTCCTTATCACGGAGTCCATGCTGGAGGAGGAGGTAAGGAACTCTCACCTCTTATTTACATGGCGTTCATTTGTTACCATGCAGTTCTCAGTAGTTTCACTTGATAATGAAAGAGTAGATTGGAACGAGAATGAATAAGATTAAAATCGAAAACAATAAAGTAATATTATGTACCGAAATACTTTTATAGGTATTGCCTATTAGCAAAGTAGGACAGAAAAAAATTAATACTTAAGGAGACTGGCGTAAGCAAAATATTTCAAGGTATAGGCAAGTACAAGGTACAATGATCAATATTTTTATTTTGTAGGTGCCATACGACAAAGTTATAAAAAGATATTATTAATATTCTACAAGTTTTTTTTATAAGAACTACTTTAACTATAATATAATATTATATCCTATTTCCAAATTGATAAAGAATAAATACAGAGCTAATAGTATAGGTTATGTTGGCCAAGTTGTTACGAACGATACGGAGAAATATTAAAATGGCGTGGTTTGTAAGAAGCTTATAATTCTCAGTATGATGTCAGTTCCAACCCCCAGATCTCAGTGGCATTATATATTTGCTTCCCATTAGTTTGCTACACATTAAATTTCCATTGGGCCACATGCAGGTTAATACAATCATGATAAAAGCTGGCGAGCATAATGACTCCCCAACACAACATCTCATCCATGACTCTTACTAACAACTTTCTCTGCATCTCTCCCTGCCTCTCGTCCCGTTGGTCTGTTGTCCCGTTGGTCACCACAGAAGAAGGTAAGCCCATCTCACATCCAACAGTACTTTTTTTTTCGTTATCTGTATGCAACTCACTTTCCTTTCTCCCAAGATATGTGTACCTGTACTTGCTAAATATTTTATAACCTCCTCTCAGAGAATAATTATTTAACCGTAGTGACTTTCCCTCAAGTTATAAGTTAGTGAATGTTGTATTATAACTCTTTGTACAGAAAAATGTTAGTCATTACATTAATTATTAAAATAGTTTCAACTCTTACTTATCTAAACTCCAAACGTGTATAAATATTCTAAAAATTAATAACAATAGATAAACTGCCTTGGATGATGTGTTCATTTTGATTTAGTTTGCGTATTTCCTTCACATTTTAAGTAATAGAAAGATAATGTGCTCTATATCATTGTTGTGTGAAGAGACAAAAAAGATTACAGATCCGTGGACGCTCTTAAATTTCAGGGAGTTGATAGTTCACCAAACGTTTACACACAGTGAACGTTTGACCCAATATTCCTCAAAGAACAAAGTGTGTGAAATAATATCTCAGTAAACATGGAAAAAATCTACCGTACGTTCTTTTTATTTTATTTTTGCTTTATCTTAGATGTAGGTTAGCTCTTTGAGCAGTTATGAAAGATTACCATTCCAAAAAGAGGATTAAATAACCAAGCAATAACTAATGTTTCTGTCATCATCAATACTCTCGTGGAACACATCATTCAAGACAATTTAATCCTGTCATATAATTTTATGTTGTCTAGTAAACTCTAGTTGAACCTCTAGATGTTGTATATTTGTGGTATTGACATTATGTTGTGTTGTCCTAGACTTCTAAACAAAAAGTAGACACAAGTAAATGCCCTTGTACGATGATAAACACAGAAAAGGACAAAGCCCTCTCTCTTGTTTCTACCTTTACTGACGGCAATATTGCCAGAGAGAACACCAGTATCATGACTACCAAGTACAGTACTTCCATCACCTTGTACCAGCATAAAACTTGTATCCTTCCACAGTAGACATGCACATCTAGCTATATACTATAAGTGATGTTAATACTTTTCTCACATTTATCAGTTCACTTTGCACACAATTAATATTTGTACAATGTAAAATTATGTTTCCTCTTAATGATCTCTCAACAGTAACGGAATACCTGATCTTACGTTATGTACGCTGGCCTCAATATTTTGTCCTTATCCTTGGCACAATATGAATCTCTACCAACCGAGGTTCGAACATTGGTGATTTGGGATGATAATGATGATGATGATGATGATGATGATGATGATGATGGGACAAACCGTTATGAACTTATGCCAAATGTTAGGGACATAATCATGTGAGTTTTGGCAAGATGTGCAAGTCAGGCTGTGGTCCAGGATACAATGACTTGTTTGACTTTCATGAGACGGACCAATTACATCACCTGACTATTATTGTATTAAGGACCCTGTGATGTAGTCAGAAAATTGGAGATATACGAGTCCTTCAAACTTTGCCACGAAACACCATCAATATAGAAAGAACCTGTTTCGTGGCATAGTAAGGAGGAATTAGAAGCCACCAATTCTCAAACACGATCACAGGGTCCTTAAACTCTGTAAACATAAACATCACAATAAAACCGGTCCGCCACAACAACAAAACTTCCACTTCTATTCTGGTACAAAGTAAAAATTCACCAGAAACAAATAAATGTTACACAATTATACAGTAGTACATACAATATACTCAGTCGTACCTTTAATTAAGGGGAGTATGGTTATGTTGGCTAATTGGAGATAACTGGTTCCTCCAAATTATGACACAAAACAACAACAACAACATAATTATACTGTACACTGAGGGAAGCTGTATCGTGACATTGTTGGAAGGGACCAGTAATATCCAATTTATTCACATTTCCACAATACATGATTCCCTGAAGCCACAAACTACCCCATAAATATTGTCTGAGAAAGGTGTCTGCTTTTTGGTGGATGAGACGATTTACATTGTTACACCACGGTCAGGAATCATCCGAAGAAGAGGAGGAAGAGGAAGAGGAAGAGGAGGAAGAGGAGGAGGAGGAGGAGGAGGAGGAGGAGGAGGAGGAGGAGTCTGTGGTGATGGAGGATGAAGTACAGGAAGAAGAGGAAATATTCAGGAAGAAGGACGAGAAGGAGGAAGAGAAGAAGAAGAAGGAAGAGGAAAAGAAAAAGGAGGAAGAAAAGAAGAAAGTAGAGGAGAAGAAGAAAGTAGAAGAAAAGAAGAAAGAGGAAGAGAAGAAGAAAGTAGAAGAAAAGAAGAAAGAGGAGGAGAAGAAGAAGGTAGAAGAAAAGAAGAAAGTAGAGGAGAAGAAGAAAGTAGAAGAAAAGAAGAAAGAAGAAGAGAAGAAGAAAGTAGAGGAGAAGAAGAAAGTAGAAGAAAAGAAGAAAGAGGAAGAGAAGAAGGTAGAAGAAAAGAAGAAAGTAGAGGAAAAGAAGAAAGAGGAAGAGAAGAAGGTAGAAGAAAAGAAGAAGGTAGAGGAAAAGAAAAAGGAAGAAGAGAAAAAGAAGGTAGAAGAAAAGAAGAAAGTAGAGGAAAAGAAGAAGGTGGAGGAGAAGAAGAAAGAGGAAGAGAAGAAGGTAGAGGAAAGGAAGAAGGTAGAGGAAAAGAAGGTAGAGGAGAAGAAGAAAGTGGAAGAAAAGAAAAAGGAAGAAGAGAAAAAGAAAGTAGAGGAAAAGAAAGTAGAGGAGAAGAAGAAAGAGGAGGAGAAGAAGAAAACTCCTCTGGGAAAGAAGAAGGAAGAGGAAAAACCCAAGAAGGTGGGATGCAAGGAAAAAAAAATATATAAATAAAAAAACAAACCATCCATCCTAACCTGCTGCAGTGCCTCCAGCAAGATAATATGGAGTTCCTTTGACTCTTGTTATTATGTTGACTTCCTTCCTTCTTGGTGGCTAGTGACGGGGTGGATGTGTTGGGTTGGTTGGTGCATGGTGACCCTCTCCTGGTGCCATCATCATAACACACCTTGTTCGTTGTTGATGTTGGTATGAGGTCAGGTCCATCGCCCCCCACCCCACCACCCCTTACCCCCCCACCCACACAACACCCTGCCACCATCACTATGACGCTAACTTCCGCAAGCAACACTTCCGCGACGCACGCACGCACGCACGCACGCCTCTCCTGCCATGGGGAATATTATGATTTGCATTTTTATATGCTTATTATTAAATAAAATTATTTTGACATTTTTCCGCCTCTCGACGCTTGCCGCGAAGAGACGGACTAATTCATTTATTTTTTTATTTTGATATCTTTATGTTGATTTTTAAATAAGATGAATGAGAGATTTTTCCACCTTTCGACGCTTATTGCAAAGAGGTGAAGTAATTCATTTTAGTTCACTTATGGCCGGCTTGTGACTTTAGCTCATCTGCACCACTCTCAGACTCCTGCTTACACACACATTATTGCACTTCCAAACGCATTACATTTTTCAACACCTCCCATATTTTTTCAGCTACTCTGACTACTGCACCTCCTGCCTATAATTTCACCTTAAGACTGACATTTCTATCTGTTCTTGTTTTCCCCTCTCATATACCTATCACTGTGTGGTTAGTTTACCTCTTACGGCTGTCTTGTTTACACTTTCCCTGGACTATCACTTTTTCTGACTTCCTGCCATAACTTGAAACGTCAGAGTCCTGGTTTTCATAACTGACTCTGGAACGATCTGCATCACGTATTTCCATCAACCTCTGACTGTATTTAGTGTGACTTTTCCTTGTAAAGTTTTTTCACTGACTTTCACGATATCCTCACACTACCCATTTCACTTATGCTGTAAATTTTCAGACAAGTTCTACAACCCTTTGTACAGAACCATTTACAGATTGATTCTGCCTTTTCTTGAATATTTCGTGTTTTCCTTTTCATATAGTCCAGTTTTATTTCATTTCTACGTGTACAATACAATTCAATCCGTGTTAGGACCACTCTCAACACTTGATATGCATCACAACTCTCACATATCTACTCTTGTAACTCACACACCACTTATAATACCTAGTAGCACCTGCACACACACACACACTCTCTCTCTCTCTCTCTCTCTCTCTCTCTCTCTCTCTCTCTCTCTCTCTCTCTCTCTCTCTCTCTCTCTCTCTCTCTCTCTCTCTCTCTCTCTCTCTCTCTCTCTCTCTCTCTCTCTCTCTCTCTCTATATATATATATATATATATATATATATATATATCTTTCATACACACACCTTTACTCTGGCACCACTGTCGCCCTCACAGCCAAGGAGTGATACTACTAACACAACCTGATGCATACTTATGACAGTTCATGAATCATACGGGATGTCTGTACAATAAACAACTTACCATATCATCTGAACATGTGACGAATATATTGACAGAACCAAAAAAATACATTACAGTATATACTACACTCCCAACAGTACGTCATGACCAACCTAGACTTTAATTAATGTGATTGATAGAGCACTTAATTCAGTTGCCTGTGTTGAGGGGAAAATAGTAACGTGTTGTTGTTTTTTCTGTTTGTGTTGCAGGTAAGCGAGCGTTTGTGGTTGAGGAGTGTCTGGTGCCACTAGTGTCGCCATGCAGGGTGTACTGTTAATGGTTTCCTTCAGGGCTTATAATACTGTTTTTCTTACGTTGTCTCCCTCAGTGTGCTAACCGTTCATTCCCCTGTCTCTGTATCGTTTATTCTCGTTTCCTTTTTACTTTAGTGTGAAAAAGGTTCATTCTTCCATTTCTGTATTATTCCCCTTTCCCTTCCCATCTCTTCATAATTTACCAGTCTGGGTTTTCTTCCCTACTTAAACTCATCATATTTCATCACTTTGTTCCTTTAAATAAGTCAAGGGTTGTGTTGTTCAGACCTAATCTCACTTGCATGGATTTTGTTTTTACTCTTGTATGATTTTTTATGTGCTTAGAGTTTGTTTTCCTGTATACTGTACGTATTCTTGTGATTCAACTTGTATCGGCATATTCTTCCTCGTTTGTATGTTGAGAATTGTATGGTCTCTGTCTGTCTTGTATCTCATCTCCTTGACTCTGTTCTCACTATCTATTGTCACCCTGTATAATGAATTTACTTTATAACAAAGATAATGTTCGTTTGTATTATGCTGTTTATGTGTTTATGTTACTCTCTACCTCTGTCTCGACGAAGTAATGTTTATAATCAATATGTCTATTCCGCACTGTAGTCCGCTACTCCATTATCCAGCATCTCAGATACGTATGATATTCTCAGTTTATTAGTTTATTGTGATGTTTAGGATATTATATAAATTAATTTCTTTTAGAAGCAACACACTCCAATCAGATAAAATTAAAATCACATGAAAATAATATGTAAACAATAATTTATAGAGTCTGATACTATACCAAGACATTTTCACAGAATATTCACCACTTACCCCTGAAACATTCCAATCCATACACGTAATAGTTCTTTCAGTCGTTATTATTCTGCACCAAATTACAGACACCATGAAGTAAGAATGTAGCCACTAGCGAGTCCAATAAATTACACGTATCAAAGATAGTTATGAAATACAAGGTCAGGTGCTGGAGTGGGGAATTTTCAGAGTTTACAACGTGATCAGATTGAGACTCACCAATGTTTACTGTTGTTTCCTGTCTAGTGTAAAAATGTGTTGTGTATAATTGGTGTTTTTAGTGTAGCTGCCATGAACACAGACCAGAGAGTTGAGTGGCCTTGTAGTAAATGATTCACAAACGTTGTTATCGAAAGTCATTATTGTGTCAGATCACCCATTTGAGATGAGCAGTGTGTGATTGTTAGTTGTGATCGACGAGACTTCATTCGTAAGGAAATTAAATATAAAACAACTAAGTTTTGTAATTTTCATAATGCTCATTTAAGCTCATAATATTCAAGAGAGAATGGAATACTTTTCTAATACAGCAACTATATTTCACCTAAACCGTAATTATCTTTTACTTTACACTCGGCCACTTGATTCTCTAATAGTGCCAGCAGCTCGTATCCCTCTCTTCAGTGTCTGGTGTGTTGTTAGCATCTCTGTATAGCATGAATGTTGAGATATAATGAGTTCCGTGGTATCCCCTTTGTTCCCTATAATATTCAACATTATTATCACTAAATTGTTTTACTCCTGCGGTGACTCCGTTTTTTATACATGTATAACTATTCACTGCATCCCTCTTCACGCTGTGTCCGTCTGCTATCCCGGATATTACCTTACTTTGTACTTAATGTGTTTAATCATATCCCGACAATGGCTGCAGTGATTTGTTTGTTGAGTACTTCCATCTCCTTCCTCTCACTCAGAATGATAACTAGTTAACGTGTATTCCTTTAACTTGAGCCCAACTGATGACGAATGGGTGGTGTAAATTCCCACAAGTCGTTTTCCCCCAGACAACCCTCGAGTATCGCCACGAGTAATATGGACATTGACAGGAGTTCTCAACGTGTATATGTAAGATGGATGTGTATAGAGATTGGATTGGCCAGTCAGGTGATGCTCATCATGGTGAGAAGGAAGGAACAGTATCACACCACACCTCTAATTTCAGTGTATTGTTGTCAGATATTGTTTTTCCCTGAGTGGCTTAAATGTCACGTATGTACAGTCGCCTCCAGGTGTCTTGTTAATCTCTATAGTGTTGCCAATCTTCCCTCCAGTACACATCTGAATCCCAAAGGTTTATTAGAGTCTTTATATTCGAAGTAATATGACACCTCCCTCTGCAGTAAAGTTGTCCCGATTTATGAACATCTAAAAATATATCTACGTGGCTGAATGGAATGTTTTGTAACGCTGGGTGGGAAAATGACACACGAAGGCGACTGTTGGTCCATTTCCGGCTTCAAAAACATCGTCTATACCTTGTTAATGATGTTTGATTTAAGATATATAAGCCTCAGGTGGAGATACATGTTCCTTATAAGGTATAAAAATTCCAAGGATGTGTTAATTAAGTGATATCCACAAACAATATAAAAATAAACCATGGTGAGTTTCTCTTGATTTGTATTTGAGAACTCCTGACCAATCTAACAGTCCATTTTTTTGTAATATTAAGGTATGGTATTATCTTATGGTTCATCCTGTTTTTCCCTTTTTTCTCTCCCCCGACCCTTCCCTCTTTATCACCCAAACCACAAACAGCAGGTAGAGGAAGAGGAGGAAGAGGAGGAAGAGATGGAGGAAGAGATTATAACAGAGACTGAGACTATTACCGAAGAGGAAGAGGAAGAAGTGGTTACCAAGAAAAAGAAAAAGGAAGAGCAACAGGAAGAGGAAGCCCAGAAGAAGCAAAAAACTACCAAGGATGAAGAAGAAAAGAAAGAGGAAACAAAGAAGAAAAGAGAAGAGAAAAAGGAGGAGGAAAGGAAGAAAACTGAAGACGTAAAGAAGAAAGAGGAGAAAAGGGAGGAGGAAAGGAAGATAACTGAAGACGTAAAGAAAAAAGAGGAGAAAAAAGAGGAAGAAAAGAAGCCAGAAGAACCTAAGAAGAAAACTTCCAAGGTAGAAGAAAAGGTTTCTGAAGAACCAAAGAAGAAAAAATCTGCAGTTGAAGAAGAAAAATCCCCCGAGGAATCAAAGAAGAAAAGTTCCAAATCCAAGGAGGAAAGTACAAAATTAGACGAATTCAAGTGGAGTAAAGGTGAAGATGAGCCTCCACCCGTTGCTGCCCCCCTCAAGAAGAAGTCCCCACCACCTCGACCCATCTATGAATCGGATTCCGAGTCAGAGTCTGATGGCGAGGATTTGTTGACATCCCTGTTGTCAGAGTTTATGGGCAAAAAGAAGAAAAAGACTCCAGAAATAAAATTCCATCCTCGCAAGAAGTCCTTTGATAAACCCAAAGAGAAACCTAAAAGGGAAGAAACTCCTCCGAGGAAGGAAGAATCACCACCTCCTAGGAAGGAAGAATCACCACCTCCTAAAATGAAGGAAGAATCACCTCCTCCTAAGAAGAAGAAAGAATCACCACCTCCTAAAATGAAGGAAGAATCACCTCCTCCTAAGAAGAAGGAGGAGTCTCCACCTCCTAAAAAGAAGGAAGAGTCTCCACCTCCTAAGAAGAAAGATGAGCCGTCCACTACTAAGAAGAAGGAAGAGTTGACCAAGAAGAAAGAAGAATCACCACCTAAAAAGAAGGAAGCATCACCACCTCCACAAAAGAAAGGAGATGCAAAGAAGAAGGACGAAAAGAAAGAAGATGTCAGGGATGAGACGGTAAAGTTGAAGGGAAAGGAGAAGGAAAAAAGTAAGCCGGAGGAGACGAGCACAGAAGTAACTTTGAAGGAACCGCAACCAGAGATTAAAAAGAAGAAGTCTTCCGTGGAGGGGGAGGCCACACTACAACCACCCAAGATTCAAGAACCTGAGGTAAGTGACGAGGAGACAGCGCTCACCATTAAATCCAAGGACAGGACGAAGACGCCACCCAGACTTGTAGGGAAGCACCAAGTCCTCACCTCTGTCATCAAAGAAACTGACGAAGAAGAGGAACCACCTTCACCCCCTCCACCAGACAACTCTCAAACCAAAAGAAAACTCTCTGCCCAGAAAAAGGGTGGCACTGAGGATATGACATCAATGGAACGCTACATGATGGATTTACTTGGAGATCACTCGGTAGGCAGTACTGCTCTTGGACCAACAACCACAGCCCGCTCAGAGGTCTTTTTTTTTTTTTTTTTTTGGTTGGGGGAATACTTTACGTGCTCTTTTCCAGCAATTTTTGTAGTTTTGAATGAGCGACTATTTTTTGCATAAAGTAACATGGTTACCGTAGTGTCACTGTTACTGAGCCTCAGTGGGAGTGGGCAGTGTAAGGTAACAAAAGGGCCTCTGACGGCTGGGCGTAACGTCGTGTGAGCTGGCAGTCGCCTCCTCTCTCTCTCTGTCTCTCTGTCTCCTTGGTTCGCTGCTCTACAGCCTTCTTCATGCCTAACATATAAACCACCAAGAGGAACCATTAAAGCATCGAAGAATAAAGTGAAACAAAATCTAAAAGAAGGATATAAATAGACCCCTAGTCGCGTTGCCTTTGCAACCTAAAACACTCCTGAACACCATTCTCACCCTTATATAAACCATGTCTAAGCTTACTCTTCTTTACAGGTATGCTGCTGCCATGAGAATGCTTCTTTATTACTATTATTATTACCATTATTATTTTATTATTTTTTTCCTTTCTAGTAGATTCGTAGGACTTGGCATCAGGCAGTGTGGTAGGGCAGTAACTAACTTCAACGTGTGAGTAGGTTGATGTTGGTGGTTGCTTGTTTAACAAAGTATTGTGCCTCTTCTTTACTCCACAGAAGGAGGAGGTCAAGGAGGAGAAGAAGGAGGAAAAGGTATTGTCTTTATATTATTTTGCTGCAGTGTTTGTCACATGTCTCAGTCTTAGTAATGTGTCTCCCGTTATAGAAGCTAGAACACAGTTTATAATAGACAACATTCTTACTACATCCTGGTAGGACAGATTTAAATGTAGACTTCAAAATACACATTTTTTATTATTTACATTTCAAACAATCATTTTAACAACAGAGATATAACTAAGCACATATAGGTATTTATAAAGGAAACTTTTTGTAAAATATTTTTCATAAAATGTGCATGTCTAAAGAGATCCTCAACATTTTTAAAGATATTTCAAACAAAGCACCACAATATAAACATTGATTTTGACGATTCTGTTGTAGGATAATTGTGTGTGTTTGTCTTTGTCCTTGTGCATGTTGCCTCTTCCTAAACACTTCCCGTCAGTTGCTTCTCAACTTTAATTTCACCTGGTTTGTGCACAGCCCCGTCGCCTGCCGTTGGAAATATACACTTGTACCCTCCACCGCAGTGAGAAGGACTACCCGTTGGAAATATAAGTAGTACCCTCCACCGCAGCGAGAAGAACTTCCCTCGTCCCTTTTCCCCGTGTCCTCATGACCTTTGAGGAGTCGAGACCCTAATGATAAAGTAACTTGTCATCTTCCTTATTTTGGTCATCTTGCTGTCTCTGATTTCCACTCAGTAAATAAAAAGAGTATGTTAGAATCCATTTGACACAATTTTTGCGTCATAGAATATTTTAGATATCCCCTGTATAAACAGAAATATATACAGAGCTGGTCAACTTTGGAACACTTTACCGTCATCCATCTTTCTCTTTTACTCTGACTTAATATTTATAACAGTATTTCAAACAAAACTGGACATGATTTTCAACTTCACTCTTTTTTAAATTTCACAGGTGAGAACATGAAGCGGGCTTTTTTGCCTTTCATTCTCACTGTTCTCATTATAGGAGGAAATAGTAAATATAGACGGTGACCAAATATAATGTATGTAGAGGCACCGAGATGTCACTCTGTTATAGGATGTTGACAAGTCACATTTGTCTTTACGATCTCCAGTGAAAAGTGAAATATTGTGACGAGACGGGAGGCGGGGTTTGTGTACAAGATGGTGGTGGTGGTCTGACTTGGGTGTTGTTGTTGTTATTGTTTTAGTTCGTGTCGTAGTTAGTGTCTTTTGTGATAGCAGGGACACTTTGCTCATTATATATTGTTCGTGTCCCGTGTAAAGGAGGAAGAGAAGAAGGAAGAAAAGGCAAAAAAGCCTGAGGAGAAAAAGGCTGAGGAGAAAAAAGCTGAAGAAGCAAAGAAGTCCAAGCTTAAGCTCAAAAAGGGAGCACAGAAAGAACTTGAAGTAGGAGAGATGGAAAAAGTTCAGCTTAAAAAGATGAAACCCAAAGAGCAGGGGCCTGATGATGAGGCTCAGCAGGCACAGTTGAAGAAGATTCCAGACAAGGAACAGGAGGAGCAGGAAACTGAGAAGGTGAAGTTGAAAAAGCTCAGCGTTCAGGAGGAAGAACTCAAAATGGAATCACATAAAGCAAAGCTGCAGAAGGTCGGAACGAAAGAAGAAATGGCCAAGATTGAGGGAGAGAAGGCCAAACTTCAGAAGGTGAGTACGAAGGAAGAACAGGTTAAGCAGGAGGCCCAGAAGCTGCAAACGAAAAAGGTGGAGGAAGAAAAGAAAGAAGCGCCCAAACCCCTGGTGCTAAAGAAAAAGAGGAAACAACTACCCGCCAAAGAAGAAGAAGTCGATCTCATGGCCGAGATTGCCAGACTGAAAGCCAAAAAGGAAGAGAAAAAGAAAGCCGTAAAAGAGGAAGTGGTTGAAGAAAAAGTAGAAATAGAAAAAAAGGAGGTGAAGCAGATGAAGGGAGAGAAGGCTAAACTCGAGCTGGTTCCCCCGAAGCATGACCTTAAAAAAATTGAGGCTGAAAAGGTGGAACTTGAAAAATATGAACGTAAAGAGGTTGAAAAACCTAAGAAGGTTGGTGACTACAGTAACGCTTTCCTTTTGACTACTTAAATCCATTACCTATATACAGTATTTATTACCCATACCTCCACCCAGTACGACTACTACCCTCTACTCCATCTATTTCATCCTGTTTCAATCCTCTTAAACTGTCTTCTTTCTACCTTCCTCTATTTTCCGCCGAGTACTTTCAGTCTATTACCACTACCGGTACTGTCTTTAACTGGTAATTGTCTATGTAATTTCTTGCTATCCACAGCATCTTTCCTCTTCCACTATACGTTTCCACTGTTCTCTTCCACTATGCATTCGCTATCTTTTCATTTCCACTGTTCTCTTCCACTATACATTCACTATCTTTCCATTTCCACTGTTCTCTTCCACTATACATTCACTATCTTTCCATTTCCACTGTTCTCTTCCACTATGCCTCCAATCCTTCTCCTCTCCCACTGCAATCGACACTTATAGACGATAAATAAAAGACTTTACTACCGACGTAAACAAACTGGCCACTAACAAGATAGAAGTTATAAATAATATCTCAAACCCCGTAGTAATCAGTTATTAATATAGAAATTAAATAAGCAAGAATTAGTTTACATTAAATAATCTATGTATATAATATAAAATGAAAAATATTTTAATGTTTTTTTTAAAATAGCCGATTTTAAAATAGCCGATTTTTTATTACGATTCTAACTTACAGCTGAACTGTTTTCATACAAATTAGTTTTGAATTGATTTTGTCTAATAATTTAACTTCATTTTTATTAAGACCATAATTTAGTATTTACTTTTAGTCTTCATTAATTCATGACAGACTTACGACACCGACGTACGACTTATTAATAATACATTATTCTAAATAAGAAGTTTGACATTCCACCTAATGAAGCCAACATTTAGTAAGTCATAATAATGACAAATTCAATCAACAGAGTTGTTGAGAAATATAATTACTATATATGTCACCTATATAAATATTCCACAAATATCCTCGTATAATATCTACGGTTGCTAACCCTATAAATCAAGATCTATGGCGTAATTCCCAAGATACAAGTGTTCGATGTTCCACCTCGATGCACAGTTCTGGCCTCCAAGTAACACAGTGCAGTGTTGTACCGTGTATATTCCTACAAAACTGTTTTGGTGTTTCCCTCCACCTGGCCGATGCTTTTTGAACCCTACACACCAGAGAGAGGCAGAGAGCAATGTAACTAATTTTTTGAAGTACTAAAATATTATGATACGCCTAACCACAAGGAAACTATTATGTAAACAAAAGTAAGAACATGCAAATCGCCTCTCTCTGGCCACAATTTTTCGCGTCGCCTTTATATGTCGCCTGGAGTTTGTCTTCATATTGGAAGCCTTTTTGCCATTACTGGTATACGGCCAGGAAGCTTTGTGGTCCTTTTGGTCACATAACTACGCTGTTACTCACGTACTAACCCATTACTTCTTAAACTTGTGTTGATGATGGGACTGTCTCCTTTGGGCTTTTCTTTTTGGTGTTAGTTCTTTCCGGCTACAGATTATTTTGTTTATTATATTTTTCATGAAATGTATAGAACTCTGACTACATCCTGGTTCTTTACATACAAACAATTTCATATAAAGACATCCAAAGTTCCAAAGAACCTCACCATAGTAACTTTACTTATTAAATACATACCACATTACTTCCCTATATAGAAGTATGAACATTACCATTTTCACCAACAAATTTCAAGTTTATCCTGAGTTTGTATTCATTCGCTATATATTTTGAACTTTTCGAGCTCCTGCAATACTTGTGAGTAAAATATTCGTTGATATGTATTCCATCAATAATAGTTTAATTTTAGGTAGTAAATTTAAAGCCCTTACAGTCCTTGAGATTATAATAGCCATCATCACATTTGTCCCGTCACATAATTGCATCTGGGCGACTGACCATTTCTCACACTTCTTCTGGGGTCCATATTATTGACACCGAGTCTTGATTACAAAGGACATCTTTTGCATTACTGAATGATGTAATAAAGTTCCATGCACTAGCCAGCCAGCCAGCCAGCCGCCTTGCCAATGTATTTCAAGGTTTTAGTTCTCAAATTAGTGCAACATGGACAACTTTTTTTCATTCCTTTTTCACATTACTTTTGTTTTAAACCTTCAACAGCCACACTCACACACACACACACGGACCCCAGAACGAGTATGGAACGGCTCATTGTCTTAACAGGGGTATGTTGTATGTTGGGTCAATAGAGGCTACTGATTCCGCCACACTATGCCACAAAACAGACAGAACGTGTACCGTACCTAAGCAATCTGTTTCCTGGCCTATAGTTTGGAGAAAGTTAGACGCAGCCAATTCATCCACGGTACATGACCCCATTCTTAATACCGAGTGGCGGGATCATCAGAGTCAAGCTTCCCTCCCTCCCTCCAACATTACTCAACCCTCCCTCTCTACTCAACAACAACCCAGTGACAGTTTAAGCCTTAAGGGAATACTGTACTCCAATTCGCCCCCCACCCACCTCACCCTCTCACCCCTCCAAGATAAATCAGCCATCAAATCTGAGCGATACTTACTTGCTCAATAGAGTACATGAATTGTGATACATCTATGTTCATTCTCCTCTGTACCATTCCCCCCCCCCCCCTCCACGTGTTCTGATGGCGCCACTCTTGCCTTAACACATATTTCTGCAGTTGCATTAAATTTCAGAGTATGTACTTACAGATTTACAATAACACAGTAACACAAAGTTATTATCAAAAGTTACCTTCCTGTGATTATTATGTATGGATATATATGTACTATACATTACATATATACTGTATATTAACACAAAGACTTACACATTTACCATATACTTACTTCTCAACTTATCATTAAGTTATATTGCATGGTATGCATGTACCTTAGGGTATTGTATATAAAGTATAAGTTAAAATAGGTAATACAATTTACATTATTATTATGAATAAATACTCTTCAGTGCATAAATATATTTTCCGATATCATAATACAAATGGTATATAAATGAATAACGAAATTTCTCACTTAATTTAATTAATAAACTTGTAATTTTATTAAGATATAAATAATCCATATATTTTATTTACTCTTAAATACTCCAAAATCATCATCTAAATATTATCAAACTTTGCCCTACATTATCCTAACGTTAGTATTATTAGGTAGGATGTTAGGTAGGTAGGTAGGTAGGTAGAGTACAAGTGTTACCGGGGATTACAGAGTCCACCACTATTATTATTTTACTAATGTATTGTTCCCCGCTCCCTTCACCACACGTCTAGGCGGAGGCAGAAGACCAGGTAGGCGGCAACAGACGCTATAATATACGGGTAGCAAAACAGACGAGTCGTGGGGGCATGTACTTAATTCAATGTACAGATACACGTGTACTCTAGTGTATTAACTCATTTATTTTGCTGAAGATATAAATTGTATCGTGAAGTTTAACACAGTTCGTTTCCATTCCGTCCGTCGATATCAACCGATAAATAATAAACCTAATACTTTCAGTGATAATAATATTCCACTTACCTTAATCTCAAATTCCGTCGAAAGAAAATAAAAAAAAATGTCATAAAGAGTAATTTGATGTTCGTCGATAATTCCTAACTCCATTGTTGTAGTCAGGTGATAATTAAACTTTCTACCCATCCAGTACACATGCCCCCGGAGCCGTCACTAGAGAGGGACTATATAACACTACTCACAAAGCCTCACAACACCACACCAATCATCACAGCTCATATACCAAAAAGTGTTCCATAATAAAATTCGTATAAAAAAAAATTTGACTTTCGAAATGGTTAATATTTTATCCATCAGCAATAGCATTCATTTTGTAAGTATTGTCATTTTGAATTTATTGAATTAGTTGTGAAGGTGACAATGCAATGATGTACATACATACAAGACCTGTTGGTGGTGTTTTGAAGCGACACAAGTTGTGGCAGTGGCCGATACAACGAGAGCAATAGAATGATAATCTTTGGGAGGGAGGGAAGGTGTAAGGTTATATATGTAGTGTTAGCGACGGTACTGCCACAACTCCTAACACAATAAACTACATCATCTCTAAAAATATCATGCTATAAACGAAACTCCAATAACTCTTACCAGTTCTGTTCCCTGCCACACACACACACACACACACACACACACACACACACACACACACACACACACACACACACACACACACACACACACACACACACACACACACACACACACACACACACACACACACACACACACACACACACACACACACACACACACACACACACACACACACACACACACACACACACACACACACACACACACACACACACACACATACACGGAAAAAATATATATTACTTGTATGTTTATATCAGAATCCCGTAAATTATTGACCGTGTTTTTCGTCATTATTATCGTAACCATGCAAAAAAAATTCAATATGTGAAAAAATAGAATAGATCTATATACATTCTCAAAGTCTGATTTCAGACATTATGATAATCTTTACTTCCGAAAACTGATTCCAAGAATAATGTTATTGTCCTCGAAAATTTCAATCGGCAGACCATAACATAGACCATGCAGTATATTATATATGATGTAAATTTCAACTCTCAAAACAGCCTCTAATTAAAGTAAATCTCCCAATGGTAAAGGAAGAGTATTACTGTTGTTACTGTTGTTACAAAAGTCTTCTCACTATATATCATCCACCCCATCTTTCATCTCAAATATAGTTTTCACAACACAAAAATCTCTTGTCTTGTCCACATTACCAACCAACTTCTCCTCAATCCATCCAGTCTCTATCACGGTATAATGACTCTAGTCCTTATACCGTGGTCTCTATGACTTAGCTTCTTGGTTCAAGAGACTCGTTATGGTATTCGTTCGTTCGTTCGTACATACACACACACAGACGACCACCAAAGACACCCTCAGACACACACACACACACGCACGGCAGGTTAATCTAACTTTGCCTCAACTATATTTCTTATAACATCATGCTGATCTTAAAACAAACTTGTGCCATACTGACGATGTCATGCCATACTTAAAACACTGACAATAATTTATGCATTGTACATCTTAAGCTTCAATCATTCCCATGTCATATAAATCAATTATGTAAACCTTCTTCCTTCAACCTTGATACTTGTGCCACTGTTGAACATATATATCCTTGTCACTTGTCCTTGTAGCATGTTACTTGTAGTTAAGTATCAGCGTCAACTCTGTCCATAATGGTCATGTATACTTTGGACCAGAATTCTTGTTTCACTGTCTTTATTTAGTGAGAATGTTGACAAGTACAAGTTCTTTGTAGTGACTGTCCGAAAGTATTGTCCTGTATAATTATTATGTCGTCTTGTATGAACGTACACATAGACTCACGTACATTAGTTTACTACACAGAAGAAAAGACAGATTATTCTGGTTAGCGACTGACTTGATGTATAGTGTCTATGTAATGGTTGAGACCTGTAGTGATTGTCTGTTTCACCTGAAAGACAAAACACGTGACATCTTAATTTCCTGTCGTAGCCTAAACCAACGTTAAACTGCATGTGACGACCAGTGAACAAACACCCTATAAACAGTTCGCCTCCACAATGGAATATATTCTATGGCGAACATCTGACCACCATCCGACGCCTCTCTCCTCTATAGTACCTCATTATTATCCTCAGTGTTATTGTGAACCTTTAATATCTTCTTTCATTAGATGTTGGCTGAACCTATTCAATATAACACTGATAACGATTTTACTTATCATGTAAATATAATCAAATATTCGCAATTCGAGGCTGAAAGTTAGTACCTAGATAAAAATGAACACCATGCACAAAATTATTATTTAAATTTCAGAATAAATTATTTTGACACGAGAGGTAAGGTTGGTGGCCAGAATATAAACAAGGTCTATAATAGAGAAATAGGAAGGGTACAGAAGTGGTATCTGACATTTCTCTCTCCCTCACCACCACCTCCTCCAGCCACTTACCTGCCTTCCTCCCCCATCTGATGACGAGTATACAAGTGAGGAGGAGGACAGTATACTAGACGCACTCAAGGCATGGGTAAGACACATTACACACGCCACCACTAGTTCATTTTTTTGCGTGGCTCGACGTTTTTGGAAACTTTTTAATTTGGCCTTTTTTTTATGGTGGGCACTAATTTACTTTCATAGTGCCTGCCTGTTTTTTATACTTTTCATGAATTTTTTGGCCATATTGATTATTTTTCCGTGCGTTGTTTATAAAAAGCTTTGCCAATGATACGGCAGTCCTCTGCAGTTGTAGGCCTATGCCATCTGCCATCATCTCTTTCCTATTGGACTCTTATTATCTACTCTTGTAGATTGTTACTTGCAAATATAGAATTCTTGTAGTGCTTTGTTAGCGTCGATTAGATTTTCTAAACTCTTCCTTTTTTCTTGCTGAATTTTGGTATGATAAAGTAAACTTTTTTAAATTGCCCAATTTTTGGCAATCTAATTGCAAGAAGTAGTACAGTGCATCTCACCCAGACTTTTATCAAGTTGGTGATGAAAATATTTTCAATAATTTGAATATCTTGTACCATTTTCATTTTTTAATTGTAGAATAATCGTAGAATAATGTGATCAGCTCCTCTTCAGAAATTATTCAAACTATCCAGTTTTCCTATTAGACATGACGTACGCTTTTCCAATCAAGCAGAGTTTTTGATTCTGCAAAGTTCTCGCTTTTGGGATGGAAGTGAAGTTACGCCAGCCAGACTCACCTCAGATTCAGTTACTGTCCATGACTCTGACTTTATTAGTGCACGACTGTCAGTCAGCCATACTCGTAGTCCTCACCTTGACTTGGAATGGTTCAACTTGATGCCGTTGTAGCGTCTTTTGATGACCTCATGCTTACATATTATTATAAAAGGGATATTACTAACAATTATGTTAAGAATATAGATCAATTATTTTCAGTATTCTGTACACCGTTCAGTAACTAATGTCACCAACTATAGTGTCACCAACTAAATGGATTACTGACTAATTGAATAGCCCAGTCAAAACTTGGACTACGAGTAATGGTGTTGTGTTCTTTCTTCGTGTGTTCATGTTGTAGTATTTGACACAATAATTGTTGTATGTAGTAAAATGTGTTATATGTAGTGGTGTAGTTAGTGTTGTCATTGTTAATATTATTGTTGTTGTTGTTGTTGTTGTTGTTGTTGTTGTTGTTGTTGTTGTTGTTGTTGGTATTGTTGCATTTACTTACGTGTTCATATTATTCCTTTACTTGTAATTACATCCACACACGTATTCAGATTTCAGTTTGAAGGACTGAGGTTGAGTGTCGTAGTTATGAGATAATTCATGGGTAAAGGAAAAATGTTTTATATTTCGTCTATAAGTTATGATAAAGATTAGGAAGTTTATTGCTTGTATTAAGTGCAGTCGAAAGTCGGATCCAATGTCACAAGTTAAGGGAAAAATTTCTTGATAGAGAAAACGATGGCTACTGATTACTTCAAAATATGCCACAAAACAGACAATTTCAGTGTTCGAATATGAAAGTCTGATTTTGTATTTATATGGAGGAATCAGTAACCCTCCATTTCGTCTACAACAAAATTGCCCGTTCATCGCTGTTTTGGCAGTGGTATATCCATATGATTGTTATCACCCTTACATACATATCTCCTAAATCAGGCCTGTTTACGAGTATGTGTACAGTAAGGGTTAAGAAGCAAGCAATTACTCCACAACTCTCAAAGCGATTAACGATGAACATGAATGACAGTGGACTCAAATTTTCCACTTGTCCTTAAGTTATTGATGTTATGGCCTACCTTTCATAAAATCTGAAGTGTACTCAAGTGTGATAAAAGGTAAAAGGTTCTAAGATGCATTGCTCAAATTTTTACTTTTTATGAAGGTACTATAATTTACAGTATATATAATTTCACGAGTTTGGTATATGTAGTGTCATAACACCAACAAGCATTAACTACTATCAGCTCGGTAAAAATGACTTGTTCCGCCTGCACACTGTACTCTCAGTTTGACTTGTATTATTGCGTAGAATCCAACTAAGACTGTAATAATATACACAGAGAAAAGAAAACTACAGAGTCCATGATCCAGTATATTTAAACTTTCTATCCTTATTACTCCTGTAGAGGCTCTGGTGGGCGAAATGTTGGAATAAAAGAGATCCTGTTCTCTGTAATTGACTTTTGCCTGCATTACTGTGTGAAGGAAGGATTTATGTACCTGGTATTATGACTGATGGTTCTAAGTGTTGCCTTGAAAGTAATCCACTGGTCATGATTCCTTTAGCATAAACTTCACTCAATCCACGAAGTAATCTCTGGCAGTAAATAAGTGAGAGGACAAGAAGCAAAGCGGACGAGGTAATACGTTTGTCGGCTGAACTGTACTATTATAAACAACAGAATATTGACAGGTTATGTTGTGTGAGTCTTCTTGTTTCCCTGTGTTGTGTTGCCCCTCTGCCCCACCCACACCCACACCCACACCCACACTCACACCCACAAACACACCCACACCCACATCAACAAACACACCCACACCCACACCCACAAACACACCCACAAACACACCCACACCCACAAACACACCCACACCTCCCATATGCTGAACCTCTTCAATATTATCATCCTTTATCATCATCATCATCATTTCTTCACTTGCACATCATCACGATCTTGACTATCATAATATCTATCTATGTTTGCATTGTCTGTATGTTTACTCACACCACTGTATATAAGATTATCTCATAATTACTGCATCTCATCATCATCATCATCATCAACATCATCATATCATTCTCTACGCATCTTTCATAATAATATGTAGTAAGTAAGCTTTCAATGCCATTTTGTTCTAAATCAATTATCTCTTTTCAAGTAATTATATAATTAAATGAGAGTCGAATTAGTAGTTATACAGCTGTAACCTGCTAATTCATGCTGCTACAAGCCTCTGTAGAGTAACTATGGAAACAAATACTTCAATAATTAGATCCACGTGTGCTCAAATAAATCGTTCCTTCAAACTCAGTGTGACCCTGAGACCGGCAGGGAGGCGGCCACCATATTCCACACTCGAGGTCTTCATTGTTATTGTTTTCGTTAACGCCACTCAATCCCAGACCAAGTGTACATTGTTTCTGTGATGCAAACAGCACTTCCATAGAACTACAGTATCATCATATTTTGTTAATTAGATTATACTTTGGCGAGTCGTAAAGATGGAATGAAGAGAACTATTCAATTTCTAACTTGGTGCTATCTCAGGTCTCAGTTGCCTCCATCTTTCCCTTTTTAGAATTGATTAGTGCTGAAAGTACCACGGTTTGAGTTTGTTAGTTAATGCCTTCTATTCAAGCACCTTCATGTACGTTTCTGCAGCCGTGGATTCAATATAAAAAGAAACGGGGGAATTTTCATTACATAGCAATAAATTACATGTGAATTCAACGCATGAGAGGAATTCCCAACTGGTTCAACACTCACCTTGGTGGGGAATATAATGGTCAGGTTTTCCTAATAAGACCCGCGTCTCACACACTGAGTTTTACCGAACGCTTAGTTTTTTAATTCATAAATACCTGATGACTGATAAATACCACGAGTTGACAAAATATAATTATAAACAAGACGATAAACAAGCATATCTTATTTACCTCAACAGAAGAGAAAGGGGAGTAAATCCCATAATTCATTGGAGGTGAAGAATGCCAACACTGAGGGCAATCCTGATAAACCTCAACCTAAAGACACGAAGAAGCCTGATAAACCAGAACCTAAAAACACGAAGAGTCCAGATAATCCAGAACCTAAAAACACGAAGAAGCCTGATAATCCAGAGCCTAAAAACACGAAGAATCCAGATAATGCGAAGAATCCTAATCCGAAACGTAAATCGGAAACTGAAAATCCAATGCAATCTAAAAATCCCGACCAAAAACGGGACAGTTTAAAAGTAGGTACCACTATTGTCAGCCCAGGCTGGCCTAACCTGGCGGCCCTCTTCTAGAATATGATCCAGTCAGGACAATTCACACTTTACCTATGACTGTTAATTAACGTATGACTCTATGACTCTGACCTGAGATGAGAACCAGCTGATACGACTGGATCATATCAGTGAAGGAGCCGCATTTAATAAGCTGGATTTGATCTAGTTAATATCGGGTTAATGTCTTAGCCGTGTTTGTTAACATGGCCGCTCGTGAGACACTACGAGCGACTTAATTAATTAATTCAAAGCTTCAGTGAATACGCATAAATAACTATACTAGCACCTAAATCCGTAATTGTTTTTATGTTTATTTGCGTAATATATTTTTTGCTGAATACAAAACTTTCGCTAACTAATCACATGTTGAAAGCTACGAATATATCATGACTCCCATCACAGCATGTTGAAATCTTACACACTGACCCTGCAACACAGAACTCTACCTTAGACATCCACTTACATTTCATCGTTATTTTTTTTTCTATCTTTTTTTGCGACTTGCATCTAAAGGGCATTTTCCCGGTCGGACGTTTTTCCCAGACTGTTAAGTGTTATTTTTAGGTTGATGTTAACTGACTCTTAATTAATCCTACATACGAGACGGAACTCCCTAATCGACTCACTAATGTTCATTCTAATACAAGACATTTTTTTCAGGCTTCTACATAGACACGAGATTGGTAAAAATGACATACCTACAGTACAACAACATGCGACACATTATATTATCCCCCATCCCAACACAGGCATGGTATCAAGCCTGGA
Organism: Petrolisthes manimaculis; assembly: GCA_034508575.1. Taxonomy (NCBI): domain Eukaryota; kingdom Metazoa; phylum Arthropoda; class Malacostraca; order Decapoda; family Porcellanidae; genus Petrolisthes; species Petrolisthes manimaculis. The sequence goes on from JAWZYT010000049.1 coordinate 396,641, forward strand.
TATCATATGCTTTTGTGCTGAGGAGATGAAGACATGATAATTCTAGTCATGACATTTTCATCTGGAGATAAATATAGTATTGGCATTATCTAATCCAAGTTTTCTCCCCCCCCTCCTCCTCCCTTCTCTTTCTCACATACTCTCCCTCCCTCTTCCTATCTATCTCTTTCTGACTACCGTGACTGGACCGTTCATCCGGGGGTGTAGACTAGACCGAAAATCGTAGAACCCAAACAAACGGTAAGTTACGACACACTTTACTTACCCTTACAGTACTTGTGACTGCTATGCTCTGGTTTTCTTTCGCCCGTGACAATCCTGTATTTCTTTTTGGTAAACCCTTCACTCACACAGAACCCTTTTACACTGTATTTTTCTTGCTGTTGGTATATCCCTTTTCACCGTAATAATTATGCCGCTTGGTTGAAATACCTATATACCTATCCATTAATTTTATTACGAACAACCTTTTTTTTTAACTCTTGTGTGGTTGAGCTCCATTTGTCACTTCGTAAAATGAGCTTGGTTAATTCACTTCCTTTTTTTTTAACCCTTTTAATTAACGTTGGTTCTCACTTGATCCTTCTATCCTTCGTACTCTGCATTTGACTGGTGCTCATATCGAACCTTCTACTGTAGTTAATCTGCTTGGTATAAAAACAACCTTCACCAAACGTTTCCAGACTCTCTCAGCCACATAATAACACATCATTGGGCTAGGAAGTTTGGCCTGCCACTCGAGCCACTTTCATCAGAGCCAGACAGACAATGTGGTGAGGCTGGGAGAGTTAAGGGCAGAATACTTTGTAGGGAAATATGAGGATTTTGACTCCTCCAAACTATGCCACACAACAGGCTGCCTATTAGTTTGTTGACGTAGACTGTTTCTGCTATAGTTTGGAGATATCCGTCGCCTCCAATTCCCAGACAGTATGATGCACCCCTTTATGGATCTGTTGAGAAAGATTGTACACCTAAGACCAATTTCACAGTAGTGCAAAGTCGATTAGTAAAAGTCCAAACATAAAACTCCTCATGACAATGTAGCAAAAACAAAATTCAAAACTGAACTCTGGTGATATCGACAACAAAACATAAATATACATTTTTCTTAAGTGTATGACAGCTATCGGAAGTGTGTAAACTGTAGAACATTGCATTCGTTACACTGTTGGGGAGGAATCAAACATATGGTATTTACTGTGAAAGTGGCCCTAAAAAAAAAACCCACACACATTGGCCTGGTTGATGTCCTCTTGATTCCAATTATCCAAGTAGTACAAACTTTGGTGCTTCGTTGATGACTGACGCCATCTGTATTATAAATTAAGGTGAAGATTTTGGGTGGTCAGGTTGGAGGGCTACTGATTCTTCTAATCTTTACCATGAAACAGGTTTCGTATTAATAACAGTAGGGTTATCTGTTTCATAGCATAGTTTGAAGGAGTCAATCTTCCTCCAGTTCACCAATAACCTATTCTCCTCTTAATTAAAATACCCCTGGATTGTAATCTCACCTGAGCTCTCCTTGTACTTACTGCTTGTTTGATGCTCATTGATGTACTCCTTTGGTCCTTCCTGTATAATGTATTTGTTTATCGTGGATATATTTGAAGCATCATGGTATATGTTTAATGTTGATAGTATTGGTAACAATGGTCGGTGTTGGCTGTAGTGTTGGCTGGTGCCGTTGTAGTTATGTATTGAAGTGCCTGGTGAGCCCCTGTTGTGTCTGTGTGTAGTAGCGTTTGTTCCTTCGTAATGAATGAATTTGGATTTGTATGTATATTAAACCAATATTTTTATGTTATACTATTATGACCCTCAAGGAAAAAGACAGGTATTATGTAGTCACCACTGAGGTAAGTACTTCAGCATGCAGTGTTTTGATGTCTGATGAATGTGAGAATATCAGTAAGAAAGGGGATTGATACAAATGATGAAGCTATAAGATAATTTCATTGTTGTAGTGATTCATGATATAAACTATATTACTAATTCTACTTTATAACCATGCATTTGAAATACGAGAATTTAAAATATATTTTCAAAGTTGCTTCATGGTATCAATGCCTCATTTCTGAATTATTGATGTTTATACACTGTAAGGTTGTTGATCTAACAAGGGTGACATTGCCAAATGGAGGGGACGTTTCCTGATTATCCAGGTAATGTTAAGAAGAAAACTTTCTCCCAACATTCCGTCCCATTTAATCCTCAGTGAATGATCGCAAATGTAATGAATTGTGACGTACCAAACATGATAATAATCAGATATGGCACAATGACATTCACTGATCCTGTGCCATTCACATATCACCGAACAGTTCGATGTTGGTAGACCATAATAATTTCAACTCGATGTTACAGTAGATTTAATGCACCGTAATATTGCTGCTAAGCTTTTGCTGTTTAAACTATGGACTGACACTTTCAATAACTGAAATATCAGATAATTATGCATAATGATACAGTCATTTGATATGCAATGTAAGTTAACGAGAATATTTGTCGTAACAGAGTTTGGCCTTGGCCTACACTGATGTTCGATAGACTTGTTCAATACTAACACAAGACAAACTGCCGCTTGGTCAAAGGCAGCTATACTTGATGTTTAACTGTGGCGGTAAAGTTAATTGTACGGTACAAGGAACCAGAAATGATATCTGGCGCCAGGTATTGCACAAAATGGAGGGAAAACCACGCTATTATTGTGTCGAGGTGCATGAATGAGTTGCCACCAGGCTGCATCGTGTTGGTGTTGGTTTGAATACATGAGGCTGAGTTTTTTTAAACCTTGCGTCAGCCAAAGATCCTCCTTGATGAATGAACACAATTTTGGCTGCTCATTTCTTCAATGACTCACGTTTTCTTCTATAGTTATTTTGTTTTCATGAATTCGAAGTTGTGTTCAGATGTTTGATTGGTTTTCATGAATTCGAAGTTGTGTTCAGATGTTTGATTGGTGTTCGTTCTACAAGGTGGATTATTGAATGGCAATAAGTCGTTTAAAAAGGCCTTTTGTCAGCACATCGATGTTCTGATCCGCCTTTAGCATCATCTTCATATCGGCTAATCCTGAAACTGTGCTGGAAATCTTCCTCCTCCTGCCTCCTGCCGACTGGCTTTCGATGTTTGGTGTCTAAACAATACGGAAATCAAGTGATCATCGAAATGGTGTTATGTTTACTTATAGGTGAAGGAAACCAGAAGCCGTCGCCAAGGAGTGAGAATTCTGGAAGTGCCACAAGAATTGGAGATGAAGCAAGCAATTAGCGAGTTGAACCTTGAGAGTAACGGAACAGTCTCTAAGCGGTACACTGTCGGAAACAAAGTGGAGTTTAGCCGTGAACCACCGGTGAACATCACCATCCATCACCGTAATCTCGACCAGAGTATTAATGAAGCAACCACCAGTTCCGATGAAACCATGGAACCTTTCTTTGAACCACGTGATTTTGAAGAAAAAACAGGAGACTCGTCGTTGTTAGACCAACAAAAGTTAGAAAGCGGACTGTTATCTCGACCCCCACGTCCCTCCCTTAACCTGTCAACTCGTCCCTCACTCAACACCCTCCCACCCTCCTCCCTGATGAGTCCCTCTGAGGAGGAAGCGCCCCACTTCCTGATGGGCCGGCGTAGAAGCAAGTACGAGTTGCCCGAGATTGTAGAGACTCCGGAAGATGAGGACAAAGGCATTCGCATGTTCCTCCAGCGACGTCAGAGCGTCGATTGCAAGGTAGGTCAGGCGATGGGCAGGTAAGCAGCGTTGTAGTGAGCCCGAAATGTGCTCATATTACACCCACCCACTATAATTTTAGTACTCTTACTCTCACACCACTAGTAAAGTCATGGTCTAATGTACTGCAACCTGGTGAATAAAAGCGAGCTATTTGAGTTAATTTTATGAACCAAAATTGCACACACCAACAGCTATAGTTTCGGATCATTTTTCGAAGCCATCTCATTGGAAGGTGTTGCAGTACATTAGACCATGACTTTACCATCACACTCACAAAACTATTACTTCAACACTTACCCACTAACTATAACTCCCATATCAGAGGGTAGTGTTGTTCTTTTTGAAGGGAACCATGTTGATTTTTATGATGAAATTTAGTGTGACGCTACATCCTTCCTGTTATTAATGTATACAGAGTTTAAAGAATATATTGTCAAAGCATTAATAACCTGAGTCACATCATCTTCTAGTAAATGAGTTAGTATGTGTGTGTGAAAGTAATGAAATGATTTAACATGTGTGATATGAGTTGAGGAGTGAAGGAATGTATACACTCCTCAAGTAGTACAGTATAGGGGACAGGTATAAGTGACCATCTTGATTCAATAATATCATACATACAATAACACAAATCATGAAGATCCTAAATAAGCATGAAACCAACAGAAACACAGTCATAGTGGGATTGCAATATTAAATAGGTGTTGGTCACTTATGCCTTTCCTCGTTCGTACCAGCTGGAAGTCAGGGTAAGTTTTGCCACACAGGTCACAGCTACACAAACCAATGTGAGCTGAGGTAATACATTTATCTACAAGATGTCCTAGAATTCTGGAAGCTTGGGTCAAAACTAGTTAAACTGAATTAATGGAAACATTTTAAATACTAAAGTCTTGTTGTACCCTACGCCCCCAGATTTTTAGGATCTCGTATAGTATTATGTCGAACTTACTGGTTAGAGTCTTGTCTGGCGGGTTGTTTGTGTAAAAATAATGTTACGATGTGCTGTATGTCATTAGGTTGCAGTGGGCTCCTCGGTCTGGATGGAATGCGGTAGGGGTTGAGTTGGTTGCTTGATTGGTTAGATGGTTGATTGGTTGGTTGATTGACTGGTGGGTTGGTTGACTGGTTGGTTGGTTGACTGGTTGACTGGTTGATTGGTTTGTTGTTGGTATCAATGGAGTTCCCTGCTGGCATGTGTTTGTACCTGACCCTCATTCGATACACACCCAGCTTCCCATTCGATGCGTATACCTGACCCTCACCTATTCACCTTATTGAACATGGACACACCCAACCCTCACCTCATCCACTTCACACCCTCACCTGTCCCATTCACAAAATAATGAACTTGACGTGGCCTTGAACGCAGCCAATTAAGTCTCATCCAGTACACACCTACTCCTCATCAAGCACTCATTCACATTCACCTGTCCCATTCAGATTTTAATGAGCTTGACATGGCCTTGAACCGACCCTCACCTGACCCACGGAGTTTACCCATCCACCACCAGACCTCACCTGGACTTGCCCCTTCTATGTTCTCCAGACCTGAGACGGTGGAGACTGTATTGAATGACATATTGACGGATTTGTATGGCATGAGTGATTGAACATTATGCTGCTATTTCATTCCGTATTGGGCGAAATTTTTATGGGATTTTAATTGGTATGGAACGAGTGATTCCTTATGATGTTATATATTATATTTGTTCTTGTGTAAATGGTTCATGATGTGTATGTGTGTATGTATTATTGAAGGTATGTGGTGTATGACTGATTACTACTTTGTGTTTGTTCACTCCTGTGTAAAGTAGAGATACATTTTATACACTCCAAGCTTGTGGCTGTCAGTCGTAAGGAAAAAAAGCTTAGTCATATTTATAGGTTTCCTTCATTGTACACATCTAAAATCTGAATGTATTTGGTGATAAATGCTTACTGAGTTATGTGTGTCTGTGTGTGTGTGATATTTGACCATTAATTTTGTGAGATACTTGTAGACAGACTCTTTTCGACGATTTATTATTATTTGAATAAGACTAGTAAACAACAATATATAACATAATCACAAGCTGCACAGTACTAACAATGCTTTGTTTAAAATGCCAAAGGTGCAGTGAAAATGGGGGAATACATTTCCCTTGCCTTTTCCCCAGCGCTCGTATATCCTCTGTTCCAAGGCTTATTTTTGCAGTGGTTCGGCGCGCACGTGTTAACCAAAGAGAACAATACAAAACACGCTACAACTCTCCCGAAAGACAAATGAAAACAATACCGAGTTGTTCGATCTGTAGCAGTGTTGTTCAATGTTTTGTAGCATTCCTTAGTAAGCTGTACGTCCCCTCCCGTCAATGACTAATGCTCCTGGCTCAACTACTCACTACTTTACTCTGATTCAGGACGCTCCCAAGATCGAGGTGAGCAAGGAGAAGACCCCAGACCGTAAAGGTTCACTGGCTCCTGGCTCCGGTCCTCCAAGCAGAAGGGGCTCACTCATTCCCCCAGAGGAAGGTGCTGGGGGGCGCAGACCTTCACTCATCATTGCTGACGAGGTGAGCGTTTGGGAAAGGTTATAATTATGGTTTTAATTTCAATTCACCCAACTCTTTCCACACTTTACAGTACTTCTTTATCCATCCTTACATAATATCCTTACTTCAGTTCCTAAGTATTCTCTTCACTACACAGCTGCATTTCAGTATACAGATTCTTACTTTAAAAACAAAAATAATCCATTTTCTATTCAGTTCTAAATTCAAATCTTCATCTATTGATTTACCTTTTAGCATTATTTAGGAAAAATAAACATATTTGTTGTAAGTATATTCGTTCAGTTTTACCATGCATTGAATCACTATAAACCAATCACACATAGGAATTCTCCATATACACTATTTGTCTCTCTTATCCTACACTTCCTCTACATTCTTTTTCCCTGGTAGTCTTTCTCTTTACCCAAGTACATACATCCCATCATATCCTCAAGCACTCATCAATCCTACACTGCGTACATCCTCACGTAAGTTATTTGTGTGTTAAATATCATCAACTCATAAAAGTGTAAATATATAAATATATATAGCTTTGCTCTCATTTTAAAGATAGCTTAATATGTGATAAGTAGACCATTGTTGATAATTAGTGCAAGAGTTGATATTTCATGATATATAATTATATTTATTAAATATTTTCTTCTCTCCTACTTTTCTCTCAAATATGTTTTCTCTTATATATAACTGCAGCTTTACTATATTACTGCTGTACCTTTTCTCTTAATATAGTTTCCTAATTGAACCTTCCTCACACCACTAAGTCTATAATTATGAGCCATGACACACCACCAGTACCACGCCTTGTGTCATAGCCTCCCTATACTGAAGATCAATGCATAGGAATTAAATAAAACCAGTCAAATTCAGACCCCTGTGATCTTGTATGAGAATAATATTGGTGGCTTTTGATTCCTCCTGACTATGCCACGAAACAAGCTCCTTCCCTATAGGTGATGTTTGGTGGCCATGTTTGAAGGACTCGTTTACCTCCAATTTCAACGTCAGAATCATTATTAAGTTGACAGAAGGCCTGATACTGATATAATGTAAGGTGTCACTGATGATAACGATGATGCGGTGAGATCAACTTAGTGAATAATACCATTGTTGATCTGAGCGTGAGTGTTATGAGTGAACTCCTCCAACATTAAGTAACCCTATAGGCTTATACTCTACTCTACTCTACTCTACCAGCATAACAAACACTACAACCCATGTGAACTGAGGCTCTTAACACTATTACAATATTATTACCTTACTACCTGACGCGGAAACCGACACATAAACATGACAATACTCTGGACGTCAATAAACATTTAAATAATTAAACATATGTGCCATACGCGGCTAATTAACACTTGTTGCAGTACATTATAAATAAACCTCAGCTTATTCTTCTCTTTCAGATTATTTGCATGCTAATTATTATACTGTAGTGAATAATAACATTTGCCTTGCAGCATAATTCTAATGTGTCACTATATATAGATCATGTGACCAAGCAGCGGGTGGCAAGACCAAGCCAAATAATCTCTGTCTCTCTCTATCTATCTATGTTTCTTTACTTACCTGTATATGGCCCCCGTGGGCATGGACAGGTAATCCCATGGTTAAAGCTTCATTAATTCTCTGCAGACGATGCGGGGTAATTTATTCCATGTGTAAATAAGTTTGATGATGGTTGTATGAATTAACCTGACGAGTTGCATGTGATGGACAATTTCCACGATGTTTACGAAAAGACATACATAATTCTTCGTTCTTCCATGACCAACTACTCTCGTTTTACTTGCTTATTTAAGTTGATACAATGTATTTATAATTACTGAGACATGACATCACTTTGTTTTGACTGAATTTAAATGCCTATGTATATAAACACCTTTTTCTAAACTTTGCTAAATTGAAGAAAAGACCGTATGTATATATATATATATTGTAAGCAAGCAAAGCGATCGTTTTTACTTTTAATATAAAGTTAAATATTTTTTCCAGTAGAATATTTAGTAACCTCGCCAGGATTTCAATCTTATTACATGAAAACAGATATCCATAGCTGAGACCATTATTTCACTCCTTGGGTTGTGTTGTGGGGCTCAGCTGATGGTAATCGTTTTCAGGACACTAGGTTCGAATCCTAACGAGCGTAATAATATTTTTTATAACTGTGGTAAACACAAAGCTATCCTAATTCACTATCAAACAACATAATAAATAAAATCGAAAATGCTATCGATCCTAAGTAAATGTATTTTGCATAAGTAACGTAAATTAATAAAATACGTTGTGAGTGAAATATTTTTAAAATCGGGATCTTTCTTAAAAATTAAGACCCGAAGAATTAAGGTCAACACTACAACACCACACTGTCACAACACCATCACCACACTGTCACAACACCATCACCACACTGTCACAACACCATCACCACACTGACACAACACCATCACCACACTGTCACAACACCATCATAACACTGACACAACACCATCACCACACTGTCACACCACCATCATCACACTGTCACAACACCATCATCACACTGACACAACACCATCATAACACTGTCACAACACCATCACCACACTGTCACAACACCATCACCACACTGTCACAACACCATCACCACACTGTCACAACACCATCACCACACTGTCACAACACCATCACCACACTGTCACAACACCATCACCACACTGTCACAACACCATCATAACACTGACACAACACCATCACCACACTGTCACACCACCATCATAACACTGACACAACACCATCACCACACTGACACAACACCATCATCACACTGTCACAACACCATCATCACACTGTCACACCACCATCACCACACTGTCACAACACCATCACCACACTGTCACAACACCATCACCACACTGTCACAACACCATCACCACACTGTCACAACACCATCACCACACTGTCACAACACCATCATAACACTGACACAACACCATCACCACACTGTCACACCACCATCATAACACTGACACAACACCATCACCACACTGACACAACACCATCATCACACTGTCACAACACCATCATCACACTGTCACACCACCATCACCACACTGTCACAACACCATCACCACACTGTCACACCACCATCACCACACTGTCACAACACCATCACCACACTGTCACAACACCATCACCACACTGTCACAACACGATCACCACACTGTCACAACACCATCACCACACTGTCACAACACCATCACCACACTGTCACAACACCATCACCACACTGACACACCACCATCACCACACTGTCACAACACCATCACCACACTGTCACAACACCATCACCACACTGTCACAACACCATCACCACACTGTCACAACACCATCACCACCATCACCAGCTCAACTTTACTGTCACAAGTTCTGTTTCATAGGCAAGGAAAAAGTCACTGCGCCCAGAAGAGGTCAAACCAGATAAACTGGAGTTCAAGGTAACACAATGTCTTCTGTAGAGAACGCATCGATCGCTCCGTATTTTTTTCCCATGCACAACCCACAAGCTCGATTTTTCTGGATGATTTTTCTTCCTCTTGTTCCGAAAAATTCCGTGCACTCGAAATATATTTATTGCCTGTCATTTGCACATATTCAAAGCACACACATCTTTTTGAGTTTTCCTTTTGTTTTGTTTTGTTTTTTTATTCTATTCCTGCAAGTATGGTATGCCTGTATTATGTGTCTAGTTTTGTATGACCTTATAATTATGTCAGTATATGTGTATCCGTATGCCTCAACTCTTCAACCTGTATATTCCTTGATCATATTCGTAGCTTTTGTACTGTACGTCCTATAATTATATGCCTGCACTTCATGTATTGCCAGAGTTTTCAACCCTTGTGTAGCCTACTGTCATCCCTTGTCGTTCAATGTGTGAATGACCTCCTTTGTCACTATTATATATATGTTTTTTTCTTTCCAGATGTGTAGTATCATTCTTACTGTATATTATGTTTCATCTGTGTGTCTTTAGCCTTAGGTTTATCCTTGTATATCACGTTTGTGTGTACTTATTGTTTAATTAAGTGTTGTATGATCTTATATCAGCGGCTGTGTTTATATACTTAAATTTATATTAGTATGTCTTTCGTCTTTCATCTTGTGTATACCACTAGAATCAACGTTATGTGTGTGTGTTCATGTTCACTGTGTGTATGTATGCCTTTACCAGTTCAATGTGTGATTACTATTCATTGTTGTCTTTCAGTTTTTGCATATTCTTATCGTTTATCTGTTCAGTTTGTGTATATGTTTAATGCATTATATGTTTTCATTCTTTGTGTGTGTGTTTATATAAGTATATCGTTAAGCTTACCTGTAATAACTGTATTGTAATTTTACTGGTGTATCCTCTCGTCTTTCAGTCTTTGTATGCTCTTGACTCGGAAGCTGTGTATGCTCTCCTATTTATCAGTTTATGTATGTTTATCCTATGCGCATATTATTCCCATGTACACTCTAGGACTAAAGTCATATCTGCTGCCACCAGGAGGTCAGTGTAATGGCTCAGCCTGTGATGTAGTGTGCGTATAGTTATCAACAAACATATATGCCTGTGGATCATGAGAGTCTTGTCATCACAGTGATCTCTGATGGTGGTAATGGACACGACATTCGGCTTAGAGTATACTGTACATACCTATTTATCTTCCCCAAGTCGATCTTCCGTGTGTTATACCTCGGAGTACTCAGTCGCACTCGAATCTTGCCTGCGTTTTCCTTACTTCACGTTGTGCAATTTTAAGGAACCGTTGTTCTCCAAAGTTCTTTCCATTAACCAGTTACATATGTTTTAGGCCTCAGAATTTCAGTTCACGTAATTTATCCAGGCGTCTCCTTCACTTACCTTGTGATTGACATTTTCTGTGATATGAAGTCATGTTGATGGAATGAATTTTGGTGGACGAGAGTTTGGTGCACATGTCTGGCCCCATACCATCCCCCTCGTCACCGTCCGTCTCTATACTACAGTTTACTAGTGGACATCCAGCATCGTGCCACGAACTGTACCTACATTTTCTCTCTTCCCTCTCAGTACTAAACCCATAACCGGTTGTGATTGCATAACATACACCAACAACTAGATGTGACAGTAATTTATTCCAGCCATTAAAGACTAACCCTTTCTATGTATATATATCTATTTTGATATTGAATATTTTTGTTTTTATTTTAGTTTAACAAAGTACAGTAAACAGTACACATTTTTTTTTTTCCAAACATACTCAAAGTTATAAACTTTATTTTGGTTATATACTCTACTGTATGTATTTTTAATTTATGTTTCCTATTATTATTATTATTATTATTTATGTTTTATCATCTGACAGAATACTTTGAACCACATAAAACAGTTTTCAGGTCTTAGTATAATTAAGAGATAAACATTTTCCCTATTTCCACTGTAGTAATAAGACATAATGCAGCCCCTTATAGTGTAGACCATAAATATTAACCCATTTTACATCAGAAGCCTCGACCCTCTTCCATAAACTGTATATACCTCTCCAGCCTCCTCTCGCTGCATCCGGGGACAAAAAATCCAGCTATATGTCGGAATTGTATGAAAACTGTAGCTAAAAGTATACTTGTTTTTATCCATAATATGAGTCTGGATTTCGTTGTACCTGTATGTGTCCAGAGGGTGGCTTCTGAAAATGGGTAATAAGTAAGGTACACCTAAGGCTGATCATAGTGAAATGTGGTGTGAGGAATCCATAGACTTTAAATGGAGCCAACATTATCGTTTACTTTAGCCCATGGTTTTCCTTGCATATGACCCATTGTATCCTGAATCGTTCTCACTCGCTGACACACTTGTTTCTATTTCGTAGGGGGGCCGCAAATTACGACCTGGAGAAGAACTTGTAGAAAGCAAGGTAACATGTGTGCCTACACCGTCATGCCCGTCCTCTCCCCCTCTGCCCCTCGTATCATATTGTATCAAGTCTTGAAAATTACTCGTCACTTCAGTCTTACGTGTATTGTATAGTTCGCCCTCCCACGACCCACCGTTGATTCCCACTCGTCAAAGTGCTTTATTTTTTATTTTTTTATCTACTGTAAGTGTAAACGAGGGCGACAACAATGTCTAGTTCTTGGTTGGCTCTTTGATCCCGAAGGAAACGACTCACGCGATTCCTTACGTGTATCAAAATCCTCACTTGTGAAGAACTGAGACATGTTGGAGTTCCCTGATGACGTCCTAACATTGTCCAAGTCTTCGTCCAAGGAATAATAACAGTCACTCCTTGTCCTGTGGAAATATCGTTGCGGTCATCATCCTCTTATTCATCATCATCATTGTTGTTTTTGCTTTCTCACATAATATCATGTACAGTTTCAAAAATCTTGTCAAGACTTGTACTGTACACATTTTTTTTTCCACTTGGCTGTATTGTATTCATCCACCATAATCATTCCTGGATGAAAACAATCACCAGCGATCATCATCTATTTCCTCCTCTTTACTCAGTCATACACGCATACCCGTATCTCTTTCTCCTCTCGTCCACAATTCGACGTCGGCGTGTTTAGGCTTCGTATGCCTGACCAACTGTATCAGATTTGGTTATACGGAAATGCGATTTACTTTGAGGGTGAATACGTACTTTCACTCTCGTTTGATATTATTCTTAATATTTTATTCTAATATATTATATTTTGTTATTATATTTTTTAATTATAACTCCTTTTAATATTATTAGTCATTAATTTCTTGTTCAGTGTTTCGTTTATTATGTATGATTACGTTCACTTAATTTTGTTTAAGTATGATGGATTCTTAATTCTTATTGTATGCCGTTACGAACAGCGGCTGTGTACCCTCCTCTGCTGCTCAGAAGAAAAATATCACGAGCCAATTTTCCAAGCGTACACAGACCAGGACCAGCCAACAGATAGTAAACAAACCAGTGCAAACCAGACATACATAACACAAAGCATACAACAGTTCGTATTTGTTACTGTAAACTCATAATTACACATTATATATTCTGGAGCAGTATTATTTTAATCTTTAGGAATCATTACAGACAGATTTACAGACTTTGAAATAGTATTGTCCTAAACGATCTTACAAAACCTATTTTTTTTTTCATTAAATAAACAAATAAAGAATAGATGTAATTACACTTAAACAGCGTATTTTCTTTAACCAACACGCTCTTTACTCTCAGAAACTTCTGGAACTTACACTAATAACACACACACAAAAAAAAACTACCTCTATTTTATCTTCCTAGAAATAGGGTACAATAATTCTACTCTGCTATGACACACACCCATGCACTTCTCCTTTCTCAAACACTGCTCTGCCTCTCTCATCCTCAAGCATCACTTTTCTATTTATCTATCTCTGTATCTGCCTCACTACAGTTCAGGTATATTGAATGTGGTGCCTCTTATTTCGTAGGGACAGCGAAAATTACGGCCTGGAGAGGTGTTAGAGGAGCACAAGGTAACCGGGTGAACTTGTCTCCATGGTAACGCTCGATTTGGCGCCCTTATTATTGTCTCAGTACAGTGATTGTTGTTCTAATGCCTGTTTATCCTCCAACCTACCCGTCTTGAGATGTTTCTAAAAAGATGAACAACCCGATCCAGCATCATAAAGCCTTTTGGTGTCTATCAATGTGAAGGAAGCGATGTGTAGGCATGATGCACTCGTGTAACACTCACCTTGTAGCCCACACTATGTGCTAAAAATAATAGTTTCGGTACAACTTTTCATTTATTTTCATAGAGTAATGTAAACAACAGGTAAATGCAGTATATATGTTCCGATTTAATTGTAGGCATTGTATGTGTGATTTAAATATTTGATACTCAAAAGACCTCTTGTCATAAAGTTGTTGTTGTTAATTGTATCTTACTTTGATGATGCTTTAAGATGACAAAATTAGTGTAATGTTATATTATTGTACTTTTACTACTTCAACCTAGCACATAGGTGGATATCAAGTGCTTGCTGTATAGTGAACAATGAACCTAACACGCACAACAGCCCAGCCAACAGTAGACCAGCCAGCAAACTACATGTATACACGTCTCACCCGCTTGTGGCAGATTACTGAGCGTAGATAGAGTGCGCAGCAACTGGCGTATAAGGCTAATGAACTAACTCAATTATTGTCTGTTAGCAGATATTCATGTCCAATCGTTTATGTTCTAAATCACAGAAATGCATTTCAGGTCAAATCTTCAGTTTGTTTTACTTCTGCAAGATTGTTTACATCTGTTCATATTATTTCTTTTCTTTTCCTGATATTATTCACCCAGTTTTTTTTAGTAACCTTTTTTGTTGCTTTAATATTATCTGCCTTTTTTCTGTTCTAGATCTAAGACCTTTTCGTTCACGGCCGCTTGTGGCAGGAAGAATTTTAGGGTGTAGTTATGATGGCTATTACGGACAGGTTTTTGGTAAATAATGTGGTCCGTGGTAGCCCTTTATTTAGTAGATGTTGAATGTAGCACCTGTGAGCACATCTACAGTTAATTCCTCTTTGTCTCTCCCACATCGTCTCTTCAATCAATAGACCAAACTAAAACCGGGCGAGCAGTCAGTGAAACAGGTGAGAGTTTGGTGCACTCACACACAGCGTTAGGTGATGTTGTTCCCAAACCTTTGTGTCCGAGTCGACGTGAAGAGTTTTTACTGATAAAGTCGATTGATGATTGCTCTTTTCTGCCGTTCTTTCTTCCGTGTTCTTTCCCTTTCACTACCTTTTTTAGAAAATGTTTCTCTACTATTTCCTTATTTGTTTGTATATTAGGTTGATTAGTCATCTGATGCTTAGATGATATAGAAGGCCTAATTCCACTAGATGTAGTCCTGATAGGGGACCAGTTGTAGCCAATTCTTCTGTCTCTCTGTCTCCTATTGATATTTTTAAACCTGTCTTTACACAATTGTCACTTTTTTTGTGTCAGAACATTGTTGTAATGAACAACTTTTTTTTCGACGTTTTGTAAGATTGATTAAGGGGACACAGTGGTGGCGGTAAATTAGAGGGTTACTACTGATTCCCCTAAATGACTGCACGAAATAAATCCCTCATACGTAATATTACGATTTCCTAGAATAAATTGGAATAACCAGTATCCCTCCAATTTGCCCATCAGAGGTACTCCCTTTAATTAAAAACCCCAGTGGCGTCCGTCGGTGCCTTCCGTGTGCACTATAACAGTCACTGGTTACAATTCTGCCGGAGTTAGTAAATGACACTTGAGAACTGACTACCATTATGAGGAGGTAATAATTAACCTTTTGTATTGTCAAAAATAGATTGATTATATCTGAAACTTTGGGAATATCAGCAACTTTGTGTGTGTATGTGTCTGGAAAATAATGTCACAGAAAACTGTTTCTGTGCATCTTTCCTGTGACTCTATAGTGTGAGGAGTGATCATAATATTATTCCAGTGTAACTTTATAGAATTATAAGATTGATTTTTATTAAATTTTATAATTATTAAATTCGTTCTTCCTCGCTCATTTATGGCAGTGAAGTATCCAAGTTGTATTTACTAGTTCGAACACGTATTTCAACACGTGTTTTTGTATTCGGCCCAAAATTATTGCTGAAATTGTCTTTACAGTGACGTGAAATTCTATCGTTTATTACTATGTGAAATTTCTTGTTATATTATGTGGATTGGATGTTAAATAATCTTAGGTAGAGCTCATTTCAATAGACAGAAGTGAAGCATTCTAAACAATTATAAACAATTCATATAAAAATATCAAAAGTAAACCAAAACAACCTATCAATGTTTAAAAAAATCCCCTAAAACCAATAAAGTATAATAATACAAAACTAAATTAAAGTTAATGTAGCAGTGGTAAGATATTTTTTCAGCAGCGGAAACCCCGGAAGCAACGCTGACTGTCAATCATCTCTTTATAAGTTCTCGGACTTATATGTATATACTATAGTCTAACGGTGTATGCATAATATATGTATAAACTTTATATATAAAACACATTCCTGATAAATGAACAAAACTGAACTCGATCTCCTTAGACGATGGACTGTCCTTCTGATTCCATTCTTAGACGACCTTACGTTACGTTACACTAGTATAGCCTATATAGTTTCAGTTTGGTTTCTGGTCACTTTTCTGTTGTTGACGAACGCGGCCGATTACTTCTCTCCTTTCTCCTTCTATTCTCTGTCATCACTTTTACGTACTGACCTTGACCTTGATCTTGACCTTGTAAAAATTTAAACATTACTAACCGAAATACTCTAACCTCTCCTTCCATAAACTTGATGTTATGCCTATAAAATAATAATAAGAGAAGAAGAATACTCTGTGAATCGAAACTCCATCAAATCATTCTTTATCTTATTTGCTAACACAGAGGCCCTTGAGACCCGGAGAGATACTTGACGAAGATCAGGTTGGAACATTAAGTCATTTTTCTTCTTGACTGTGCGTGGCTGGTGCGTCAATGCCTGCCCGCACCACCTTCTTCTCTCTCACACCTCACGCTTCATCATAGATATCTACCATAAACTTGTATACTTTAAACTTGAATCAGTAGTCGGGCACCTCGATCACTGCCAAGCATCGCGCCATCTATAGTTCTGAGTCTTACTTGTACCACACTAATTATTGTACTTGTTGATATGTTAATTATCTTATTCTCTTACTGCACAAATGATTGATTATTGATTTTAAAATAATATTGATCCCTGTAAATGTGTAGCTTTAATTAAATGAGTAAGTATCCCTTTGATACGAGTACTTAATAATTTTCTTGTAAACATTTTTATACTAGCTTTTTCGTATATATTTATATATGGATTCCTGCCTTGTCGTCTCGTGTTAATTTGATACGTAAAAATGAGAACCTATCGAAATGTAGTCTTAATATGTCTTCATGTAAATAAACAAGATGAAGATTAGTGTTCATTGTGATAAGTCCCAGATCTGTGCTGTTGATATGGTGTAGCATAATAATTTATAATAGTCCTGAGTCCTGGCACGTGTGTATGGCAGCTGGACATTCAGTGAGGTGCCTGACATTCAAAGCGTTAATCAGTACGGCTTGTTGACTTCATTATCACCACCATCCACCACCAGCTCTGTGTCGAGGTGGTGTCGGCAATGTGATGGTTACCCTTCTGTTTATTGTATACTTACCTTTCCTTGTTCCCTTCCTATTTCGTCATTCCTATTTTGCCCTGAAATTGGCCCTCTACCCTTCCCATGCATCATTTGCTACTTCTCTTGTTTTCTTAGTCCTCACCTCAGTGTTGTATTCCTATTTACTCAGGCTACTTCCATTCCCCCTTCCCTTACCAAATCCACTAGTCCAATTCTATCCCTTTTATCCTTATCGATCTTTACTCCAATTCCAACTATCATTCCACAGATTAACTTTGTCATCCTTCTATTTTCTGAACCTATTACTTGTCCTTCAGTATTTCTAGTCCTCACGTGACACCGTTACTGTACCCAAACCATCCAACTTAATCCCACTTGTCTTACCATCTGTACCATACCATCTGCTCACACCACGTTGACACAGACAGGTGAAGTACATTTTTCCCTCCTTCCATCACTGATATCATTCACATCAAGACATTCTGGGTGGTTGTGCTGTTTAGAGTTTCTTTTGTTTACATTCGGGCGTACACTCAGATTAAAAACGTAATTAAACTGAAACTCTTACGATGAATAGTTACTAAGCCCAAGAAACTATTTAATCTGAACCAACCACCCAGGATTCGACCAACCCATGACCTATGATAATTAAAATGTGCCTCGACCTATTTCCCAGCTCTCGGTAGGCAAATTAAGACACCTAGACGTGAGTTGAAGCCATTATCTTTTTATTTGACAGTGAATCCATGTTTTGACTTTATTCACGTTCATTTCTGATACTGTGACAGACCGAGGTTGGAAAATATGTCCCGTGCGTGCGCGTGTGTGTGCTCGATCACCGACACGGCTGGCTAGCATTTTAATGACTCATGACCTGTTGTGCAGATCTTGAATGTTACACAGTCTTGCAATTCTGTCTCTCTGTTTCTTTGTGTTATGTGTCCTGACCTTGTTGCTGTACTCTAGACATAACTGTATGTATGATAAATAGGCTTTGCTACGGGATGCCGCTGCTAAAACTCAGATCTGAAAGCAAAAATTAAACGTATTTATTCATTTTACCTTTGATTATTATATATATTGTCTGAAAGAGCTAAGCATTAAACAAATATTTAACTTTGTGATGTAAATATTCCCGGACTTCTAGGCTATCTAATGACATTGCTTATCAGCATCTGAGTGGGCGGAGAGGCAACTGTTAAAGTGTTTTCAAGTAGTTTGACTATTGACTATTACATCAAAGTTTATACTGTAGTTAATGTGTGAACAGTGTAGCATTTATGTATATATATATTAAAGTAGGATTTAAATATTTTCCTTGACTGCCAATATCTCTTCTCTGTTCTGTTTTGACTTGACTTGAATCTCTGAAGAAGATTTTGACATATCAATTAAGTTAATTTTATGAAAAATAATAATTTCCACATAATGTTTATGCACTTTCAAAGAATATTGTGTGATTCTCCAATTTTTGAGACAATTGTGTGCTACCTTCCCTCTTTAAATTGTCTGATAATAATTTAGCAATCTTAGCCTACCAGTAACTTAATGTTTGGACATGTGAGATTTATGGACTGTTGCCTACATGTCTAAGGTAAGTGTCTCTACCCACCCACTCACCCACAAGAGCCTGGGATCGATTAATTTGAGTCTGCTTACTTCCCCTCCTTTCATCTTCCCTCCTTGCTATTATCTTCTTATGTCTATCATCTTATCTGGACGGTATACCACCAACAGTCTTGCTTCGAATCTATCTCTCTTATCCCAAAATACCTCAATTAATTTTACCCTTTGATCCCTCTATAAGCAAATTTTGACTGATCGATCTCTTGTTTAAAAAAAAAGAAAAATATATATAATATCCAGTATATACTGTACATACAGTATAATGCCAAAGGACATGTCTAACTCAATTTCAAATTTTTTGTATGCGTCCGTCCTTGTGTGGGTGCTTGCTGTTGGTGTTGCTGAACTTGCTGGTTTCCTACAACAACAACAACTACTACTACTACTACTCAATGATCTCGTGGACCATCTTTTCTCGCCATCATCTCATCTGCCATCTCCATCACCGGACGTGGATGGATGCACTGTGCTGTTTGGTACCTTCTTTTTTTAATCTGTGCCACCGGTACTACATCATCTGTCCTACAAATTGTCAATGGTTATTGTATATTGCCTCTGCTATCAACCTCATCGCTGAATTTACCGCTTCCCTCCACTCCCAATGAAAACAACCGTCTGACATGATGGTTCCTGTCACTCTCTACATCTACCTCCACCAACCAACAATCAACTCCTACCTCCTGTCACTACCTCTGTACCCTGCCCCTCCCCCTGCTGTTCCACTCTGTATAACACCACCTACAGCGCCGCCGACCAAGTAGTGATGTAAGGAGGCCATCTATGCAAGATGATGAAAAGATGGACAAAGCCAGCACGCCCCTCAAGGCCAAAGGCAAAAAGGGGAAGCCAACTATCATTGACGTGCAGCAAAAATACACTGCCGTTGAAGGTACGTTACTCTTGTTTCTTTATACTGTATTCTATTTTAGTTTTAAGGTATAAGTATATAAGCACGCCTCCAAATACATTTTAATGTCAATATGCAAACATAATAGTTAATTATATATACAATACCGTCATGAAGGTTTAAGTTGGTTCTCGTATTTGATTTCGTCACAATATAAAATTTCATGTATGCACCGCGCGCTGATGATTTAGAAGGTTGTTATGGTTAGGACCGAAGGTTGTTAGGGTTAGGACTGAAGGTTGTTAGGGTTAGGACCGAAGGTTGTTAAGGTTAGGACCGAAGGTTGTCAGGGTTAGGACTGAAGGTTGTTAAGGTTAGGACCGAAGGTTGTCAGGGTTAGGACCGAAGGTTGTCAGGGTTAGGACCGAAGGTTGTTAGGGTTAGGTGTAAGTTAGGTTAGGTCAGGTCAGGTTGGTTAGAGTGGCTGTAAAACATTTCACCAAAAAAAAAAAATAATAATAACTTGGAGGCGCTATTGTAAATTTTACCGCTCAACTGTACCTGTTTCAGAATTAGCCAGACCTGACCTGACCTAACCTAACCTAACCTAGCAGACTTAATTATGACTGGGGCAAACTACCAGGACCTAACTGAGAAAAACTACTGTGATTGATCTGGACAAATTACCAGGACAAAACTTTATAATAATGTGAACTGCTATAATAACAATAATAATAATAGTAATACTGTAATTATAATATGGTTTGTTCAAATCCGCTGAGGTTCTTACTGTTCTTGGTGACAACAAATTTGGCACCACAACATAAACTATATTAATCGTTTAGTCTCCATGAAAAGTGAAAAGGCAAAAGTATTAGTCTTGCCTTCCACAAGTAAAATTAAATAATGAAATATAAGTGAACAACTGGAAACCAACAACTTACACTGTGCATCCTTTTGAGTGGCATTCCTGTACGTAAAATATTTCTACTTTATTAAAAAACGCATAGTTCCCAAGTGTTAATAATATCGGGGGAAGAAATATGGTGAAAATGGGAAAATATATTCGGCACTTTCATAGCACTCTGTCGCTCTGGGAAACAACTTCATGAGACAAAAACACCCACCAACCAGAAAATGAAGGAAATTGATAAATAGCTTCCCTTTCCATAGGTCATCGTAATCTTTTCAATAAAAAAATGTAAAGTTGGACATATTAATAATAGTTGGGTTGTTGTTGTTTTTCAGCGGTAGAATGACCTCGTGCCCCACTTGGGCATTTTATGTTAGTGTGTTTATTAAAATTGCAACAGCGTTCATCGTTTAGAGTGCCAATGGACAAAAATGGTTTTTATTTATGCTTAAACACAGTTGTGACCTAGAATAGGTATACTGTATTGTAATCCATATAATTACAAGTTATTGTGGAATAGGAGCAGCTGCACAATATAAATATCTGTGTACATTTTTTGCTGTCCTCTCCACCCAATAGACCAGAATGGCTACATCGACCTGGTGGTGGAAGCCAACCCGATGCCAGTCAATATCAAGTTCTTCAAGGGCATCACCGAAATTGTGGAGAGTGGGCGATACAAGGTGCACACTGACGGTGATACCAACACCATCACTCTTTGCATCAGGAAGACTAAGGCCAATGATGAGGGCAGATACAAAGTCATTATCTCCAATTCCGAGGGTGAAGACTCAGCTGAGATGGACTTTTACGTCTCTGGTGAGTTGCTGTTTATTACGTTTATACTTTTACGTCTCTGGTGAGTTACTGTTTATTACATTTTGCTCAGATAGGCAACTCTTGCTTACTAGCTGTTCAATTTTCGTTATTTTGATAAAATACTTGCATTCTCTCCCAGCTTTGTGTCTCTGGTCTATTTTTAATAATAATAATAATAAAAATAATCTGATCTTAGGGTTTTGATATTATGTTAGACATATCACAAGCTTTAGGTAGGGTTTGGCACAAGGCTTTCTTTTCCAAAATACAGTACCGGTACCCTCATTTGGTTTCTGTCCCTCCCTCTATGCCTTCATCTCTGATTTTATTTCTGGCTGTTCTATAACTAATTTAAACCCTTGGCATGTTCAGTAGGCCATCATTATACAACTTAACTGCTCCAGACACAGCTCAATCAGAAAAATATTTTAGTTTTCATTATCAGAAACTGTATAATAAAATTCCTTTTCATTAGCCTTACCAACACATAGCAAAATGCCAAAGGTGAAGGAACATGTGGTAAGGTACCGTAATTAGAAAATGTAGAAAATATTTTTTATACTCTCCACTCCTTGTCTATCAAATGATTGTACCAAAAGGAAGAAAATATTCTTATTATTATGCCCTTAGTACCGTACTGTCTCCTCTCAGTCTCTCTCACTATCATCCATCTTATCAGATGCCAGTGGTATGGATTTCCGAGCCATGTTGAAAAAGAAGAAATATGCCAAGTGGAAGAAGACTGAAGAAACAGATTGGGGTGACCTGAAGGAGGCAGAGAAGACGGAGAAACCACAACTCCGCAAGGTTGAGAGGGTAAGCTGTCCCTCTCTTGCAGGAATGTACTATACTGATAATGTACCGTACCTTTTAGGATTCATGGTGATGTTATAACCAATGTGACAGAGGAGCTGAATTCCTTATACATCTAACTTCTACAGGTATCAGCACTTCAGTAGTGGGTGAAAATAGCATGGTTTGGAGTAGGAATTTTTCCCATATGAATGCTCTAATGTGGTGGCACTTAGACGCATTAGGAAAGTGTCACTTCAGTCAGTTTTTCCCCAAGAGGATTATTTTATCTTTCTCCCTCCCACTCAGATGCTTCTTTCACTTAGGGAAGGCAGACAAGAGAAGACTTACAAGAAGCTTTCTCTGTAATGGATATATAGATAGGGTGATGGAAGATGTGTGGCAATGTTTCAGCAATTTTTTATGCTCCTTCCTGTAGTTTCCTCCCTCTTTGACACTTCTCTCTCTCCTACTTCTTCACACCTGTACTCATCTGGATATTTCGTTCTATTACTTTTTGTTATTGGTTGATTTTGATCTTGCATCTGTAGCAAAGGAAAAATATTATACAATATCCTCTGAAAGGAACATTTCAGTTTACATTAAAAAGGATGTTATGCAGCCATCTTCTCGTTTGCCTCAGTATTATACCTACATATTGTTCATGCTTTCATTCTCTCCATTGCACTTCAGTTGAGACTAATTTTAGCAGCTTTGGAAAGTTGGGAGATAGAAACTGGAACTTCTACTACAAATATATATGCTCTAAGAATAACTGTCCATCTTGGCCCAATTCCCATCCCTCATACCTTTGATTCAGTTGAGAGATAACACATGTCCCATTATTTTTTTAGTTTTTAGGAAAATGTTTGTTTAGTTGCAGGAATTGAGTTGCCATCCCAACGAGGACCTCCGGGGTGCATGAGTTATTGCTCTTCAGTTCAAGAATAGTTTTCCTAAGTAGAAGCTGCGTTGGTAACTTATTTTTTTGTCTATAAATCTTGCTTTAAGCTGTGAAATTAATGATAAGATTTTCTTAATTAGATATACTGTATTTTTTACCCCAATAATCTTGACTTAAACTAAACTTAAATATGTTTCGTAAGTGATTTAATAATCCCTAAATTTTGTTTTAAACAACATATAGTTTTTCTCTGTTATGTTCATAGTGACTGATTTTATCCTTATTTTGTCATAGTACAACCCAGTTGCCCTTTTTATAAGTATGTGTGAGAGTTCAGAGTCACTTAACATAATATAAAGAAGGAAAATGAGTAAGTATGAGACCTGGAGATGGCCATGCCTTTATCGGAGCCAACTTGTATGTATGTGCAAGTGTGTGCCGAGGTGCCTGCTAACTGGCTCTCTTCCCCCTCCCCCACTGCACCACCACTCCTTCACATACACGCACGCACACCTTGGCGTGCCTACAGGAACGCTCGCCTCACCTAAAGCCTGGTGAGCAAGGCAACCGCAAGCCATCCCTCTCAGAGATTATACCCGACTGGCCAACACTGCAGGCCGTCAAGCGCTCCCGGGTAAAGATGAGGCCGTCACCCCGCCCTCCCGTTTGTTCCTCTGGCTGTAAACACAACCTCAGATTATCAAGTACACGCCTGGTCTATGGACAACACAACCCTTATGTTCTGTACTACTCAGAGCTTTTTATATTTTGTCATTTAAAATGAAATTTTTGTCCGTTTTTTCATATGTTTGCTATTTTCTAGACGTGGCAATTGGCTTTTTTTTTTCTTTTTGGCAATACTGTATTTGAATCCCTATACCTATCCAACCCTATTTCCTCTCCCCTTTCAGCTGCGCCATTCAACTTGGAGGAAATGTCAAATTGATTAATTTTAATGATTTTAGACCACATATAATTCAACATGTCAGACACCTTAATTAAACATTATCCTGTCTAAATAATGACATGACTTGAGATAAGTAATCAGATAAGATCCTAGCTGTATCTTCAACCTAGCCTTTACATTTTCACCTTGTGAAATAGAAAGTCGTTCTATCACCGGTGTTTGTGTTTGGAGTATGATTAGTGGAAGTATGAAGTGATTGCTAGAAAACATGAATATGACTACAAGAACAGCATGAAATTTGATAAACAAATGTATGAAACTGTCACATAAACTTTCCTACAATTGCTTTCAAATGCTTAGCTGTCTATCACAATTTACCAACTACTGTACCACTAAGCTGAGGACTATTTATAACTTGCTTTCTCAGAGCAAAAATGTCAGAAAACTCCTCCTGGTTTGGCTTCACGCTTTGGAGGGATGACTCACTGCCATCCAAACTTACTTGCTAGTCCTGTCTTGTCCCTCCAGGATACTCTTCTGTGATGCCACATCCAAATCCTGACACAGCTCTTTCATCAGCTCATAGTACCTACAGTACTTATCTAATTCCTCACTACCCACACCTCCCTTCTTCCTCACACATGTTACTATTTGTGCTGATCCCCCCATATGCCCTACTGGTGCCACCTCCCTCCCCAGCACAAGACACTAAGATGCAATGTTTCTCTCTGGAGAGCAGGAGAGTGACGAGCTGCGCAGACAGTCACTCGCTGACCTAATCCCCGATTGGCCCAAACTCCAACACTGGACCGAGGTTTGGCAACAGTGGACCGAGGTTTGGCACGCTTGAAACAAGTGCATTCAATATAGAGTACATATACAAGAAGCACCAACTGACTGTATTACTTTCTACAGTATTTTTTTGGTGGCCACCTCGTGGATGCCAGTGCTATCACACGGAACTCAGCATCTTCTCTTGAGATAGGAGTTTCAGTCCGGCCATAATAACATCTACCGTTAGAGTAGGCGGCTATCCACTACAAACACTTACCGCAAACAAAAAATGGAAAGAAAAAGAAACAAAAAGAAACTTGTCTCAATCAGACCCCCAACAGTTTCTTTTTGGTTCTCTTTCTTTCCATTTTTCGTTTGCTGTGAGTGTTTGTGGTGGATAGCCGCCTACTCTAACAGTAGATGTTATTATTGCCGGACTAAGACTCCTATCTCAAGAGAAGATGCTGAGTTCCGTGTGATTGCCCTGGCATCCAATCGGCGCCACCAAAAAACTATTTTTCATTCTTCAAAATCCCATATTTTTAATTCTTAATTTATTTAATTTTTTTTATGAGTAATATTATAAATATATATACAGTACACACTGTACTCCTAAACTGAGTGGATATGTTGCTCGGTTACTCTCTCTATAAACAGTTATTCATGAACATGATTACCTCATGACATTAAAGTGGTGGTGCCTATGTGCACCTAAAGTGAACAATGATGATGTAAATCAATACCATAGCCATTGAGAAACAGGGTTAAAATGCGTTCATAAATAAATAGTTTTTTTATGCTCTGATGTTAAGCAAAGAAGTTGTACGTGCAAGTTAATTAGTACGCATATAACAGAAAACAAAAATCGGCTCTTAAACCAAGCCTTAAACCCCTCTCTCATAAACACAGGACCTTTATCAAGTTATGCATGTTTATGTACCAAGATGTTCTGCGCCAGCATTATTCTTTTTAAATTTCACTTTCGTTTCTGGGAAGTTACTTTGTTTTGTATTAAAAATTTGGAAGCACACTTCAGTAAAGCCAGTCTCTTTTTAAAACCGAAAACTAATAATGTTTGATATCTATTACTCCTCAAATTAAAAAAAAAAAAAGTCATGTAAATGTGTCATTGATTCCAGAAATGAGGGTGAAAGCTCCAACTCAAAGTTACAGTACTGTATTTATTTCCTTTTTGCAGTTTCTCCATTTTATAGAAGTGGCAGGATGCAGGCATGAATTATTGTATTATAAGGCACGTGTGCATGGTCAGTAACCAGGCATTTATCTGCTAGAATGAGTCTTGCTCCAACCTCGACCTGCAGGATGGAAGCTTTGAAGACTCTCAGGAAGGATTCACAGATGAATGAAGCCAAACAATATTATTTTGTCCATGACTATCCTGATAATTTAACTTAATTTACTACTCGGAAAATAAAATATATTGCCTAGATCATTTTTATTCCTCTGTGACTTTATTCCTGATTTAATATTTATTACTTCCCTCTTTCCCCTCCCCAACTGAACAGTGCTCATGCTGCACCGACACACCACCACTGCAGACATTCATACGCACGTCCGCATGAACAATATCTAGATGTGATCAAAATAATCCTACATTACAGTATGTCTAGTCGTTGTACCATTGATGTTGGTGAGGCAGGGTCTCTGATCTTGTTCCTTGACCATGATTTGAAGGCTGAAAAAATTATTTTATACTTTCAGTGTTAATGTTATTGTTGTAGGTAGAATAGTAAATGTTTAACTTTCCTTTGATTATTGTTCTCAGGACCAGGTATTGTCAAATAGGTAAGGATATGTGTAATGTACTGAAATGTCAGTCCAGCCTACATTTTCTTTACTAGTGTACTGTATTAAATATATAAAACTATGTATTATTATTAGTTTCAAAATTATGTATGTCTAAAACATAATTATTGCACCATTAATCATAATGACTTACAAACAAGTGTAATACAGCATAGTCATGATTTATGAAGTAAATGTTCATTTTCTAAGTGTCATTCGTATAGTACAATGATGAAAAAATTCCTTTGTGTGATGTTACTTATTCAAAACTTCATGGGGGTGGGCACATTTGATCTCTCATTGCACAGTGTAGTAGAAAGAAAGGATATTTTCTTAATGAATAGCTTAAAATGTTTGTTTCTGTATGCCAGATGTAGGACCATACTTTGTGATAAAAATTATATACAGTAGTGGTCTGATATAAAGACAGTAGTTACAGTACATTTAGTTCTGTTATCATATACTGGTACAGTAGTTTTACCTTTAACATCATATCCAGATATAAAAATCCATGTTCAGCACAAGGAAATATGGCTTTTTGTTTTTGTCATTGTTCAATTAAATGTGTAGTGAGAGAACTGACGTGCTGTGACCTTACCCTTGCATACCTTCTGCACTTCCTAACCTCTCTTCTTCACCCATGCATTCCTCGCCGAGCAGAAGCAGGAGTCTTGGGTCAAGCCCTTGGTGGATATAACAGTAAAGGAGGGCAAAGAGAAGATAGCCAAGTTTGAAGGCGAGTTCTCCAAGAAGGATTCCAAGCCCAAATGGTTTTTCAAGAAAGATGTGAGTGACAGCAATGTTTCACCCTATTATGTTTAATGTCTTGTTTATGCCTTTATTAGTGCTCGCTTTATGTATATATTATCAGTTAAAGGCTCTTTGCCTTCAGTAATCTACATTTAAATGTGGTTCAAATATTTCAGTGGTCTTGATTATTTTTAAATATTTTTATAAAAAATTAAAGTTGATGTCATATACTGTAATATGAATTGTAAATTTACTCTTACAATACATTATTCATGGACCAAGTCATGTGAATTATACATCACCATATTAGCTAGTCTTTGATGAATATGATATGACAGTAATTGTTAGTTCCATATTGCCATACAAATATAAGATGATGAAGATAAGATGACAGTACGTTGGGAATGTAATCTTAACCAGAACATAAACATTGCTTGGCTAGTGTTTAATTATTACTATATGTTTGGATTGCATAAGGAGCAGCTCCTTTGGTTAGCAGGGATATCTTATCATTAAAACCTCATTTCCATTTATTCTCAGCTAATTATTTCTAAGCTAATTTTTTTTGTGAATTCCCAGGAAATTTTTACGGGCTCCAGATACAAGTTCAAGAGTGAGGGGTGCGTGCATAGCATTGTCATCAGCAAGCCCTCTGTAGAGGACATGGGCAGATACACAGTGGAATGCATGGGTATCTCCTGCTCTGCCATCCTCACTGTACAAGGTAAGGTTATCACAGTTTAACATTGGGAAAATCTTGGGAACATCTTCCTCAGAAATACAATGTTGATTTAACATGCTTGGTAAGAAGTTGGATTGAACTTGCTCTGAGAACTTTGAAAACATATGAATTCAGCTTTCATTGAGTTTACCTTAATCACTTGTCTTTTAATTTATTTTTCACCTTCACCTCCCACCCATGCATCACCCTCACTACCTTTTTCCTATATTCCCCTCCATCTCTCACCTGTTGTCATTCCATACTCCCAGAACCTGACCCTGACTACAAATTTGTAAAGCCACTGCCCAAGAAGGCCTCTTCTTACACCACAAAGGAGTGTACCCTTGAGGCACAGGTCAACTCCCACAAGGCTATAGTTCACTGGTACAGGGGAGAGACCAAAATAGAGGTAGGTTCTGCCATTTATTAATTTTGCCTGAAAGTATACAGAATAATTAATGATGATATTACATGCACATCAGGGGATTATTTTAAAGTTCATATATTGGTGAATGACTGTTACCTTTTCCTGTTTCTAATTGTACACTGCTCAAAAGGGAAGAAACAGAATGAAAGAAAGCAAAATACAGGGAACTGTACAAAGACAACAAGTAAGAAAAATCTTTATTTGAAGCAAAACACCTTTTGATTCTTCAGCTTACCTATATACATCCTCCTTTTTGTACTGTACAGTACAGTATTGACCAGTTTATATATCATCTCTTTTCACTTGTACTTATTGGCCCTCTCAGGATGATGAAAAGTTTGAAACGTACAAGGACATGACTGGTACTGTGCGACTCACTATCAAGAATGCCTCAAAGAAGGACAAGGGGAAGTACACGGCCAAGATCTTCCGTTGTGAGAAGGAGACATGTGACTGCACTGTCAGTATTGTTGGTGAGTATTACATTAAATATTTAATGTTTGCCAGTTGTAATAATTATGGTATTAGTCATCTCTGATCTTATAATTTAGAAAAGTGAACACTATTGGAAAAGAAGTTTTTGTAATATATTATGTACTCGAGTGCACCATAATTCATGTCTTAAATACTGTAGTGAACGCTATTGGAAAAAAAGCTTGGTAAAAGTAGAGAAGTAATGAGTTCACTATATTGTATGTTATAATATCATTACACACTATTTTGGACCATTCTAAGACACTTTTCATCTATGGTGTTTCTCTCGGAGATTCGAGATATTACCTTTACAAACATAATTTGGAAATTAGTCTGACCTGACTTGACCTGACCTAGCCTAACCTAGACCACAGCAGACTACCGGGAGATAACCTGTGCAAACTATCGGGACATAACCTAGGCAAACTACCGGGATATAGCCGGTGTAAACTATCATAAAGTGACCGAGTCAAATTCCCGGGACCTAGCCGGATGTGGTAACACTGCGCGGCCCTAGCCAAGAATGGAGTACTTCTTTACTAATACCAAAAGCTTTTATTAATGCAGTATAATATGATATACACTCTCCTTTTTTTTTATATTAGGTTAGGTTCCTGAAGGGGTCGCATAAAGTGAATTTCGCATAAAGTAAATTGTACATTTCCATAAGAAATAATGGTACTTTAACTTGAAAATTGAGCCTCCTTGTTCATGTTATTTTAAGAGTTCGTGTAAATTGCATTTATTTAATTATTTTCATGATACGCACTATTTCAAATTCGCATTATTTAAACTCGCATAAAAAGAGAGGAGAGTGTAGTCGAGTGCACCACCTGTATCATCTGTAAGTGCTGCTCATACGGTACCATTAACTGACTGGGATGTTATTACACCGCCCCGAAGGGAGGGTGTATTGTTTTTGGTGCCGGATATTTATTTATTTATCTGTTCGTGTCTGTTTTAAGTCTAGCGTCCACAGGTTTAGCCGTATGATGTTCATTTTGTTTCTATTGATAGATATCATAAAACAAAATGATTAACTTTTGGGCAAAATCGGTCGAAGGTCAAGGTCACAAAAAAATAAAGATAGCAAAGGTCAAGTGTCTGTTTTAGGTCTAGCGTCCACAGGTTTAGCCGTATGATGTTCATTTTTTATCTATTGATAGATATTCATCATGAAACAAAATGATTAACTTTTGGGCAAAATCAGTCGAAGGTCAAGGTCACAAAAAAATAAAGATAGCAAAGAGGAGTGGTCGCTGGCATCTTTAAGAGGCGGTGTTGCCATTGAATGATGTCTTGTATTCTTTTTTATTGATGATGACTAAAGTTGGAAGGAGAGAGATATTTTTAACACATGCCAAATTGTTGTTAGAAAAAGTTTCTCTTATCATGGTACAGTACTGTATTTTCTCAGAATATTCTATAAACAAGTACCTATATCTTGTGTTCTACTTGGTCCCTCCGAAATATGTGATCTGATATTCTGCTAATCAACCTTTCATGGGTCAGCATTATGTATGGTAATTTTACTTAAACACTAATAATGACATAGCCTAAAATTCTATTGTAAAATTTGCCATTTGTATGAAACCACAAGTAGATAATTTGTTGAGATAGTGAGGCAGTTTCCTTGCAAACTGGTAAATCTGCTAGATTGGTGCTCCCAACTCAACAGATCAACCCTTCAAGTTCACCAAGCAGCTCAAGTCAAAGACAGTAACAGAGAACCACAAGGTTGTGCTCGAGTGTGAAGTGGATGAGCCTGAGGCAGAAGTGGAGTGGTTCTGTGGCGACAAGCCTCTCACAGCTGATGTCAAAGGGTACGGTTCATTTGCCTTATATCAACTCAGCACTTTACTCACACTTGATCATAGTTACTTGTTACATGTGTTTTATGTTAATGGATCTGACATGGTTAACTAAGGAGTTCCTGAAAAATTTCTTGTAACATCCCGTAATCGAATGGAAATTTGGCACAAACTATATCGTCATTATTTTTATTATAATAAGTCAGTACAATAATTTCATGTGAGATGAAACGGCTGCAAGTATAGTTTTGTTTAGCACATATAGTATCCTTATAATACTCGCTATGTTATGTTTTGAAATGTGTCAAATTTCCACAAAGGGAACAGAAATTTTTGGAACTGACCAAATTTGTGTAGTGTTACCAAGTATGTCTGAGTTACTTTTGTCATCATTTTGTACAGTACCTGTACTATTTTTCATAAAGTAATCGGTGAAACTAATTTTGTGTTCTTTATATTATTTTGATATTACAATAATTCTAATAATGTGCTGTCACCTGTGTATTTTATTTTTGCACCAAACAAATGTACTGTGTATTCCTCTTCAATATCTATCATATTCTGTCTTATGTGTATCAAGCTATAGTTTTCTCTCTTACAATTATCTGTCTTGTCATGAAAAGTTAAGTCTTCTTTCCACTGTCCTCTGTTTTCTAGTTTTGTCTTGTGTTTATTAAACTTTTCACACCACGGATCATTTACTGCATGTTGGGATGAGGATCACTTTCAGTCTGACTGGTGAGTCTTATAATTTCAATTAGATATGAATGTTTATGTTTGGAAACAGTGAATAAAGAAACACCAATATTAACTATAAAAGTAAAATTCTTGACAAGATTGAAGAAAACATAACAATGAAAATGCAAACAATTCTTATACAAGGTAATTCACAGTATTTGGATTGATATCATAATACCGTATTTTTAAACAAAATTGCTGACTCAATTGGCAGTATGAAGATCCTCATTTAATCATGCAGAAATACAAGGCAGAAGGAACATAAATATACTGCCTTGCCAGACTGTTTATGTTGATATGATGTTGCCCTCTCACAGATCCCAAGGTTCTGCATCACTTCGCGCTAACAGGTAAATTCCCAAATTTGGGTCAAAGGTGGACATTATTGTTTTCTTATTTACATTTTTTTTTTGCCTTGTTCTCGACTTCTTTTACTATCGTTCTTCATTCTGCCTGTGTAAAACTCTACCAGAGGCCTGATTCCACAGTGACATAACTCGGTCAGAACATTTGATTCCTTGTATGGAATTAGGAAACTGAATATTATGAGGTCAAGTCTAAGTTTATAGATTTTATAAGACACTTCACCAGATTAAACTTATTCATTGTCCTCATAATGGTCAAGCACAACTATCAAGTGTTCATCTGAGATTTTCACTTGTGTTCTGAGTTCAAGAGTTTTACAAAGTGTTTTCTTTCACTTCCACGACAAGACTTTTTATGTCACCAAAGGGACCTGACTTGCTGACATGACTTGGGACCCTTAACTAAACTGAAACTAAGAATGATAATACTTAATGTCTTTTATGACAAATCAAACAAATTATAAAATGCTACGGGTATGATAAATCGACTTTAAACCGGAAACGGAAATAAACTTCTCGGTTAAGCAGCACTGGAAGACAACTCCAGTGGCACATGTTGAACCAGGACAATTCTGCTTCCTATCCACTTTGTCATTCATCTCCTGGGCTTGCTATTGCTCTCCTAGCCAAATACCTCATGGCATCCGACTGCCTGTGCGTGTGTGTGTAGCTGCAGTACCCATGCCACTTGGCCTTGGGTGCTGACTGGTGCCCCCACATTTGTATTGGATCATCCCGTCACCTTTCAGATGCTGGTTTTAGTGACTGCTTTGTAACTGATTTTCAATATGAGAAAGAACTGTGTAATGCCCAAAATTGCAGTGTTACAGAAATAACTGAACATGCAACCTTCTATGAAATTATTGATGATGAATCAGAACTAAGATATCATTGAGAGTAGAAAGGGTGACTAGGTATATCCAATCAGGAGTGGGATTACATGTTGCCCCTAGAAATAAGATAATTGTATCCCAGGGGCTTTAGTGACCCATATGCTCCCTGCCTTGCTTCTCAAAACATGTGTTTAGAAATGATATGGTTTACTGTCATAGTATAAGTACCGGTACTCAAAGTTTTATCCGTAATAAGTGATTTTTTCCACATGATCCAGGAATTTTTTTGTAGATATGGTAATAATAATCCTTACTCTTGGTAAATTATATTTACAGTACATTATTCAAAAGCATATATAACTTCTCTACCCTACATGCTTTTATCTCAGTAGAATTTTTTCTTCTTCATTCACTAAGTTTTTGCAACTTCAGCTGTTTTCTTTTGGATTTTTTTTCCTTATGCTTGATGTGTGAGTGTGGGTAGAGAGGTGGGCAAGTTTTGTGAAGCAGGGCGGAGCATACCGAGGTCCGTACCCTCACATTGTTCTCAACGTCACTTCCACATATTTAATTTCTCCTGTTTTTATCCTCGTTTGGGATTGCAACAGTTCCCTTGCCCTCCCCTACTTTTGGGACAAAGTGTTTCCCCAGTTCCCGTGAAGGTGTGGATGACCCTTAAGGGGATGGTATACTTTTGATAGACTGGAGCACCTTGATTCCTCCAAAGTATTCCAGGAAACAGACCCACATGAAAAAAAATAATGATATCCTGTTGCCTGGAATAGTTTGGAGGAATCATTTGCTCCAGATTTACCACCCAAAACAATGTGCTATATACCCTCTTAAGAAACACCACCTGTGTTCAGTTTTTACAACTGCACTACACACGCACTAGTTTCGGCTTTGTGGATTTATACCCTGTCATTGATTCATTTGCTTTCGTTCCCCTCTTCTCTCTGTGCCAAACAGTATATGCAGTGTCTGGCACATGATTATTAAAACAATATACAATGTTATATGTATTCTAATCTTAGCATTGTCATCTTTGATATTATATTAAAAATATGCAGTACTAAGATCCCATCTATAGGGAATGAAAGGCTTGAAATATCCTTCCTTGAGACTTTTGATGTTAAATACCATATAACCCGTGAACTGCAACAAGAAACTCCACCAGGAAGACATATTGATCAGAGGCTGTGGTATCAATAAAGCTGTCTGGCACCACATTATAATTCACAATACTGTCCTGTACTCAAGCTATGCCAGTTAACTCCATAGGTTAGGTTAGACAAGCCTCACGAAAACTTCTAGTGTATATCTATACGAGCATACCAATAGCAGTGATATACTGTACAGCAACACGTTAGTGATCAGCACAACAAGGTTGCTGTTACTTAAAAAAAAAGTGTTTGCTTAACAAAACATACTGTAGAATTGTATGGACTTACAACTTTGTAGGTAGTGAAGCCAAGAATCACAGCCTCTGTGTTAAGAGCCTGCTTACTTTCTCGATGTGCTTGCTTGCATATGCCTCAAGGTCAACTACCATAGAAAATGAGTCTAACCTCGCTTTCCCTTCTTCTCCTTCCACAATGTTTCCCAGCAGTGTGAAGATCATGAAGGACGGTAAGAAGAGACAGCTGGTGTTCAAGAGTATCACCATGGGTGATGGTGGCAACTACACCTGCAAGACCAATGCCGATGAAACCACCTGCGAGATCATCGTCCAGTGTGAGTGTTGACAGTAGTGAGAAGTGATGGTTCCATAGGACATAGTGTTGCTGTTTCTGGTGATTATCGAGTCAAAATTAAATGGAAGAAGGCAAATACACTTCCGCTACTGACATTTACTAGTTTTATGTTTGTGGTTTTCACATATACTGAAGAATAGTTGATAACAGAAGGTAGAGTGAAAATTGTAAATTATTTTCATTAATGAAGCAATATTTCCATTGTTGAATATGAAACTGTATACAGTACACTTTATGGATTAGGGAGTTAGTATGGAATTCATTTTTCAAATGAGAAAACTCAGGTGCTTATGATTCACATTGCAGGACTCTTCACATAGCATACGGTATGTACAGTATATGCATTTGTGTAATTTTTTAAATTATTAATTTAATTTTTGGTGAGTCATGAGTTGTAAGAAGAGTAGGGCCTATCTGATTTTGTGCATGATAATTTTGCAGATGAGAATAAATTCAAGAAGAAGCTGCAGGACCAGCAGACCTTCGAGCGCCAGCCAGCAACCTTTGAAGTGGAGCTGGTGGACCCCGAAGCACCAATCCAGTGGTTTATCAAGGGCAAGGAGATTGACTATAATGACCCCAACCTAGAGATTGTCAAACATGGGGCTATCCACAAGCTTATCATAAAGGAGGCATCCGTAGATCACGAGGGTGAGGTCAAGGTATGTACCGTACTGTATACACGTGTGTTGGTTTGTATCATGAGCTCACCATTGTCATAAGATTACGGTAATAATTTTCATAAATTTCTTCATCATCATTGTCACCATTATCATCAGTATTTTAATAATTGTCACCATCATTATATTTACATCACTATATATATATATATTACTGGGCTACATTACAGTATTTTTATGTGCAGCTTTCCTTGACCAGAAAATATATGAGAGTTCTCCCTTAGTATTGTTTGAATGTACAATATTTCCCTCATGTATGAAAATCTCTGATTATCCCCTTAGGTCAACCTTTCACACATATCCTCCTTTGACATAATAATTGCCTCACAGGTATCCCCAATGATATCAACACTTATCAGCCCAGCAAGCCTATATCCTTTCACATCAACCCTTCAGAGCCTTCACAACTACCTTCACTCACAACAACTACTCAGATTTACCCTTCAAACATACCCACTCTTCATGCCTACATCCCATCATATAATTTTGTTTCACCTAACTGTCCAGATATAATCTTAATGGTTGTTCAATATATATATGGATGGTTGTATGAGAGAGATGAAAGCCAAAGTGAAGTTGAGGCTGAATGAAGTGAATTGGTCCTTGGTGGCAAGTTTGTTTGCGGATGACTCTGTGGTGATGGCTGAGAGTGAAAGGAATTTACAGAGTGGTGGACGAATTTCAGTCTGCATGTAAACAAAGGAAACTTAAGGTGAATCTGGGTAAAAGTAAAGTGATGGTATTTGAAAGAGCAGAAACTGAAGTGATTGACTTTGCTACACCTTACAGAGTAGGAGTACCAACTAGGACGAAGTGTGAGATAACTCTGAGGGGTGAGAGGATAGAGGAAGTGAAGGAGTTTAAGTACCTGGGTACCTGGGAGGTGGCCGAGTGGCTAGTGTTCTGGACTCATAACCTAGAGGTCGGGAGATCGATCCTCTCAGGTGAGGGCCTGAGAATATTTATTTTTCCAATTTGAGTTTGAGGGACTAACTATAAGGCCACCGAACGTCGTAAAACACCCTCGCTGGTACCATAACAGCTGCAGTATTTGGGAATTACCCTCACTTCCCTCTCTCTCTGGCTGGGTACCAGTTCGGAAGTCGTGACGTGTGTGTGTGTGTGTGAGCAGCAGTTGACCTGGGCCACGGTAACGGGCTTCATGAAGCCTATGTCCAGTGTCAGAACATATAAAAAAAAAAAAAAAAAAAAAATATGTGTAAACATGGAAGTATGGAAGGAGAAATTAGGGAGAGAGCAATGAAGGGTAGACATGTCATAGGATCACTGGGGAGGATAATGAAGGGTAGAAGTGTGAGTATGGAAGTGAAAAGGGGACTACGAAATAGTATAATCTTGCCAACACTGACATATGTGTCGGAGTCGTGGACATGGAGTAGGGCTCATCAGTCAAGAATAGGTGCTGTGGAAATGAGTTACTTGAGAGGTGCATGTGGACTTACCAGGTGGGATGGAGAAAGTAATGAGAGTGTGTATGAGAGATGTGGTATGAGTGAGAAGGTAATTAGTATTGAGTGTGGAGTGGTTGAGAGAGTGAAACGTGGTTGAGGTGGTTTGGACATGTAGAGAGAATGAAAGGTGAGGAGTTTGTAAATAAGGTGTATGGAAGAGATGTTGTGGGAAGTTGTGTGAGAGGCAGACCACCAGTTAGATGGCAGAACAGAGTGGAAGAGTATGTGAAGGAGAGAAGCATAAGGGGGAGGGGAGGGCTTGATCAAGTAAAGAGGGAGTGTTGGAACAGGGAAGACTGGAGACTCTTCTGCCGTGGCCACCCCCTTGGGAGGAGTTCCCGGAGGGAACGAGGCGTCAGAGCTATAGATAGATAAATATATAAAACACTCCGTCTGTCTGTGTGTCTGTTTAGCCGCTATGCATGGCTGCATCGTTTGACCTTCAGTAAAAAGTAATTCACCATTTTGATCGGTGAAGCCTGGGAAGCGTCCTCGGCCTACTTTTGTTTTTTTAGCATAATTATTTCTCGAGTTATAACACCATAAGTACACATGGTACCCCTTTATTGAGTTAGGGGAGCATAGACTACCCTAATTTTAAGCCCTCTCTGGCTGTGGACAAGTGGTCCAGTGGTTAAGGCGCTGAGTCTTAATTTGGTCTTAACCGAAAGATCCCAGGTTCGAATTGCCGGTGGGGGTACAATTAAAAAAAAAAAAAATTGACAAATGATACACCATTCTGACCGGTGTAGTCCCGGGAATGTCCTCGGTCTAATTTTATTTTTGGTGGTTATGTGTTTCTTGAATTATCAGCTTAAAACAACCAAAGATTTATGGCTTTCTCAACATAGACTCTATGGTCTCAAGCATCAAGGATGCAGGCAGGCCTGGCTTAGGAATGAATTCAAACCACAAAATGTTTGTTGAATACCTAAATTTAATACTAAATTTAAGGACAGTAAAAAAAAAAGTTTTAAAATGACCAATGGGGGGGGGGGATTTATTGACAAAACCACATGTAAGATCCTCACCTGGACAAAGTCGGTTATCGCTGCTAGTATTTTAATAATAATTTTGTATGCTCCTCCTTTAGGCTGTGTGTGGAAATCTAGAGACAACATGCCAGCTGAGTGTGGGTGAGGGAGAGAAGCCACCCAGCATCAAGCCGGAGGAGCCCATTGAAGGACCCTGCACTAAGCCTCTTGTCTTTGAGGTTCCCTACACTGGTATGTCACAAGCAGTGTTTGGGAGCTTCATGTACCGGGGAGGTGGATATTAAAATAGAGAATTATACAGACTTCAGAATGGGAAGGAAAGCTTGATAAATGGTAAAATGGAAGACCTACATCAGAGGGTGGATTATATAAATGCACCGTTTTGGGCTACAAGGCTAGTCCATCATCCAGGTTACTACAGTTAGCCACACAGGTATTATTCTACTGTAGGTGTTACCAGACTGTAAGAAGAGCTGCTGAATATGCAAGCTGTAATTGGTATTTCAGGTATAATTTGTTGTCTTTTCCAATTTGGATTGCAATCTGTGGGAAGTGGTTAAGTGCAAAATTCAAGAAAACTTGGTACAGTAAAAGTCCTGTAATCCGAATTGCAGGGGACTGAAGGTCATTCGGACTATTGTTTTTTTCGGACTATTGGTTGGACCTCCAAATACAGATATGGAAAAATAATCACACAAATTATAGGAGTACAGTAAACTCTCTTTATTTGGGATCAATTGAGGGAAGACCCTTGACGAGTTATCAGAAGATCTGATATATCCGAGGGCTTAAATTTGATGCGTAATGTACGACTGTCTGTCTGTACACCCAAGGCCATATATCTCTTGGCCTTGTGTACACTCACTCTCAAAACTATGTGTGCTTTCACTCGTAATTCTGGTTCCCATACACAGCTAATTACTAAAAATAATTCTAAACTTGAGGCCAAAGTATGGAAAATGAATGTTTATAAAAGTTATTCATTCTAAAAGGTTAGGCCTAAATAGCGTGTGTAGTGCGTGACGAGTTGACAAGTTCAGTTAACACCAATAATTCATGAGTTTCTACTCATACAATCACATTTCCTTAGTTTATATTAATTATTCTTTGTAATTTTCTCATACAATCACTTGCACTTTAAACCATATCAAATGTCTGTACCGGGATATGTGTTAAAAGTATGAAAAATGCCAGTTTTGAGAAGTTGTTCACTATAAAGGGGTTAGGTTTATCACGCGTGTATCAAGCCAACGTGAGAGTGACAGTGGGGAGAAAATTTCAGTCATCACTAAAACTCATTGAATTTTCATTCGTGCACAAACATTCCTTAGTTTGTATTAATTAATTTTGGTAATTTTCTTAGAAAAATCACTTCCACTTAATATTAATTTGCGCCTAGATATGCCTAATAGGTGTGTGAGTGTTGATGGCCGAGCTGTACGTGTGTCATGTAGGCATATGTGACCATACACCCGGAAAATCCCCGCATAGGCTAATCGGACATCAAAATTGAAATGTTTATTACCACTTTAAAAAATTCGGACTATTGGGATTTTCGGAGTATCCGTGGTCGGATTAACGGACTTTTACTGTACTGTAATTTCATATTGCAGATTATATTTTTTAAAATTTAGTTTTTTTTTTTTTTTTGCAAATAGCAGAAACTGTGAAAGTGAA
Source organism: Petrolisthes manimaculis (assembly GCA_034508575.1). Classification (NCBI taxonomy): domain Eukaryota; kingdom Metazoa; phylum Arthropoda; class Malacostraca; order Decapoda; family Porcellanidae; genus Petrolisthes; species Petrolisthes manimaculis. The sequence goes on from JAWZYT010000049.1 coordinate 436,180, forward strand.
ATACAGATAATTAAGTTTATTTCCTTCCATTAGTAGTATTTCCTAATTTGCAACTAATGACCTTTGAAGATGCTCATATTAAAGCCATTACCAGGTATTTCACTTACATACATCTCATGTTACAGTTACTAGGACACAATAACTACAGTAGAGGACAAGGATGAATATCGCTTACTGAGGACATGCACAGATTTTTGTTTGGGGAATTCAGCATGCATAATTGCGTGAAACATTACTTGAATGGTGAAGATATTTACACTTAAAAGATATTAGGCTGGGGAAGTTTCACCCATTATTTAATAGCTGCAGTATTCATTTCATATCTTAGATTGGAATCAATGTGTTGGGATTTACATCTAAAGCTCAATATACATTTTCCAGCCAGAAAGAAATCAATCATGATACAAATGAATTTATTTTGACACACACAGGATACTGTGCTGTAACTTAATAATGGAAGATACATTTCATATTTTTTTCTTATTCCCACGAAAACAGAGGTACATGTATATCTAGAGATAAAGGGAAAAACAGATTCTCAACAAGCAAATTACCATGTTCTTGGACCCACACTAACAACACTAGGTACAAATGATATTGATGAAAGAAACCATTTAAATGCCATTCTTTTTCCTCTTTTTTTTCCGTGCAGTATCGATGAAGATGGCTTCTCCAGATGCAGGTGACCTGGGTTATATAGATGTTTTGTATTAGTTGGCTACAAAGCTTAAAAGCTTCGCCAAACTAGATGTCCCATTTTGTCCCCATAGATGTAATCATTGTTATCAGCGTTGCATGGTCCATATTTACTTATGTGTAGGGTGGTGCATCATCGCACCCTCTTAAAAGTTATAAAGTGTCCGTTTATGATGATTTTCTTTTGCTGTATTCAGTTTACAACTTTGGATTGGAGAGTTTGATTTGATAACATTTATCTCTTTATTAGTATGGCAGAAAATAATTTTAGATGGATTAAGTTTTTGATTGTATATATTGTGGAATACACAATACTGTAGAGTATAAAATCCCTGATGTGATGCTTTGATATTTATAGGTACATTACTCTGGATTTAGACATACAAAGAGTTTGCATTGGTGGGATCACCAGAAACTAGGTAATTTTCAAGCATTGTCAACAGAGGATCGGTTTGCTGTACCTTATACAAAATATAGTAGATATCCCCTCTGTGTCATATTGTCAACTGAACCTTTGTATATTGATAAAGTATATTTTACCTAAAATCTATATACCCTAGCTCACAGAGTATTGTATGTTCATTAACAAGTTACTCCTGGCAAAATACCAAATAAGTATACACTGTTGAATCAAACCATCCCACACAAAGTTGTCAACAAGAATATGGCTATACTGTACCGGTACTATAGTTATGTCCCTCTGACCCTATGGTGGGAGCAACAGCAATATAGTGATAGATTTCCTTGTTTATCTATTAAGTGTGTCACAGGATCAACAAGAACCAATTGAGTGGCTCTTTTGCCTCTTGATGGTGCACTGACTTGTGTTCTAAAGGTGGCATCATACTGGCATTATTTCTTCACATTCTGGGTCTAAATGGTTTGAGGGATAAAATGTTGGAAACTTGAAAGTTCTTCATTCCTCCAAGCTGTGCCAAAAAGCAAAATCTCTCAAAGTAGTCTGCTGTATAGCATATATTGGAAAAATATATTGCCTTCAATACACTCACACAAATTTTTTCTAGTTAAGTTTCTAAGCATGTGATGAGGGATATGATTGTAGGGAATAATGAGGTTTTCCCCGAAAGAACAAAAAATCAACCAAGATTAAACTTATTAATCTAATGCCATTCTTATTCTTTATTCAATATAAGATGTCCTATTATTTTGAATATATTTACCAAAAGCAATGAAAGCAAATGGTCATGCATTACTTGTCATTTTTAATTAATGGTTATAGTTTCATGAGGCATCCTGTACTGAATAATCCCATTCCAAAACCCCAAACATATGAAAATAATAATGGCTGAAGAACAGTTTAACTTGTTTGGTATAGGCCTATATATCATTACTGTATGGAAGGCTCTTGTAACCATGTAAAGTGCCACCTTTAATTCACATATGGATTGAGTTGTCGCATTCATCTTAGATCTTTCAAGTTCTTATTTTAAGTCTTATGTCCCTACGGTTCCTGTCCCAAATTTAATTGTCCCTGATATTTATTTTATTGAATTATATTAATGTCAATCTTTATGGTTTATGTTATAGAATAGCATATGTTTTTGTGATGGCTGTACAAATGAGTGACATGTTAGATAGTGTTTGTGTTTTCTTTACTTGTCAGGAAGTCTGTAAATACATATTATTTGGTGACAACATGAGTTATAGGCTAATTGCATTATTTATGCAGTGTAATTCACAAAACAGATCAACCACGCAAGGTTGAATTTTAGTCGTACAGTAGTTTTGAAATGATTTTGTAACTAAAGTAAAAATGTTTTTCTCCGACCCTTAATAATATCGTCTGCTAAGTGTATTGTATTTTTTTTGAGCAGTCAGTTGATTGTACAGATACTGTAATCAATATTACCTTGCAATAATTTTCAGATTCTTAACTTACCTTGTTACTTATTTCCAGTCCATGGTGCGACATGTTGCAGAATGTCTTATCTGCACTTCATATACAATTAGATTATTTAATGTGAAGATGTCCTTAAATACTCTATATTGTCTATTGATAAATAAAAATATAAAATATACTTTTAAATAATCTTCACACAACTATCATTTTAAAAACTACCAATTCTAAAATACTTGTATGTAACCTCTGTAATTCACTTCCATTTTATACCTTGCTTATTTTCATCAGCATCATGGAGTACTGCTCACATACTTGTAGACTGTATATTGTTTCATGTGACTTACACCAAATACAGTGATGTACCATATGTTTGCCATGACAGTTCCTGGTGCCAGGATCTCCAAGGTTGATGCCAAGCTGTTGAAGAATGGGAAACCAATGAGTATGAAGGATGTGGAGGTGAATATCATGGACAAGAAGGTAGTGTACACCATCAAGAAGCCAAGTAGAGACCAGACTGGCAAGTACACCCTCAAAATGTCCAACAAGGCCGGAGAGAGCACCAAGGATGTCAACATCAACATGCAGGACAAGCCCAGCCCTCCCACCAACCTTGAGGTCAGCATGCTGTATATCATTCATATTATTTAATTAACTTCCTTTTATTTTTTTAATAACTTTATTGAGGTTCTGTTGATGGTGTTCACTATTTTTTCTTCAAGACAGTAGAATTCATGAAGAAACTCTGCAGCATTGATAAAGATAAACATATCACTCAATAACTGCTCTTTTTTAGATTAGATATTCACTTAGTAACTGCCTAGTTATGTTTGTTTTGCCGTATAACTTGCATAATTGTTTCCTTTCATCATTAAGGATGAACATACTCTGACATCAGTCTAGGCATTATATAACATTACAGTATACAGTATGTACAGTTGCCAAAAAAGGTATTGCGACAACTATTGATACAACATTATATATATTAATGTCCATACTTGTTTGTAGGGATTATAAGTATGTATTACAAAAGGATATGGATATTCCTTCTGTTATACATGCTTATAGTCCCTACAAATAGTTGTGGATATTACTATGGTTAAAGTTATATCAATAGTTGTCGCAATACCTTTTTTGGCAACTGTACATTATGGTATTGTATTTCAGGATGAGTACTTTTCTGTCATTCTTGTATTAAATTGAAATGAAAACATAGTTGAAAATACTATCAGACTAGGCATGATATCAATTATTTCTCCTAAACTTATTTTGAATCATATTTAGAACTGTGTTCCCAACTTTATCAATATCCTGTTATAATTTTGAGACTGTTAATTGTGATCTTGTTCCTCCTGTACAATACCTATTTAAAATGATTGTGTGAAATTTACATAGTGAGCATTTTACACTGTTTTCCCCAAATAAAATTATTTCACATAAAATGACGTTTACTACACATTTGGAATCTTGATACCGGTACACCAACATCTTACTGTAGTCTTTTCCTCCTGCTGCAGGTGTCTGAACTCTTTTCTACTTCCTGCCTGCTTACCTTTGGCCCTCCAAAAGACGATGGTGGTCTGCCCTTGACATACTACACCATCGAGAGGCAGGACTTTGCCGTCAAAGGTAAAGAAGGGAAGGGTGGGGGTGAGGGCAGAGAGGCTTTAGGTTGTTTAGGTATTTAAAAGGCCAGTGATATATTTGCTCTGCATATTGGAGGCTATTGATTCCCTGAAGCCGTGCCATTAAACGGCACTTATTCTGATGCAGTCTGTTTCAGTCGTAGAATGTCAGGAATCGAAAGCACTCAATTGTTGAATACTTTCACAGGTCTTTTAGAGGTAGTGTATTATATTATTATTATTATTATTGTTATTAATTTTCTTACCATTGGGCACTCTGGAGGTATCCCAGTGATTTTACCACTTATTTCTTGTATATTTTCCTTTATCATATTCTTAAGTTCTTTCTCGCATAATTTTGCTGTTCATTGATCCGTGTGTCTCCCTTTAGGACTGATGGGTGAGATCTTTCAAAAGTCTTGACCACATGTTCTCCTTACCTTCCTAATTGTTGTATTGATCAGTTCACAGCCCCTTTGTAAGAGAGTGTTTTGTCCAATTTTCCCCCTATTTTATTTTGTCATACTTTTACCCCAGTGATTGATGATCTTATGTTATCTTCTCTGATTCACTGTAATTTAACTTTGTTCATGATTTTTTCCTTGCCCTTTGATGTTTGTATAAGTGTTGCTTGTCTCCTAGTTATTCCTGTGTTAATGGTGTGTTCTTTATTAACCACATTTATGTCTTAGACCTGTGAGCTACTACAACTATTACTTTTTATTTTTTGCTATTTTGTATTTATTTTCTGTGTCATAAGATATAAATCAATATATCACCATGGGACAGTGAGTGAAATTTTTGTAGGTACTGTACTATATTTGAATACTCAGTATATTTTTATCATATATAATTTTTAGATATAAACCATGGCCTCAGTCAGAGGCATTTTAATTTTTTACTTTATGAATAAATGTAGGTAGATAAATTTCTGCATATCAAATTACTTCCCCAGGTTATATCAAGGGAAGTGATAATTATGAATACTTTATTGTGTCTGCATTTTCTGAGGGACATGATGGTTGGAACATGTCCTATTGCCAGTTTGTTCATTCAAAATAGTGGTGACCCTGGATCGGCTGGCAAGCAGGGCACATACTTCCTCCCAGCATATTTCCCTGAAACTATACAGGCAACATTTTGTAGTGTAGTAAACCTCTGTGACCTTTTGTGGCAGACATGCTGTACTAAATTGAAGGCAGTAATAGAGAAGGAACATAAAGTATGAAGAAATTGATCCTTTAAACACAGTTTGAAGAAAATTTCTTTGTTTTATTCTTACTTCTCTGTCATAATCAGTGGTAATTTCCCCTGTTCCAATTTGTTTTATTAGTTTAGATTTTACTGGATGTTGAAGACAGTTATTTAGTCCACATAATCTGCTGTGACTGCCACAAAAGTGTGTTGATTTAATTGATGTTTTGAAGAAAATATCTAATGCCATATGGCATTTGAAGTGACTTGAGCTCCCTCTAATGCTGTGGTGAAGCCCCAAGCTTCAGCAGCTAAATGAGTTCTGTCCTCTTTTTGACTGTTTTGTCTCCTTTCCCTACAGCATCACATCCGAGAATCTGGGAGAAAACAGGTAGAGAGTGTTGACTAACCTGCCATGTATTCTGCCCACTCATGCACTTATAATACAAGATTTGCCATTCATATTGCTTCACACTTCTGCAAAGTTGATCGTAATATTGGACTGTAGTATATTATGAAATGCAGTAAACAATGAGTAAAACAATGATTGTTACATTACTTTGCAGAGGGAGCAAAAATTGATGGTAAATCTCATTGAATTGATAAAACACAATTATGTTTCTTGATAACCAAAAGGAAAATCAACATTCTGTATACAGTATAAAACCAGATCACATAGATAACAGTTATAACAAAGCAGTAACTGTTGCATTACTCAAGCCCTACTCCTTAAAAGTAAAATTTTAATACTCTATGTCCCTCCTCATATCACAGCTCTTGTCTGAAAAATTATTACTATAAAGGGTGAAAAATGAGTGTACTGTAGTGAAAAGACGTAGGTGAAGATGGTTCTTTAAGCTCAGTATGTTGATAGTAGGCCTGTACCAAGTTATTTATGAAATTATACAGGTATTTCCGTACTTTATGTATATATGTCTACTGTAGTTGCAAGTCCAGTTACTATAAAAGGAAGCTCTTTTAACCCAGTTAGTCAAATTAATTTTATCAGAAATAGAAGATGTCTAGCATGAGAAAGGTACCATTAGTAAAAATGGTAGTATGATAGTGAACATCCTATTAAGATTCCTCCTGGTGCTTGCTGCCATCATGTTGTACTCTACAGTAGAAAATGTTGTAGCTCCTTTATTAAATGTCAGCAATATAATGGAATGTTCATAGTTATTAATGCCTAATTGAATTACAGTAATATGATTACCTTAGAGTAAGTTGGTGTTGATTATTTGCCTTAAAAACATTAAAAACATTACTTTACGTCTTTGTTAATTACCGTACTAGAAAATTAACTTAGACTTGGAGATGTCTAATTTATTCAAGAATATAGAACTTATCAATATATGGTTAATTTGTTTGCCGTGGTAAGAAGGATGCATGTATTTTTTTTTTTAACTGAATTGCTGCAATAATGGACTATTGTAAAAAAATAATTCATTTTTTTTTTACAAGAAAGTCATGTGTTACTATGCATCACAATTTTTAGATGATGAATTTTACTGCTATATACTTTTGTTGGCCCAAAACTTGATTTTCCCTAAGAGTGTATCAGTTACCCATACAAATGTTATGGGTGTTAAGAGTGAGTTGATGTGACATATTGTAGTACTGTACTGTACTGTACAGTACTTGACTGACTTACTCTTGCCTTGCCTTTTTACATTATCTAAAACACGGACATACCACCAGACTCACACTTCACCTTGTTCACTGAAATCACAGCTTACTGTTACTGTACACATTAATTCAGCTGTTGAACTTTACGTTTTGATTGATTTGCATTTTACATATTTACACATATAAAGATTTATGCTTTTGTACTTTGTATCTTCTATTTTTTCTACCCACACTGTAAGCTTATACTATATTGTAAATTTGAATGCTCAACACAAACACATTTTTCACACTTGTCACTTCAGGTTAATTACTCCCCAAGAACACGCCTCTTCCTTCTCGCTCTTTGGCAGCAAATTAATAATGATCTACTTTACCTCTCTTCCTGAAAGTAATTAAACATTGGTGCTTCCCATCAGATACTGTAAATGATTAAATGTTTTTTATTAATATGTATCTATAGAAAGCTGTTTCACCGACTATAACCACTCATTACTGTCAATAGTTTTACAAATCAACTGTAACTGCACTAGTTCCACATTGCTTCTGTTTACTTATTTGATCATGGTTTATATTCCCAAGAAACCCAGATGCCTGTAGACAATCATACAAGGATTGTATGAATACTGTAACTTGAAAGGCAAATCAGTACTATGCAACATAAATATGTTTTCATATTTTTTCAGCATGAATGGAACCTGTGCTTCAGTCCTTCCTTTTATGATTTAGTAAACACATAACTTATGGCAAAAATTCTCTTGAAACTATTTACCATGAGATTGTATGAGGATGTGTATACTGTATAGTATTCACTGAATAGTTTCTTGCTGTCAAAAGTTAATGTGTTTACCTGGAGCAGTAAGAGTACTGTATCTATATTGTTCCATCCTATTTTCATCTCGGAAAACACACATAAATCCTAGCTAGATATTCTAATGTCATCTTGGTTATGAACATATATGAACCATCAATAGAATGCAAACATGATTATGGGAATGTGTGTTTTCTGTGATAAATTCTGTTTCTAGGCATAAAGCTTCTGTAACCATCATGACACCCGCTTCTGCCACTCATCTTGGTCTCTTAAGACCACAGATCCACGCTACTTGTTCTGAGAAGCTAATATATTGGTACTTACTCAAATTACTAATGTATTTTTATATATTTCTTCAAATCACTGATATGTTTTCACTGCTGTACTCTCTATACCATGCTGAGCTTGTTTTAGTTTACTGTACAGCATTTACAGCCAGGTTGCAACAATGACCATACTATGACACAGACCATTCTCAGCACGGATGTATGTTTTAAAATGGGTATGTCAGTGACAAGTACTTGAAGAAGATCCACAAGTGTTTGAGTTGGATTTTGACCCCAACCATGAAGCCTTGTCCAGATCTCCCACAGGTTACCAGACCTAAATTACCCCACCACACTTCACATCACTCACCTTCCACACTCTACAACTCGGTGCATTCACCTCACTTACATAGAAAACACTTGACTTCTAAGAATTGATGATGAAGCAAAAAAACATATGTACTGTATACCTGTAGTTTCCTCATTCTGCACATTTCTTTCTCCAAAATTCATAATAATGAAACTCCACATGGCAGTATGCTCCTGTGTCATAAAATGTTAAAAGGTTTTAAATAATTTTTCCATTAGAATTATTATACATACTGCATCAGACTGGAAATTGAAAATCAAAATGCTGTCAAGTGGTGTTTTCTATTACTGTACTGTACTGCATTTAAGCAATGATATTACAATATATATGATATAATTCTCATGTTCCTATTTTAATGGAATAGCCTATGTACTGTAATAAGAGACAAATTTTGACTAATTAGTAAGAGTAACACTTACTAGTCTTGCTTTTTCAAAATTATTTTGAATAATAAACTATTCCTTTCAAATGATTTACTATTTATGAAACTGAAAAATCATGGGACTAAAGTGCAGACAGAGGGAAGAGGTATTCAGTGGAATATATTTCTAGCTACTCATGGATGTGATCGTTGGAATACCACTCCAGAAACATTTTACAAAAGCAGCATGTTTTCCAGCATGACTGAGTACTTGATCCACAGCTTTACAATTCAACAACCTTGCCTACATAATTATGCTCATGTAGTGATACAATGGAATAATCATAATTGATATGCACAACACTAACCACTATCCCACTCCTCGTAGGTGGGTGGTCGCAGGTAGCAGAGATCCCAGCAGATGAGCCTCTGCGTTTCAAGTGTGAGGACCTGGAAAACAAGAAGCAGTACAAATTCAAGGTCACTGTAAGCAACAAGCTTGGCGCTTCAGACCCATGTGTCCATCCCAAGGTCATCCTTGCCAAGGATCCATGGGGTGAGTGCCTGCTGTGATGACACATATGGAGGAAATGTGATGGAACTAACCCAAATTGTGGTACTGGGAATTGCACTCTGAAAGTGAGAATAACAAAAATATGAGTGGGATATGATGTATTATCCTAATCATTAAATGTTAATATGGTAATGATAGCATTACTAGAGATATTTCTTTAATCATCCCTTTTGCCTATTTTGTTTTTCTTAATCATTCTCATTTTTGCTTCCATTGTCTCATTTATTAGATTTACTAGAAGTGTCTTTACTTCATATTACTTGGCTATGTTGTATCATCTATCATCTTGGACATCCCCATTCGCAGATGAGCCCAGCAAGGTTCTGCATGCAGAGGTGCTTGACTGGGGCCCCAACCATGCTGACCTCCGCTGGTCCAGGCCAGAGTCTGATGGTGGTGCTCCCATCACTGGCTACGTTATTGAATATAGGGTAAGCACAGTCTGGATCTGTACTACTCATGATTTTTTCTAGTATAAAGCAAGTCAGATCAGACTTGATGGTCTCAGGCTACATACTGATACATTTCTTATGTCATATGGATTTACATTCGTGTAATGGAAGACACCTAGAAAATGCCATTAGGTTACTGTATTAATGTATATTTCATCCACATTTGCTCAGACCTGTCAAGGGGAAGCTTCATTGTGACCATTTTGCTACCTTCCTTAGAAAACTACCAGCATTTAGATTTCTAACCTTTCCCCCGTGCTGTTTTCTCAATTTTAGGAAATAGCTAGTAGCCATATGTGAATATCCAAATTGCACTCACTAAGTAATGCTCATATAAGAGTCTATAGCAGCTGAAGGGAAAGTGCAGATGTGGGTAATAATGTACATTATTCATTAGGTGTCTGGGTCACCAGTGCATTTGTGCACTGCACAGGTGTATACCATACTAAGGTTGGATGTGGCATGCATGGAGGTTATGCAATATGTACTGTACTCTGCATGTATGTCCATTTTTGTATAAGATGTGTTGCTACATATTATAAGGCAAATATTGCATGGGGTCTTTGTGTGTGCATGAGTGTACCAAGAGAAGATGTTGGAAGAAGCTGTGTATACAGACATGAACATATGGACAGAACTGCCTGATAGTATACTGTAGACTCAAATTGTCACATACACTACCATACTGAGCAAACATTGCCTGAAATTTACATAGAATATAATTACCTGTAGTGTGTTGTTGTAATGCAGACTAGTAGAATTAAATTTACCTTTAGTTTACTTCTCAATACTGTAATTGAATTCAGTTAATGCAGTCTCTCTGTCCTAGAGACATGTATAGAAACAAATGCCTTATTTTTATAGCATTTTTATTTTTATTCAGTCTTGAGCTGCCTATTACATATTCTATCATAATAACAAGCATAGATTTAAAATAAATGATCTGCTTAAGATGATGTAATATGGATTGAAAAAATAAGTAAAAATATTAAAGTTAAAAGAAATGCTAATGAAATTATCATTATGGTCAAGTGATGTATTCCATGCAACCAGTAGTTTTAGCAATTTATAATACTGACAACTGGTGTGGAAACAAGAGTTTGTATGATAGCAGTGAGAATGAGAGGTTGTTTTATATAGTAGTGAGAATGAATAAGAGGTTGTAAGATAGCAGATGGTTATTTTTAAATTTTTGTCTGAGTGGCAGTAGTAGGACTTATCTGCAGCAGAGTCTTCTAGATCTGTCTCAAGGAATATTGTTTCTCTCTTTTCTTATAGTTCCTCTCCTTGTTTGGGTGGGTACTTGTCATTGCAACTCCTGTTATGACAGAATTCCTACACACTGCTGTTTCATCTCTGAATTTTGAACCATTGATGATGAGCCATACCTTATATTATAGAAGTACCATTAAAAGATTCTTAAAATGGTTTCTGTGTGAAGGAGTTTTAGTCTCTTTATTAGCAGTTTCCTAAGTAAATAGTCGTCTCATTAACTTGGATGATTGTATTTTCTACTTACGTTCTCACATCTCCAAACTTAATTTTTCATTGCTTTTATATTTAATGTTGTGTTTTCCTCACATAGATGTGACACAATATGCTGTGTAAGTTGTAGTGGTTCTACTGTAGTGATCCCAGGAAGCATTAGCCATTGGTGTGTTCTGAAATTTAAATGTCATGAAGTTTATATTTTCTAGTGAAATTTTTTAGTTACCACATATGGAACTAATTTACAATAATGAGATACTTGAGAACAAAGATATCCTTACATCATTTGTGCACTTCCTCATTGTTTCTCATACAATAGTGATTTTTGTAATTCTCAATTCTTAGGACTGCTGGGCTATATATTGAAGAAATAGCAGTCTGTCATTAATAATTCTGTTTCACTTTCACCAAGGGTCCTTACCATTCTTATTTTTTTTATTGAGCTGCTTGTGTAAAATTATAGGTTTTTATTGAATATGTTTATGGATGACTTAAGTATCGTCAATCTGTATATATTATTGCTTTATTGTTCAGTAATGTAATTGGAAATCTTATTGCATTGCATAGTAATGATGACCCATACCATCTTAATGAATGAAGAGCAGTGAGTGAAAATTGCCTTTGTCAAGTGATTTTTTGTCCTATGTTGCTCCTTAGCTTTACAATAGGTTGCTTATTCTAGTAAAAGTAGCAGACATCTCTGCTGGGCTATAAAACTCCTTAAGACATATTGTTCATAAAAAATGTGTTTCCTGGGATATTTTGTTAAATGGTGTGCTTCATTTTTAATCTAGCAACACTGGTTCTACTTTTATGTGTGCCTGTTTATAATTTGATGTTTGTATTGTTAAATTGTATAGTACTGTACATACATACATACTTATTCCCATATACTTTAACTGTGTGTGATTGTTCTAGTGTAAGTCGATTTCATTGGACATTGCATATTCATTGTTTGCACAAGTTGTATTTTGATTACAGTATTCAGATCATGAAAAAAATTCTCCTCAGAGGGAACCTGATTAGTAAATGTTCCACAGTCATCAGGTGTATAGTGCATGCAAAAAATTCTGAGTAATCAGTTTGAATTCTCATGTAATATAATTCCAAATGTTTTCTATTATTGGTGAGCCAAAAAAATATAATGAAAAGTTGTATACTGTACAGTAATTCACCCTATAACAGTTCTATGTTACATATTGATGAATATCCTTCATAATGTCAGGAATCTAAGTGATCCTTCTGTAAAGTCCAGTACATAAATTTATTTAAATCCCTTTGGAAAAAAAGAAAAGAAAATCTCTTGTTTAGAACCACTGGAATAACTAGAACCAAAATTTAGCTGCATTGTACAACCTGAAATATTGGCAGCACTGTGCCACCTGATAAAATACTGTATACTAAATTTAGGACCCCAAAATTCCTATGCAGTTTTTGAAAAGTCTCACATAACAGCTCAGCAGTCAGTTCCTTCATATACTACTGTATAGTGTTTTTTTACAATGTGCCCCATACTCTCACCAAGCCTGTAATATATGATACATAGCTACACATTATAGATTAAGCCGTGCTGTGGCTGGCTTTCTTATAATTAACCGGCACCTCTTCACTCGCTCAACACTTTCTTACATATTAAAATCCCCATCCACTCTACACATACAATGCAATTATTTTTCATTTCTGCTCCCTTTCGCACCACAATCATTCTCCACACTCACTTATGTGCACACACAACGTGTGGAGCCCATGCATGTGTGCGTATACACACCCACACGAGAGAGTGAGAGTTGCCAGGCTTGTCTGTGTTGTGTTAATGTCCTTGACCGCACCTCACCCCAGAACAGAATGTTTAAGCCTATTACCATTGTTCAACAGACTCGTGCCATGCCTGGATCCAGTGGGGAAGTGGTAAGGAAGGCATCTAGTGTAGTGTTCAGAGTGGCAGGTGGACCTCTCCTACCTAGGGTCAAGCCTTTGGTATACTAAGAGCTAGTCAAATTTATTCTCCTCAACTTATTGATCAATATTTCAGTAAATTAATAAAACCTTGGTAAAATCCCTAAAAAACTCAGCCTTGTTTTGTTATTGGTACTGTATATGGTAATAATTATTGTTACTGTAATATAGCTAGATCAACAAAAGTTATGGCAACCAATCCCTTGCTCTTGAGTTGTAACTTAGTCTTTTCATTCTATTTAGACATTCTTTTTTAATAATGAGGAAGAAAATTAAAATTTATAGCTCCTCTCCCAAGGCTTACTCTTGTTAAAGGTGCTCCACCAAACAGTCTCTGCCTCAGTAGAAATTCTTTTATTCTGATGCTCTATTGGTTTCACACATGCTGGCTGCACTAGCAAACAAAGAAATTGACCTGCTCTCTCCTCAATTTATTTATTTCCTAGTGCAGGTCCCAAATTGCCCAGTGTGGGATATATACATATTTTCTCTATCTACCCATGCAATTTTTTCTACGATCATACCTTTTTCTTTCAGCTTCAGGTCAACATATTTTAACAGAATGTTGAAAAAACCAACTCTGCTTGTTCGTTTGTGGTGATTCGGGTTCCCGCTAACCTCCTTCCTGCCCTCCCTTCCCCCTGCCTGGTCTCTTAACTCTTATAAAAGCTATCTCCTACTTGTAAAATTACTGTAGGTACCCCCATAAAGAAAAGATAAATATTACTATCATAAAAATTGAGTAGTCATCCTTTAGCCTTTAAATAAGACTTAATAAATGTAAATAGTAACATTTTAGTGAATGGCATGTGTTGTGTTCCACCTTTTACTGACTCCCAACACCATCAGTCTTTTCTTACACACTGGCTACAAGAATACTGTATATAGACCTATTCATAACAGTTTAAGAGCCCTTGGTAGTTGCAGGTATCATTGCAAGGATATTAATTGTATGATGGTATTCACACCCAGTCCAGTCATTGTTGTACATATGTTTCTTTAACGGAAGTCATTCTTATCAATTTGTGGGTGATGAAATATTTACAGTATAGTACTTATTTTTCATTGTTCTAACACTGCTCTGAAGCACAAAGTTCTGTCATTCGTTCCATACCAGTACCATCAATAGGTTACAAAATATAAACCAAGATAGTTTGGTTGTGACTGAAAATATTATGTTTAGGAATCTATGGTCAGATTAGGGAATACTGTACTGTAAATCATTGATCTAGGATGATATTTTTTTTTTTCATCAAAATATGAATTTTAGTTCTTTAATTATTGATTATTGTTTATACAGTATATTATACAGTACCTTAAATCTTCTATGATATTTAATTGCAATATAGCTGTTTATTTATTTTGTGATATATTTTAAGAAATAATACCTTTGAGTTTATCATTACCTTCTTGCTAGTCCTTGTTCTGCACCTGCCACAGCTCACATATACTGTATTACTCAGGGAATCATTATTTATTATGATTCCAGCAACAGATCCATTAGATTCCAGGTTATGCTCTAACCCCTCTGTGTCCTCCACCCCACAATACCCCTTTCTTGTACTATATGTGAGGGGGTATATGTGGATAGGACTGTGGAACAGATGGATGACATGCTTATTGCTGACTGGATTCTGCTGTGATCTGGAATGCTAAGATTGCTTTGATACACATTTCTTCTTTCCTCTGTCTTTATTGCATTTGGTCAGTCACTCATTTCTTATAGAGTAAGAAAAGTTTTTGAATGCTGTCTCAGTATTTTCTCATGAATCTTGCAAGGTTGTTGAATATAATTTGTGTCTTATTAGATATCATTTAATTCCACATTTGAATTTCTTTACCTAAGTAGAATCAAAGGAACTCCTCATGGATTCCAAACACCATTAAGTAAACATCAGCATCTCTGCCTGCTTGTGTATCTAGAAAATGTTGTCCTTAGAATGGTGATGATCCCCTGGCATTAGTTGTCCCTCGTCAATCCTCATCAATGATAATGAAAGTCCTCCATTATTATGTTAGAACCCATCTGTAAATGTAACCCACCCCTCCCAACCCTTTCTTCCTCCATATTTAATTGCCTTTCTGCTTGGGTTGGATTTCTTGGTACAACAATTTTTTGACACTCCTGAATTGTGGACCACCCACCAAGGACCCACCTAATGCTTTTCCTTCCATTTTCTTAAAGGACCGGTTCTCAGACTGGCAGAAAGGTCACGAGATCCAGGGTGACATGCTGGAAGGAACCATCCCCAACCTGAAGGAAAACAACCAATATGAGTTCCGTGTCAGTGCTGTCAACAAAGCTGGCCCTGGAGAACCCTCAGACCCCACCAAGCCCATCTGCGCAAAAAATCGCTTCGGTAATTTGGATGTTGCAAGATAATTGTTTATTCTAATTGGCGAGATTTGAAATGGCGAGATTTTAATACAACTTCTTATGGGGAAAAATACAATCAAAACCTTGACTCGCCAATTAAGCACTATCAAACATTTTATGCACAAATTTAGTCATTATATTTGCAAGATAATGAATGTACAGTTAAACCTCGATATATCGGACCCCGATACAACGGATTTCGGATACAACGGACACAATCCGTTGGAGTTTTTTATTTTTAATTTGTCTGAATTTTGGTTTCTCTATTTTTTTCTATTATATTTTTTACATTATACAGTAGGTACATTATTTACACATCATTACATACCTATTTATGTATATATACAGTTGACTCTCGAATAAATCCGAGGAGTTCTTATACAAAACGAGTGAAATCATAATGAACATGTCAGAAAATGATATCACTCATCTGTGAAGTGTGGGTGTGTGTTGCCACCAGCCACCAGTTCTCCCGCGCTCCTTCCCCCCCTATCCTCGGTCTCGATTCACCCTATAGCTCAAGGTCAAGGGAATATAGGCCTAACCTGCCCTGTCAACTTGTGTTACTATCTCGTTTTTAGTAATAACGAGTTAACCACTAACTTCAACAGTCATGCCAGGTGGTGCATTTATAAAACAGAAGGCCATATCCTTCGATAGAAAGAAGGAAGTTATTTCTCGGACAGAGAAAGGAGAAGGAAACACCAGCGTATGGTTAATAAAAGTAAACAAACGATATCACGCGCTATCTCCCCCTTGCCCCTACCACCTCCACCACTACCGCGGATGCCGCGGACTCATCTCAGGCACATGAGTCATCTGCGAAAACCTTAATACAAATTGTAATGTGCATCCCTGTAGGTATGACGTCTTCTATCGACCTATTGGACATTCTATACGAGACCGAGGTGTAATTAGGTACCGATGAAAAAGCTTTATCTCCGCACATCGTATCACTAGTTAACTCACTTGGGGTAAACAAAGATAGGGTTGATACGTTGGTTTGGGAGTCTGAGGCAGCCCCCAAAGCTTGGCAGGGCTAGCTAGAAACCCAACCAGTCCACATCTTCACTGCTGTAACACAGCGCTCATGTCCTCCTGTCTTACCTCACCAAACACGCTCCAGATCACTCCACGTAACTCCACTAACGGCTCACTTTCACTTCAAAATGTTTTGTTTTTTTATGCTTAATAGCCCTTATGGAGGATTCATTCACCCCATAGAAACGTGAAATATCAGTTACTTTTTCACCCTTAGCTAACTTGTTCCGCATTCGAGCGTAGTTTAAAATTTCACGTCTATTTTTAATTTCTGTGCCACAATTATGCTTACAGCCTACATTTAAATTCGCGTAATTAAATGCCGTGTATTTGTGGGGTCCACTGTATAGCAAAATTAATTGTAAAATTAACTTTAAGCAATCTACTGTATTTAGTACTTGCTGTACTGTACAGTACAGTATTTACTTTGCTGTCATTAGTTTTTGTCTAGGCCTTTATGCTTTAAGTTTAGTACTGTAAATGCAAAGGATATCATCTGTTAGGTGTAGTAAGGTAAAAAGTTATTATTGCAATTAGTGCCTTAGTACAGAATAGATAAAAAGTATCAAGCATATTGTTTCTCACCCTTTTTTTTTCTTGTGAATACCACATTTTTTCCCTCTGACTCAATTGATGATACTCTGTTGTAATATATATATGTACTGTAAATGAATATAACCTCAATATCATATAAATTTATACAGTATCAGAATAGCATTTTTTGGGGTACACTAATACCCATCCCTTTTTCCTTGTCTGCTGCAATATTAAAAAATGGTGACTGTGCCAGGACCCATACTTTTAGTCCTATTTAGTAGAAGTCTGTACAGTACATTCAGTGATTTCATGTCCTTATACTTACCCCCGCAGTGAAGCCTTTCGTCGTCAACAAGGATGAATTCCGCAACATTGTCATCAAGAAGACACAGATGTTCAAGTTGGATGTGAAGTACGGTGGTGAACCTGAGCCCAAGGTCACATGGAAGAAGGACGACAAGGAGGTTGTTCCCGACTTAATAGAGGAAAGGTGGGTGGTTGATACAAAGGGGGATGAGAGAGGAGAAGGCAAGAGCTGGGATAGGATAAGCCAAGGAAAACTAAAATACTGTACAGGACAGGACTTTGAGAAGGGTAGCAGAGGGAGGGAATGAAATAAGGTGTGTGTTTGGTGCATTGAAGTAAAAACAGAGGAGAGGTGGTGAGCATTGGAAGGGTTTAGTTTTCACCTTCCTCCATATAGAAAGAGCCAGAAAAGGAAAACTCTAATGATGTATTTATATACCTCTCTAAGATTTATACAATATCATACAGTGCTCAGTTAGTTGGAAAACAGACTTGACCAAACCAACAAGAAAATATACACCAGTTGACATTTTTCACTAAGTAGGGTAGACATTGCCACAAGAACTCATGGTCCACGGAATATACTGAAATACTTATGATTAAGGTGTTCACCCTTACCTCTTCCTCCTCAATAAACCACAGCTACCATGATGCCACTCAGTAAACAGGAATCCAATGGTCACGAGTAGGCTACCAGGTTTATCCCCTGAGCCACCTGAACTGGCTTGGAGACTAACCATACTTAGCTGGCCAACCTTATAAATAAAATGCCCAGTTAACCTCACTGTTTGTGTTATTAAATATATTTACTTAAATATAATCCCTCTTTCCATCTAGATCAAACCCCCTGTCCCATTTTTCCTTATGACTTCATAAAAAAGGTTCATCGTTCTCTTGCAGGCTTCCCGAACCTTTCAACTGTAACAGGTGACTTAATGATCTGACTGAGGAACCAGAGAATGACAAAACTCACCTCTTGTTACGCCTTTTGGTTAACACTGACACTCGCTCACATGCTTATCCTGATTATATTAGAACACCACTCAGTTTCTCTCGGATATAAGAAATGTGGGTCTTGTTCTACTGCCATTCTTACATTTTTATATCCGAAATCTCGTATTAATTTTTTTCTTCTTTTAGAATCTGAGTTTTGGGTCTGCCAGTTTTATTTTGGTGCTAGAGCTGCGATTTTTTCTACCATTTGCACTTTGTGGATATGATTTCACATGTATATACAGTATAATTTCTTTGCCATCAGTTTTTCCGTCAAGAGAACCTTGTCGTTTTCTCTTGCTTTGCCATCTTTTATCCAGCAACAATTTTTATATTCCCTATTTAGCTGGATTTGCTTTTGTATATTTTGGTATGCCACATTTTCTATATTTTTATGTAGTTCTTTAAGTTGTACAATATTTTTTTTTATCAGCTGCTATATTTCTTGTTAATTGGTATAATCAGATCATTAGACCATTGTCCACTAAATTGTGTTGCAATTTTATCATCATCATCTGCTATTTTTTGTCATTAATTTGTGGTGTACACTGCAATGTGATCTTGTAGCTTAGGTCCTCTCCCTTTCCCATTGCTGTATATCATGTCTGTTATGTTCATGTGAGTGTGTGCATAGTAGATACAAAGTGAATGAAAACTGTTGGCCGTCAATGCTTGCAGTGCAGGGAGATAATTTTATATATAATTTCCATAACTGCCATTTACATCACCTTCAACTGAGCTACAAATTAATTATGCCATCCCTTGCAATGTCTCTTTTAATTCTTACGTGATGTGACCAACAGTTATTGAATGTGTGTGTTACTTGATGATAATAAGACATTATAAATGCTGTTTTATTATAACCAAGTACTTTCTTTGTGTATGACTCCAGGGTTAAACCAGGCAGCACTTGCATACCAGATAGAGTACCCCAAGTAATCTGATGTCCTAGACAGTTTGGAGGGATTGCATACTGTATCTCCACTTCATTATTATATTCACCACTTCAAGATTATTTTACACCTGGAAATACTTCAGACACATTAGATCAAGGGGCAGTCTCTGAACTAGGTGAAGGTAGCCTGCCCTTATTCTTATATATTTCACATATAGTAACTTCAACGACATTTGCAGGCATTCTTCACACAATTACAAACACTTTCCTGCCAACTAGAGAGGTTGGATCTTGCATTATATTGTATGGCAGCTCTCATTACAGTATTCCAGACACAAACACTTTCTCAACTTATCCTGTGGATATGTACTGTTATCATCTTGTTTGTTCCTGTAATGAACTTACTACAGGTATTCTGCCACCAATAAAGCTTATAAATTATCAGCCACCATGAAAGTGTTAAGAAATACAGTATAGTGTTCTAATAAGATTTTAAAAAAATGATGGCTAATGATACCAACTACAGATAACAATAGTGATGATGTATTTACATTGTTACTGCTTTTTGCAAAATGATCAAATGTAAATTTATGTTCAGTACTACTGTACTAACTAAGCTGACACTGAAAATTTGCGAAATTGAGCATTTTCCATGCGTATTGCTTTTTCCGAGTACAGTATGTCTGAAGGACTAGGGTGGGATTGTAGCAGAAGTATGTATTATTACTTTTCCAAGTTGTTTTTATGTTTGTATTGGAGCTGTCCTGTGTTTTACAACTGGAGTAAAAGTTCTGTTTCAATCTGCATTATGTGCATGGAAGGTCCCAGCTGTGTGATTGGCTGGGCCAGTGTAGAAATACAGTACAGTAGGTTATAAAGTTCGTGTTTTGGCAGCCTGATGTGATGCAGTGTACATCAAGGATACAAAAATACTTTACAGTGGCTCACTCTCAATTTGTACCTTTTCACAGAGAAACATAAAAAAATGGTACTGTGTATGTTTGTACTTTGACTTTTGCAACTTTTCTCTGCAAGTATTTAATTCTTTTTGCAATACAAAAAAAATTGTAATTTTCATTGTTATTTAAATTTGGCCAGTGCCTTACATTAAAATATTAAAATGGTGTTTAGGTAGAGTGAGCCTCGGAGAACATTACTGTACTGTGTCATGTTCTAGTATAGAACATACGATAAACCAGTGAAATCAAGTCCAGGAAAGAATCCATTGAAAACTTTCCTGTAAATGTTTTTCACTAACTACCTGAATTGTGATAAATAGAAAGGGTAAGATCAGGATAGTGAAAATTTAATTTATGGAAGTTTTCATGTGAAAATTAGTTGATTTCACATTTGCACACCTGAGTAATTTCTTGTTTGTGTGATAAAGAATATACACTGAATGAGTTTGCATATACTGGTGGGGTTCATCTTGACCATATATCAAACTTAAAGGTAAAATAGTGAGTTTGTGACTGCAGCAAGTTGGAGGTTCATGTCAAGCAGCTGTAGTGCTAACATGGAGATGTACTTTGACATCCTTGACCTTACTTGCAGGACAGAACTCAATTATCCTTGCATGATGGAGTTGTATGAATAATGCACACACAATTGCATGGTCGTTTGTAGTAAAATGAAGATACATATGCTGTTTGTGATATGGAGAAATGTGTTATTTTGTCACTGTTCGTGTTCTCATTGCATAGCTGATAGTCCTAGCAGTCATGTACAGTAGCGTCTGTGATGTAACTCTAGTTAGAGGAAATATCATTAAATTGTTTTCAGTACTGTGTACTGTATGAATTTAGCTTAGCTTCGTCTCGGAAAGAGTTGCTGAATGTTGATTGATTTATTAACTTTAGAGTTTAAATCCTGCTTGGCTGTCTGTTATCAGTTAGTGCCCTGGGAGAAATAAACCCAGATTGGCATTGTTAAAGGAATTATGATTGATTGGTGTAAATGTCTAAAACAACCTTCAGTATTTACATGCCTCCCATCTATTTTATTCTGTTTTATATTATTGTAACTCCTTGTTACAATACTTCATTTTCTTAATGTCTCTAGACTTTCACTGGGACTCAGATTCTTCTTATAGTACTTGATTTCTCACTTATTTTTAAATATCCTCATGCTACTGTCCAGTACTTTCATAAGTATGACTGTGATTACCTGTACTGTATTTGGGAATGGTGAGATTTTGGATGAGAATACCAAGATCCAGGAACAGCATAGTTAGGAAGTAGCAAAAGGTTGTAGTGTGTTGAACTGTTGAACAAGATAGTGTCAGATAAAGGCCAAAGACTATAGTGGGAACATTATACAGGTACAGTAATGTACATAATATCCCAGTACAATATTACAGGTATACTTGTCCAATATGAATTTTTTAAATCGGCTTGAAGTACACACAATCAGAGTTACATGTTCATAAAGCACTTGTTTATCTTGCATCATTTTATCTAATGAGGGTAGCATATAACACACAATACCGTACACATTGCAAATATGAATAATGTCTGATGATACAAAGCTCTGTAGCTTGTGAACATAGTATTTGTTGAGTAAATGGAGCAGTACAGAATATTTTTAATAAGCACAGGTATTGTGATGTATAATTACGCACATAAAAGAAACAATTGGTACAATAAAAACAACAAACGGGAACTCTGTGTGGTTATACGTTTGTCCTAAATATGTGAACCTAGCATAATATAGGTTATATTATCACAATGTGAGGGATTCCAAGGTCTGGTCTGATCTGGTGTCAACATTGCCCACTTTGCTATGTCTTTGAACAATTTGACTGCCAACATTATTGCAAAAATATCCCATGTTGTCAAAATGTCAAATTTATAAACGGAAAAACTATGGAGGATACTTTTTACCCTTAGTACTATACAGTAGTACTATATGAAATAAGTATCTAGCCATTATGCCATATGCAACTTTATGGCAATATATGGAATGAAAGAATGTTGGAAAGTATTCAACTAATTTTAAGTGTCATGCTCTAACCTCCCCAGATTATTGTTAACTTTGAAATGCATTGATATATACTTTATATATATTGTGATTTACTGTACTATTTGTTAATATTTACTAATGTTGGCACTGAAACATTTGTGTATGTGTGTGTCTCGTTTAACTCTAATTGCCTTCATTCCAGTTACTATATGTCCCACCCCCATGCATTGTTTCCTTCCAATGCTCCCAGTGACACCTTATATACCTTTAGGGTGACGATTGAGCAGTTTGAACGCAACACTGTAATCACGGTGAGAAAGGGGGTTCGCGCTGACACCGGCAAGTACCGCCTTGTTCTCTCCAACTCCGTGGGCGAGTGTGAAGAGGAAGCTGATATTGTTGTTCTTGGTAGGTGCCTCAAAAACAATATATTGTGTAGGGCTCTATATAACGAGTTATTAAATGCATAATTATTAATGTTTGTATGCTTTGTAATAGCACAACAATTTTTTTCTGTTTGACCAGATATGAATATTGCTGACCTAATCAGGAACTTTACCCTTACTTGTTGGACATAGTCCATGTGATGACTCTTGCTCACAGGATAAATTGCTGCTATTATACCTAATATGAAAAGATGACGTATGCGTTGGAGACATAGACATGGAGTAGGGCTCATCAGTCTAGAATAGGTGCTGTGGAATGAGTTACTTGAGAGGAGCATGTGGAATTACAAGGTGGGATGGAGAAAGTAATGAGAGTGTGTATGAGAAATGTGGTATGAGTGAGAAGGCAATTGGTATTGAGTGTGGTATTGAGTGTGGTTGAGAGAGTGAAGCGTAATACATTGAGATGGTTTGGACATGTAGAGAGAATGCAAGGTAAGGAGTTTGTAAAGAAGGTGTATGGAAGTGAAGTTGTGGGATGTGGTGTGAGAGGCAGACCTCCGGTTAGGTGGCAGAACAAAGTGGAAGAGTATGTAAAGGAGAGAAACATGAGGAGCATAGGAGGATTGACCAAGTAAGGAGGGAGTATTGGAACAGGGACAATTGGAGGCACTTCTGCCTTGGCCATCCCCTTTGGGGGGAGTTCCCGGAGGGAACGAGGTGTCAGAGCTATAGATAGATAGATAGATAGATAGATGAAAAGATGGTAATTTTGTAATGATTATTGTTAAAGAGAAAACAAAAATAGTGTTACAAACTACAAACCTTCAGCTTATATAAGACCAGAATGAGCTTCATTGGACCTATAGTCTGGCTGTAGTGATGGTGTGAACAGTTGCAGTAAAAATAAGCTGAGCTGTTAGGATGGAGGCATGAGGGTCATGAAAAATGTGAGATGTGGAGATAAGAGGTTGGTTGTGGTATAGTACATGGAGGTGTTTTTATCGTAACCAGCTCTTGGAATGGATGCTGTCTGAGTGTCTGTCAGGAGATGGATATTTCCTGTTGATTGATAGATGGATGGTTGCATAGATAGATAGATGGATAGTTAGACAGATGATGGGAAGAAAGTGCTCATGATTCATGGTGTTTCCTTTCAGGTAAGCCGACTCGCCCAGAAGGCCCACTCTTCCCTGAGGAGATCCGAGCTGATCATGTCGATCTCAAGTGGAAGAAACCCAAGGATGACGGCGGTCTACCCATTGACGGTTACATTATTGAGAAGATGGACCTGGACACTGGAGCCTGGGTCCCTGCTGGAGAGGTGAGGCTTTCTTTCTTTGCTTGAAATGTTTTGCATAATTGTGCAGTTACTTTAGGAAATAAGAACTGTATTAGGTGTTGTTTCATGTCAGATTTAGGGGGTTCTGTGTGGTGTTGTGAAGTTAATAGTGTCTTGTCCTGAAAAAACATTGCACCACTGTTTTCACATCAAATGTGTATTGATGGACTTACTATGTGCCTGTTATCTCATAAGCTTCATAAATTGTTTGTTGTGCTTCAAGTCTGACATAAAAATTTCTTCATTGTATTTCAAAACACAAGTGGGCAGAAAATTTAGGAAAAGTATATACCGGTAGTTAATGTATTTGTATCTACAACATTTTGCCTTAGATGAATTCAATCATATCAACCATGGAATGAATCCATTCCACTTAATAACCATAGTAAGGATGTTTTTAAAGCTGAAAGAATGGTGGGGATTGAACCCAGACTATTCAGGACTGAAATTTCAGATATTATCATTAAGCTACCAAAAAAAATTAGAGTCAGCCCACATTTAATGTGCATTTTTAATTTCAAATATAGGAATTGCACTAGATGATACTATGCTGAATACACCTTTACCATGATAACTGACTGCACATATGAATAGTTCAAACTGTACCATTTAAACATTAGATTTTCAAATGAGATTTTCTTGGGTATTCAATACATAGATTTAAGTCCATCATATACAAATGCTTGCTTTGTGTATTGTGTTTTGTTTGTATGTTTCTGTTATAGCTTTTTCTGTGTTATTTACTCGGTACATCTGCTAAAGTCTCACCAAGGAAAACTAATGAATATCTTGAAATTGCTGCTGATCTCTCACTTCATAGTACAGTACAATGCCTGACATCTCTGTGTCCTCAGTTCATCCTCACTCTACACCACTCATGGCCTTTCTTTTCCAGACATCCTGTCCTGTTTCTTTCTACACACCTCATGTCTCCCTCACATTAACATCTTACATCCCCTTCTACACCTCACAATCCCTCACTTCACCCCTAGTGACCACATTCCACACCTCAGATCCCTTCACTCTCCATCTTCCTACACATCACTAACTTCAAACCTCACTTTTGTCTCCCTGTCTTCATCTAATATCTTCCAACTCTCCACATCACACAATCACTTCCCAGATCCTTCTAGCAGACCTAGCAGGCCATACTCTCAGGCCACACCCTCAGACAGCAACCTTGAGAACTTGCCATAATGTAACATCCTGTCCGGAATGGATCTGGGTATTACCATCCAGGTAGACTCTTCCTAGATGTGCAATTTCTCCAAAACTCTGTGACCTCCATGGATCTCTCTCGGGTGTATAAACTGATATTTTTTTACAGTTACTATCTATCTATTTATAGCTCCGATACCTCGTTCCCTCTGGGAACTCCCCTTAAGGAGGTGCCTCTCACACCAGGTGCCAGAACTTAACTTCCATACACCTTCTTTACAAACTCCTCACCTTGCATTCTCTCTACATGTCCAAATCACCTTAGTGTATTACGTTTCACTCTCTCAACCACTCCACACTCAAAACCAATTACCTTCTCACTCATACCACATCTTTCATACACACTCTCATTACTTTCTCCATCCCACCTGGTAAGTCCACATGCACCTCTCAAGTAACTCATTTCCACAGCACCTATTCTTGACTGATGAGCCCTACTCCATGTCCATGTCTCTGACGCATATGAAGTACATGTACAATAATGAACCTTAGCCTGTCGCTTCTTCACATTTTATATTGACCCTTTTCATTTGTTAGTTTGTAGTCTCTTCATCCTAAGATTGCAATTTCAATTTCAGACTTTTGGAACGTATGTTTTTGTTTCTTTTAGTACTGTTTTATGATTCAGTTATTTTTCTTAATACTGTAGTACTGTATACTGATAGCCATAGCTCAGTAGGAATTATTAATTTATCATGCAAATAAGATATCCATGGTTTTCTGTGATAATACAGTATGGTATCTCAAAAATATACAGTAGTACATGTACAGTAACATGGAAATGTAAGAATTGCCTCTTAACCCCTAAGAGCCTATTGACTTAATATCACTTCACCACGAATTTAGGCCTTGAAGCCGATTGACGTAATATAAAGACTGTCAAAATAAACCTGCTTGGGCTATATCTAGCCACTTCATTGGTAACACTGGTTAGATTTGGGGCTACTAGTGTGGACTGACTATAGAAATACTGCGTTCTGGCTCTGTGTGTGTGGGGGGGGGGGGTGAGGCGGCCTCTTTGATGCCTGCTCTCTCCCTACCATACCACCCACCAACAGCCCTCTCTACTCCCCCACACTCGCTCTGCCTCCTCTCCTATCCTTCCTACTCCCTCCCTCCCCGAGTTCCCATGCTTTTATAATCACATGGGAAGCTTATATAAGTCGTATCACACCTCGTTTATATGCGTACTGGGCAATACACACATATACGCACATGTTATATGTACATAACGTTACTATATAACTGTATATGTGTACAGAGTAAGCCTGCAGTATGCTATTATATATGTATATTTATACCTTGAAAACTATAATTTCATCATATATGATCATATTTGATCATATTTTAGCGTAATAAGTTACGCTATCTCACGTTTTCCTTGTTTTTTTAGGGGTAACTGGTTTTTTTCTTGGACTTGGACGCACTCCCCTACTCAAACCAGTCGACTTACGAAACTTTCTATTTCAGATTCTGGTGTGTAAAATCAAGCTCTACAAATCTGTAATAACATAATTTACCTAAGCAAACTTTTAAAATCACCCTGTTTTTGCGGTTCTGGGGCTAGTAGCGTAATTGGAATTGCGGCTCCTACGGGTTAAATAGATATTTTCTATCAGCGGATTTAACACAACATTTGAGAAATAGTATGCCACATACTTCAGTCATTTCCAAACATAAAAGGCACTTACTATTATTCTTTTATAATATGATTTATTCACAACTTGGTACTAGCTGTTAACCCTTAACAACCGCAATTTGATACGACAGCCTTCACCCCCAACCACAAAAATAACCTGATTTTTAAAGTTACTCTAAGGTTAGTTTTTTCTTATAGGTTTGTAGAGCTTTATTTTACACACCAGAATATGCAAACAAAAGTCTTCTATCTCCACTGGTTAGAGTACAGCAGCACGTCAAAGTCGGAAAATAATATGACAGTTACCCCCCCAAATAACATATGAAGGCATACGCATGTGTTACACATGTTTATAATACGTAGATACATGAGTATGTGTACCTCGATGTGTGCTTGCGTGTTTGTACAGTTAAACCTCGTTTTAACGGACCCCGTTACAACGTATTTCGGATACAACTGACCCAATCCGCTGGAGTTTTTTTTTTTATTAATTTGTCTGAATTTTGGTTTCTCTATTTTTTCTCCATTATGTTTTTACAGTATACAGTAGGTACATTATTTACATATCATTACATACCTATTTATGTATATATACAGTTGACTTTCGAATAAATCTGAGGAGTTCTTATACAAAACGAGCGAAATCATAATGAACATGTCACGAAATGATATCACTGTCGTCTGCGAAGCGTGGGTGTGTGTTGCCACCACTTCTCCCTCGCTCCTTCCCCCCTTACCCTCAGTCTCCATTCACCCTAGCCCAAGGTCAAGAGAATTATAGGCCTAACATGGGTTGTCACTTTGTGTTTGACTCGCTCGTTTTTAGTAATTTACGAGTTAACTACCAGCTTCATGTCAGGTGGTGCATTTACAAAAAGGAAGGCCATATCCTTCCATATCAAGAAGGAAGTTTTTTCTCGGACAGAGAAAGGAGAAGGAAACACCAGAGTGTGTGGTTGATAAAAGTAAACAAACGATATCACATGCTATCTCCCCTCTTCCCCCTACCACCTCCACCACCACGGATGTCGCCGACTCATTTCAGTCATTACTCAAAATTGCATTATTTGAGTGTCAACTGTATCTATATTTTGTGTTAATTTTTGTACATACACGTTTTTTTTTTTTTTTTTTTTTTTTTTTTTCGTACCCCTCGTAAAAATTCGTCGCTATAACGGTCAAATGACTTTAACGGACACCCTCTCCCCCCTATTAGTCCGTTATTATGAGGTTTAACTGTATATGTAAAACGAGTATATAAATGCACTGAAATAGACAGAAAAGGCAACATACAAGTCATTTTTGCATACAACTGTGCATACCTGTGATAACGCTAACGTATGCATGCACAATGTATGGGAGTGTTTGAAAGTGTGTTATACTAAACCCAATGGCTAATAAGAGCTATGGGAGCTAGAGAGAGGCAGGGAGAGGGAGTGTATGAGAGGCCACGAGTGATGGTATTGGCTCAGATAACACAGAGTGGGTGTGGATGTACTTTGGCCACACCCACCTACACCAAAGGGGGGGGGAGGAGTCAGCCAATCACGATCAATTACAATAGTCCAAGGCTATAGCTTTCTTTTGGTACTACTGCTGTGGCTATATGTAGCCCATGCAGTTATTTATGTGCTGTTCATTTAAACAGACAATCGGCTTCAAGGCCTAAATTCGTATCGTCCGTTTAAATGGACAATAGGCATTTAGGGGTTAAAGAATCCTGTTGCATTGCAAGCCTTTACATATTGTACTAATATTACTTGTTTTATTTGCTTTTTTTTCTTTCCATAGAATATATACAATCACAAGAAGTTTCATAGTACTGTATAATCCAACATAGTCAAACCAACTTACCAGTAGTTGATTCATAATCGACAGCATTTTACCATATAAAGGAGGCCATACCTAATTAATTATATGACACACTAATTATTATTATTGTATTTGGCAGGTTGGACCAGGGAAGACAAATTTTACTGTTGATGGATTAACCCCCAAGAAAAAGTACAAGTTCCGTGTGAAGGCCGTCAACAAAGAGGGAGAGTCTGAGCCTTTGGAGAATGACGAACCCATCTTAGCACGCAACCCATATGGTCAGTTTCACTTTATGGATCAGTATTGTACTATTCACCCTTACAGTAACATTCACATAATGGTCAATTTGGTCATATGTCTCTCTTTCATACTTTGTTAATTCTGCAAACAGTTGCTTTCACTAACCAGTTTGTTCATGCCAGACCAATATCTTGAACATACTGTACGTGAAAGAAGCTATGTATTTTTCCATTTATATACTCTTTTATTGTTGGGTATATTTTCATGGGATGAGTCCCCTTGCATGGCATTGTCTCACCAGTATCTCTTTCACAGATGAGCCAAGCCGTCCAGGCAAACCCGAGATCATTGACTATGACAACACGATGGTCGTACTAAGGTGGACACCACCTGAGAAGGACGGAGGCCGTCCCATCACCCACTATGTGATTGAGATGAAGGACAAGCACTCAGTGGAGTGGAAGGAGGTGGTGACTACTAAGGACCATAACTGTGAAGCCCAGGTGCCGGGTCTGAAGGAGGGTACTATCTACAGCTTCAGAGTCAAGGCAGCCAACAAGGCTGGTGTGGGTGAAGCTTCAGAGCCTACCGACAACCATCTCTGCAAGCACAAAAACAGTGAGTTCCCCATCTAGTTTCACCTATAGATGATGTCATACTCTAAGTATGTGATGTATCATACACTAAGATTATCATGATGATGAATTAATCCTAGTGTCATGCCATCAAGTCACATTTCCTCATTCTACTTTTTTTATGGCTTTTCTGAGTCACCATATAATTTTCATAGGTAGATTTGGTATCCTAGTTGATGGTGTACCTTGTATGTTAAAATCTCATCTTCCTTCCTTCAATTTTATCTGGCATCTAGGGGGTTAGTGAGCATGTCAAAGGCTATAAATTATTTGTTGCTGTCCACCTGGAATTCATGTGAGTCAAGTGTTAATGGAGCAAGACAGATGAGCAAAATATTCAAAACTAGTAATCAGTAGACACAGAAGGAGATTAAAACACTAACCAAAACAAAAACCACACTCTACATAAGTTAGGATGGGTACAGTTATTGTCTTTTGAGTTTCAAGTTTTGCTGCATTGGCAGATGAGATGCAGTAAACTTTTTGAGGGTCTTGTTTTGGAAAAGAGTGTGTCCTATGTAACAGAATATACTGTACATTATTATCGAACAGGGTTACAGATCTCAGAGATTTCCAATTATGATCCTGTCACAGGGCACTGTGACATCACACTGATGTTTAAGCTGAACTGGGTTGTGAAGCTCAGCTCAGTTAATATATGCTAGATGAGTCCCATGAAGAGGGATGGTAGTTTAGTACATTAAATTATCCCTTGCATTATTCTGTATATTATAACAATGATAATTAAACTTCCCTATATATATAGACTTTAGATATATCCAGCTTCTGGATATTGTTTGTCATGTGAGTACTGTATATATGTTGTGAAGTTATTAATGGAGAGATTGTAGCTTGGAAATAACTTCACCCACAATCACTGAATTTGTTTGTGTGTTAATGATAAAGATAGCTTTAGACACACCCTTTGATGTGTCACTGCATTCTTAGTACTGCAGTTGTAGTTGATTTCACTTCATTTTTATTTTTTTGTTACAGTAGTATGCAAGTATATTCGCCTATGAGTGGGAAAGGGAGGATAATGATAGAAATTGTAGGAAACCTGCAAATTTTACTGTTTTAGCAGTGACTGTATATATGACAGAGACATGTGCATTCATCCGTCCAAACCTCCAACATTCCCATATAACTACTGTAGATATATCCAAGCTGCGTGAAAAGAGAATATTGTCAAGGATAGTATATCTGTCATCCTCCTCCTCTGTCTTCTTACTCACCCTCCTTTCTTATGTTCCATATCTCTTCTGTTCATACTCCTTCACCTTATCCTCAGGAAAGCCTCGAATCGATCGCACCAACTTCAAGTCTGTGACCATCAAAGTGGGCCGTAGCCACAAGTGGGCAGTAGATTACATTGGTGAACCTGATCCAGAGGTGGAATGGATATTCAAGGAAAATGTTCTGTCCAACTCTGAGAGAATTCAAATTGAAAATACCGACCATCACACTGAATTCTCTGTCACTGATGCCAAGAGGAAAGATGCTGGCCTCTATACTCTCAAGATAGAAAACAGGAACGGCAAGGACAGTGAGACTGTGGAGTTAGTGGTTCTAGGTGAGTGGATGTGCTAAGTAACATGGCAGGATTGAGGACCTAAAATGTTGGAGGAATTCAGTAATAGTTGGTAATTGTTGCTGGAATTTTGTACAGCAAAATATTTCTTTATTTTATTGTGATTGTGTTTGTTTCACGGTTTTAATTCTTGGGTATGGCTAACAATTAAATTTTCTACCAGGCAGGCCAACTAAGCCCAAGGGTCCATTGGATGTTTCCAACGTGCATGACACCGGCTGCAAGCTCAAGTGGGAGGCACCAGAAGATGATGGTGGCATGCCTATTAAGGAGTATGAGATTGAAAAGATGGACCTGGGTACTGGCAAGTGGGTTAGGTGTGGCAAGGTGAGTGTCAGAGATTTGTAATGTAAGGATATAAATGTAACTAAAATTATGAAAGTGTAGCATTCCAAGTGCCACACATAAACTACAGTAAAAAAGAAACAAAGAAAATATTAAACCTTAAAAGAAAGACTTTACAAAGAGACCAAATATTAAACACTTAAAAGACTCTTTACAATGGGACCATGTTTAAACCTCACAAAAGAGACTTTACTGTACTGAGAGACCACATGGCAATAGCTAAAGTAACCACCAAGGACAAAGTTAAACCTTACGAGAAAGACATTACTAAGAGACCAAGTGGCTGCAGTTTGTTCCTACCATCGCTTTCACTCTTCTGTTACTTACACACGGCTCTCATAGTACTCATCTTACCTTTCTTATTTTCAGCTTTCTTTTTATGTACACTTCCACTCTGCTGTAGTACTTTCTTCTGTTCTTTGAATGTTGTGGCAGGAGTGAAGGGTGACCGTTTAGTTAATGACACTGTCAGCCTCATCCTGCCATGACAGACAAATATGTGCTCTGTTAACCTGGTGTGACTTTATAGTGTCCAGGTGCAGTGGCTCCTCCTTTCTTCAATGTGGAGGGGCTGGAGCCTGGTCACCAGTACAAGTTCCGTGTCACAGCTGTCAATGATGAGGGTGATTCTGAACCATTAGAAGCTGACCAAGCCATCCTTGCCAAGAACCCCTATGGTAAGTCATGCTGTATTGGTCAACTCAGTACAGTATACACAAAATGTTCAATTAACTTATATATTTTGTTAGTACAGTATTATTAATAGGTGCTATACAAAAGCATTATATATTTTTAAAACAATACCATATGCTTATTTTTACATACAGTATATTCTAACCTGAATTATGACTACACCATTCAGATGTACCCACTGCCCCTGGGAAGCCCGAGATCGTGGACTACGACAACAAGTCTGTGGACCTAAAATGGACTGTACCGGAGTCTGATGGTGGTGCTCCCATCCAGAAGTACATCATCCAGAAGAAGGATAAGTAAGTGCTCAGTTTGCATTAGACATACAATACCATGAAAAAAAGATTTTTATAACTTTTCCAAAAAAGAAAATTATATAAATGGGCTGGCCATCCAGTACTATATTTAACTTGAAAGTTCTTGGAATAGCATCTTTAACAAAAGGAAAGTTAATAAAAAAAATTTAAATGAGTGTCTGAGTCAAACAACTGAGATTTCCGTGGAATTTCAAGGGGGAGTGAACTGGAAAATTCATTTGTCTTTTTCATTTATCTTACCCTCGCTGGCCCTAGAAAAATAGGAATGGAAACCTTATGATAAAAATCATGTTATTACTTGCAACTCACAATTCAAGGTTTCTTCATATGTGAATTATTATTACAGCCTTGAAGGAAAGGTTTATATGACTTTTTAATGCAATTAATTATGTCACAAAATTGTTGACTGTTGACTTCCTTACTGTCTGGCATAGGTTCATGCCAGACTGGGAGACTGCTGCGGAGCTCAAGCAAGATGTGATCACGCCTCTGAAGCCTGGTACACCTGTGGAAACCAAAGTTGTTGGCCTTAAGCACAGAGCTGAGTACATGTTCCGGGTAGTTGCTGTCAATAAGGCTGGTAACTCGCCAGAATCTGAGGCCACTGACTACCATCTTGTCAAACACAAGGCTTGTAAGTACTGTCATGCACCCTATATCTTACACTTTAATTGCACTTGCCATATGAAACACATATTTTTACTTAACTGATGTGATGTAGCACCTCAATTTTGGGGTGTTTCTTAAAACAGGAGTCTATCGGTATTGTACTTAATATTCTGTCTTTTTCAAATCTATAAATAAATTATGTGATGCCATGTCCTCCACACTTAATCATAATATTATTGTAACTTTTGTATAGGAATATATTTTCTGACATTAGTAAGAGAGAAGCCAAAAAATTTTAATTTGCGAGCATGGAAAGGGAGATGAAAGAGAGAGAGAGAGAGAGGGAGAGAGAGAGAGATAGAGAGAGAGAGAGAGAGAGAGAGAGAGAGAGAGAGAGAGAGAGAGAGAGAGAGAGAGAGAGAGAGAGAGAGAGAGAGAGAGAGAGAGAGAGAAGAAAGAGAGAGAGGTATGCAGTGGGTAAGACAGGATTGTTCGAGAGAATCATGATGGATAGAAGTTTGTGCTTGGAAATTAGAAGGGACTAAGACTCAATATAATCCTACCATCACAGATGTAATGGACATGGAACACGACATACACCAGTCTAGAATAGGTGCAGTGGAAATGAGCTACATGAGAAGAGTGTGTGTCTTGACATGATGGAATAGGAAGAGCGGTGGGAATGTGTATGAGAGGTAGGAAAATAATTGATGTTGGGTGTGGGATGGTTGTGATTGATTGATTGATGTTAGGTGCCACAACAGCGAGGTCATGTGAAGGGTGGTTGTGAGGGTGAAGTATAATAGCATACATTGAAGTAGTATTTGACATATGGAAAGAATGCTAGACGAAGCAGGTGTATGTGAATGAAATTAAAGGGGCTTGGCATGAGAGGGAGACCACTAGCCAGAATGGGTGGAAGATAATATGAAGGAGAGGAACATGAGTGAGAGGGGATGTGGGGGGCTTGATTGAGCGAGGAGGAAGTGTTGGAGCACTGAGAATTGAAGACTTTTCTACTATGGCCACCTTGTTGGGGGAGTAGGTCCTACCCTGAGGAAATATGGCATCACAACTATAGATACTGTAGATAGATAGATACAGTAATGTTTGTCCTTTGGCTATGACTGTAACCATCGTGAATTCTGTCCACAGTAAAGCCACGCATTGATCGTACCAACTTGAAGACTGTGACAGTAAAGGCTGGCCGCAACATCAAGTTGGATGTCAATGTTGAGGGTGAACCACCTCCAACTATCCAGTGGATCCTTAAGGATAAGGAGGTGAGAAAGATTTTGTAGTTTTGTTCCTTTTTATTATTCTTTTTGTAAGCCTCTGAATTAATGTCCATTAATGTTTATATCTAGTTACCTCCATCCATCCATTGTGTTGATGCCTCACTTGAAGTCAGTATAATTTAATTTCCTATAAGTGAAGTGTTACTTATCTTTGATCACTCTAATAAGAAATTAATATGTTAACACTACACCCTGTATTATTATTTATCCTATAATGATTAACATTTTTGCATTTCACACACTCCTGCAAATACTGTAAAATCTTTTTTTGATATTGCAGGTGACAGAAACCAATGTTGAGATTGTGAATATTGAATACAATACCAAATTCAATATTGTTGATGCTAAGAGGAAGCAGACAGGCATCTACAAGATCATTGCCACTAACAAGCATGGCAAAGATGAGGCTGAGGTGGAGCTTGTTATCCTCTGTAAGTACCTGTGTTTGTGTGTGTGTGTTCCAAATGATTTATACACCTTCCTGTTGATTAGTCCAACCAGCCTTTTCACACCATCTGCTATTTTGAGGCATTTCATCTCTATAGCTCCTAGTTTGGAGAGGTCCTCATCACTTACTGTTCATGTCTTTTTTCTATATGGGTGGATAAAGTTAGGTTCAGTTTCTTTCTTCCTTTCATTTCTCTCTCATTTATCTTGCTCTCCATTATACCAAATGTGCACAATATACATCTCAAAAATATTTGAAATTTTCCATATCTTAATTTTTCTTTTACCAATTAAATTTTATAACTTTTTCTCCTGTTCTTTTGAGGTTTTATATTTTGTCTAAATATCTATGGTTTCATCTATTACTTATATTTTTATTTTTGTTATTATTATTATTGTTATTACTGTATTATTATTATTATCATTATTATTATTATTATTATTATTATTATTATTATTATTATTATTATTATTATTATTATTATTATATATTACCCAAATTAATATGTTTCTGTATAATTTCTGGGTCAGTATTTAGTTTTTTTATATTAATATTGTTATCCTTCTTCCAGCTGGCCCTGGGAAACCTAAGGGTCCACTGAAGGTATCCGATGTGACCAAAAAGGGTTGTAAGCTCAAGTGGGACAAGCCAGATGATGATGGTGGTAAACCCATCCAAGAGTACCTGGTGGAAAAGCAGGACCCCACCACTGGCCGCTGGATCCCTGTTGGCAGAACTAAGGTAAGTATTATGTGTGATGCTGCCATATTTTCTTGCCTTTGGTGTTCATTAATGTACTATCGTGGACAATAATATCGCGCCCCTCTTCTGACCGAGTCACAGTCAGGAGGGGCGTGATATTATTGTCCACGACTGTACAATACTGACATATGTGCTCTGTCTATCCCTTTTTTTAGGAATGCTTTTGAACTTATTTTTTATATTTTTAGTAACAATGGGGGCATCCATGTCCCATTATTACCTAACTCAGGTGTAGGGGCCTGAGGCTAGGCTACAGTGGCCTAGTCATGTTTAGTAGCACTGTGGACATACACTTGCCTTGATACTTCCACTATCTCAGGAGCTAAATTTAGCTAAAATAGTATGGAGTGTAAGCCAGAATATAATGCCTGAATATAATGCCTGAATATATGTGAAATAATTTTTGGATGTAACATACCAAAAGTATGTGTTTGTGTGTGTTGCAGGATACGAACATGGATGTGCCTGGGCTGCAGGAGGGCAAGGAGTACATGTTCAGGGTGAAGGCAGTCAATGAAGAAGGAGAATCTGAGCCCCTGGAAACTGAGCATGCCACACTTGCCAAAGATCCATTCAGTGAGTCTTCACACATTTCCTCTCACCTCCTTCCTTATCCTCTAGTACTTTATTTATTTATTTTAAACAGACACAGCAGAAACAGTAAGGGCAAGGTTGCTTGCATAAAGTTTTACTAGGAAAATAAGATGGAAAGAATTTTTAGGTTATCTTGTACATGGATGTCTCGAAAGAAGGATGGTTTTGAAAAGATATAGGAATAATTAGGATGAATGATGATTCCATAATTCCATGCTTTAAAAGTGAGGACAAAATATTTTCCTGGCATGTCAGTCTTAAGTTTGCCAATGAATCACAATATATGATTCAAGTGACATATAGGTATATCTTCTAGGATCACATTTTCCTTTGCATCATTTGAATGCATCTCTGGTTATAGCACAACTTCTTACTTACTTATTCGACTTGCATAGAAAGATGAGTAGAGCTCCCTTTCATGTAACAACTATTTTCTCACTTAAAGGAATCCTGTACAGTGTACTGTATAACTCTCTTCTTTTTAACTTCCTCACAGGTCCCCCAGGCAAACCAAGCATACCTGAGATTGTGGACTGGGATGTGGATCGTGTGGATCTGAAATGGGATGCTCCCAAAGACAATGGTGGTGCTCCCATCACCAAATACATCATTGAAAAGAAAGAGCGTTTTGGTACGTGGGAGCCCATCCACGAGTCTGAGGTTAGTATTTTAAGATAAAATTGTTAGACAACTTATTAAAGATAAACACAGTATCTCTAGAGCGTAATGCAAGATCTATTGTGATGAAAAAGTATTCATTCAGAGTGCAAAACAGAACTTCAGATTTCATGGTACTACATGACTGAATATGATATGTCCTGGCAGGCAGTTAAAATGAACAGGTTAGTGAATGGCGAGGATATTCTAATTGTATGTAAACCAAGTATTGATAAACATATCACTCTTTCCAAAGGGTCCAAAGACAGAGTGCCGTGTGCCTGGCCTGAAGGAAGGTAACACATACCAGTTCCGCGTGGTTGCTGTCAACAAGGCTGGCCCAGGTGAACCTGGCGAGCCCACGAAGCCACACCTCGCCAAGGCCAGATTCTGTAGGCAGCATTTTCTTTTATGTATATTTTAAACATTTGTGGAAAGCGATTGTTGGATACAATTTGGTACTGAAGAAATCGTATCACAATGCTTTGAATAAAGATATTCTCAAATAGTATACTTATATGCTTACTGTCTGTGTAAAACAGAACAATTAAATATACTTTATTGAGATATGAGGTGTAATCATATCAAGGATGATGTTTTCCATTTTTTCAATTTTTTACAATTATATGTTATCTCCTGGTTCTCTTTTAATGATATAATATGAACTCTGAAAATATATAATGCTAAAGAATTATGTAGTTTTGTATGAAATATGTGCTGAATATTAATTTAATCAGTGAGACCTTATTTATTTATATAATTTTTCCTTCTCAAATGACAGTGAAACCTCATATCAACCGAGATAAGTTGAAAAAGATTGTTATTCGAGCTGGAAGGAAGGTCAACCTTGAGGTTGATGTCAAGGGTGAACCCCCTCCAGAAATCTGGTGGACCCTCAAAGGCAAAAAAGTGTGTAAAGAGGTTATGGTTTTGTTTAATTAAAGATTGTTTACTTAATGTAAAATATATTGCAAGGAGAGTTATTCCAGTTCTTGTTTAAATTTTAAGTGTACAGTAATAAATATAATGAGTCATGAGGAAACACAATACATTCAATACAGTTGATATTCTAAATATATATTTACCATTAGCTTTAGATAATAAACAGGATATTGTTGTCTTAAGTGTGTGTAAGAGTATCTTTAGTAATAATGATGAGACATGGATAATGATATCAATAAAACTATATTTGCTCTATTTACCTTGGTTAAAGGTGGAAACATCAGGGAACTACATTATCCAGGGCGAGGACTACCTCACTAAGTTCACCCTCACAGAGGTCGAGAGAAAGCACACTGGCATTTACAAAATCAATGCCAAAAATGACTCTGGCTCTGATGAGGCTGATCTGGAAATTGTAGTACTGGGTGAGTGTGCTGTGTATGGCTTTGGATTAAGGGAGTTTTCTTGTGACATGTAAAGTCATCTGGCACTAGTCCAGGC
Source organism: Petrolisthes manimaculis (assembly GCA_034508575.1). Lineage (NCBI taxonomy): Eukaryota > Metazoa > Arthropoda > Malacostraca > Decapoda > Porcellanidae > Petrolisthes > Petrolisthes manimaculis. The sequence continues at coordinate 474,605 of JAWZYT010000049.1, forward strand.
GCATTATTTTAGGTGCATTTTGTAGTATGGGGATTAATTGAGATGTTTATAATGCTTCTTCAAGTAAGAATATCAGGCATTAGTCAGAAATTATAAATGTCATGAACCAATGTTTGAGGACGAAGGATATTCATGCATGTTTATAGTGTTGTTTATGTATTAAAGTGTGGTTATCTTGTCTTTCTGATAAGAAGAGAGTGAAACTGTTCCTTGCCAGGGCTAGTGCTTCACTTAAGTACCTGCTTCTAAATCAAATTCGCAATATGTGGATGTGCAAAATTAAGCATACTGTCTTCAGTTTCTTTTCATTATTATTAATTTGTTTTTGCCACATCAGATCGTCCTGGCAAGCCTGAGGGGCCACTGGACATATCTGACATCCACAAGGAAGGCTGCAAACTGAAGTGGGACAAACCTAAGGATGACGGTGGTGTTCCTATCACAGGTTATACTGTGGAGAAGATGGACGTCACAACAGGTAAACAGATTTTTTAAATGGGCACTCTTAGTGACAGATGTGTTTCTTTATCTGGTACTTTTAGCACTTTTATCCATTACTATTTATAGGGTTGGGAAGTAGACTATGCTAACTCTTAATAAAGGATGCTTTGAAACAAATTTTCATTGGTAAGTGTGTTCTATCAAGTGTATTGTCCTTAGGTGTTGTTACACAATGAATGTATGATAATAAATCTAATGGAATTAGATATTATTAATGAACCTTGATCCTTAATAAGTTTATTGCTCACTGAATAAATATGGTACTGTACCACTCCATGATTAATAAAACTATGTTTTCTTCAAGGCAGTCAGTCGAGTATATTACTCCCAAACATTATATTGCAAAGTGAGTTGTGAGTTGATGGCTTGTATGGATATGCAGGTCGATGGGTACCTTGTGGCCACACTGATGGTCCTGATGACACCGAGACAGAGATCACTGGACTGGAGCCAGGCAAGAAATATGAGTTCCGTGTTAAGGCCCATAATGATGAGGGTGACTCAGACCCACTGGATGCTGACAAAGGCATTATTGCCAAGGATCCCTTCGGTAGGCCCCAGACATGTGCAAGGAAATCTTGCTGGTACATCATTTTTTTATGAAACATAATTTGTTATAATAAGTGTTATAAGTCTAAATTTGTACATTTTCCTTTCTTCTACTCTGTTATACTATGATGTGATATAGTTTGTAATTGTAAATACCTACTGTCTCTTCCTATCACTTATTATACTCTCTTTACCCTGACAGAGAAGCCTGGTGCCCCAGGTCTGCCTGAGATCACAGACTTTGACGAAAACTCAGTGAAGCTGCGCTGGGATCCACCCATCAGGGATGGTGGAGCACCCATCACTGGCTATGTCCTTGAGATGAAACCCAAAGATGGAGATGTGAGTTTTAGGCTGCTTTCACACGAGCGTTTTTGTACGCGCGTTCGACGCGCGTTCCCGAACGCGTCTGATTTTTGTACCCGCGTTCGACACGCGTTTGCCACGCGTCCGCGTTTCAATGTTGACAGGCCCCTACCGCCACCCTGCTTTCCCACCAAATTCATTAATGTTAGTTCATTAATTTTATTAGACTACGTGATGTATGAATGTATGTACAGTTGCCAAAAAAATGTATTGCGACAAATCTTGATAGAACTTTAACCATAGTAATATCAACAACTATTTGTAGAGACTATAAGCATGTATAACAGAAGGATATATACATATCCTCCTGTAATACATACTTATTTATAATCCCCACAAACAACTATGGACATTAATATATTTAATATTGTATCAATAGTTGTCGCAATACCTTTTTTTGGCAATGTACCTTATAACAATTATTATGCTGAAATATATATGCATATTTACTATCAATGACTATATATCATACTTGAATGTACTACACACCAGAAATAATTGTTTCCAGTGTACTGTACACAAATGTAGTACCCACAAGTGTCATACATCCATCTGTGTGTAAGGTTTGAACAGCACTAACAGATTCCTCTCGGCTGTCACCCAGCTGAGAGAGATGGTTAACGACCGTTGGGCCTGCCTGAACGCGTCGTACCTAGACGCTCGTGTGGAAGCTCCCATTGCCACCAGTAGCCAGTGACGACGCACGCGTTAATAACGACGCGCGCGTCCTTGCTGGCTTGGACGTCTGCGCCGCGTTCGACTCGCGTGCAACGCGTCGTGTGAAAGGTTCCATTTAACTCCATTGAATGTTAAAACGTCGCGTTCCCGAACGCGCGTTCGGAAACGCTCGTGTGAAAGCAGCCTAAGTTTACTTGAGACTCATTGGATCTAGGAATATCCTTCTATCTTACAAAAAGGTTTAATTAGTAAGTCTTGTGCAATTGAAAAAGTTACCAGTATGAGACTTGCTGCTTTATAAATTCTTGCCACTTAGGTGAAAGCTTTGGCCTACTGCTTATGATGGCATTTGGTATTGGTATGAGCTTGTGGTGTAGTGGTTAGCGCGCTCGGCTCACATCTGAGAGGTCCTGAGTTTGAATCCCCGGTCGGGTGGAGACAATTTAGGATTGTTTCCTTAAATGTGTAACCCCTGTTCACCTAGCAGAGAATAGGTACGCGACGTAAGTCGAGGAGTTGTGACCTCGCTATCTCGGTGCCCCCCCTAGGGGTAAGGCCCCCCTGGGGGTAAGGGGTCCTTCACATTTGGTGAAAGGGAAAAATATGCCTTACATATCCTGTGCGTGTCGTAAAAGGCGACTAAAAAGGTTGGGCAGTTGGGCTTGCGACCCTCCCCCATAAAAAATAGGACTGCAACAGTAAAACAATGACTTGCTTCGGATGAGTCCAGATTAAGTCCACATGATACATAAAGATTGTAGATAATTACTGTGTAGTATGAAATAATATTCTTAATCTAAATATCTATATACACTCTCCTCTTTTTTTATGCTAGGTTAAGTTCCTGAAGGGGTCGCATAAAGTAAATTGTACATTTCCATAAAAAATAATGGTACTTAACTTGAAAATTGAGCCTCCTTGTTCGTGTTATTTTAAGAGTTCGTGTAAATTGCATTTATTTAATTTTTTTCCTGATATGCACTATTTCAAATTCGCATAATTTAAACTCGCATAAGAAGAGAGGAGAGTGTATATAAAACACTCCGTCTGTCTGTCTGTCTGTGTGTTTAGCCGCTATGCACGGCCGCATCGATTGACCTAGAGTAAAAAGTAATACGTCATTTTGATCGGTGAAGCCTGGGAGACGTCCTCGTCCTGCATTTATTTGTTTTTAATGACCAATTGGGGTATGGGGGGGGTTCAAACCCAGTAACCCTGCAGCCCAAGCTGCTGTTATTTGGCCTTAACTGAAAGATCCCAAGTTCGAATCCCCAGTACAATTTTTTTTTTTAATTTTTGTTGACAAATTATACAACATTCTGACCGGTGTAGTCCTGGGAATGTCCTCGGTCTAATTTTATTTTTGGTGGATATGTGTTTCTTGAATTATCAGTTTAAAACAACCAAACATTTATGGCTGTTACAATGCCACCTTCTGCTGTAGTTGCGTCATGGATAACTTTTATGGTTGTAAAGCTGGCATGGTTTCTCTGGGGGACCAGCAACCACACCGGATGATGGACTCCTCCCACCCTCCTAATAAGTTCACATAAAAATGATTAGCAGAAATTTATTGACAAAACCACATGTAGGATCTTCACCCGGACAACGTCGGGTATCGCTGCTAATTGCTTAATAAAAATTATATACGACAAGATCATGTTTGCCGTAGTATGAATTGTGAATATTTTATGCCCCACCATCATGCACAGATTTAAATTTTTCTATATACAGTACAGGTATATGTAAAAACTACAAATTATAAAGTATTACGGGTTACTCATTTGAGCTGTTAACTGTTTGATTTATACAAAATACATTATATGAGGTATAGTAATACCAATAGTTAATGTAATTCCATCACTTCACCTAAATTATTTATCCATCACTCCTTCATAGGTTCCTAGCATGGAACTGGACATGAAAGAAGTCATACATATTTATTTGGTTGATGTTATAGTTAGACTAAATATTTGCCTGATACCCCCTTAGGACTTTGTGGAGGTGGGCAAGGTGAAGGGTAACACATGTGAAGCTCCTATAAGAGGACTGGAAGAGGGCGAGAAGTATGAGTTCCGTGTGAGGGCCGTCAACAAGGCTGGCCCCGGTGATCCTTCAGACTCCACCCTCCCTCACACTGCCAGGGCCCGCTACCGTAAGTGTCACACACATATTATTAACCACAGATACACATTGTCAGTATCATCATCATCATCATCATCCATATCCCAATTTACTTTATTAACGGGTTGGGATTTCCAGAGTCAGGGATGGAAAAATAAAATCCAAATATTAATGGGAAGAACAGAAATACTTTACCCACTTCAGTGGCTCACTCCCTCGTCCTTCCCCTCTCAAGCCCACAAAATTCTCAGTTTATCCTCACAAAATTAATTCCAATTAACCTTGGTGTAAGAAGCCATTCCATGGATTGTCAAATTAAACCCAGGTTGCTTACCCAAAACAGGTGATTCACTGTACTCATGCCATGCCTTTTCTCTACCCTGCACCATTTTTACTCCTCTTTCCACTACTCTTGCCATAACTTCCTTCATCACTCCATGCATGTGCATCATTGAAAAACCATAGTGACATCTTTGTCTCACTCCAATATTCACACACATATTATTTTTTTGCATTACTGTATGAAAATATTTACAGTAGATATCCTCTGATGTATATTACCATAGATGCTTATCATGAAAGTGAATCTTGTTTTTTAAATCACAGCTATGTTTCAGCTCATATGTCTATTCCTTGAATACCTGAACTTTTCAAAGGATTCTACATAAGTAGTGCAAAGTACAGCACTCTCTGGAACAGAAATCTTTTATTTCTATTTTAGTTACGATCTAAGATAGGGAAATACAAATACTTATTAATACTGTAATCCTTTTCTTACTTCTACCATCTCCTCAGGCAAGCCACGTATTAACCGAACCAATGTGAAAGATGTCACTCTGAAGGTTGGGCAACAGTACCTCTATGACATAGACATTATTGGTGACCCCAAACCAACTAATGAATGGACAGTCCAAGGCAAGGTAAGTTTCGGTGACAGCTGGGCACATTCCAAATGTCATGATGAGAGGTGTAGATATTATTAGATCATGGAAAGAAATGCTTGAATGGAAATGGAATTAGGAAGAGCATTGAAAATAAGGAGAGGTACCGTACTGTACATGGATGGAAGTGGAAATGGAAAGAGGAGTGATGATGGTAAGGGAGAAAAAAGAGGACTGCTTAATGATAGTGAAAATACGAATAGTGACTGAGTTACATATAGAGCAGTGGTTCCCAAACTTTTTCTGGTCGTTACCCACTTTTCATACATGATCCTTGTCCATGGCCCCCCGCCCCCCTCACAACCATAACCCGTTAACTGAATAATATGAACATCCTTGCTGATACGTAAGATTCAAGACCAGGTTATCATACAGAATACACAGTTTAGGAAGCCTTAGATTAGAATTATGTTGAGTTAAAATTATCTTGCTTCCCCAATACATTCCCATGTCTTGTTTTATGTCAAGAACACAGAGTCATATTAAAAAGGACGTATTACTCGTGTGTCTGGCAGCAAGGCATTGCACAAACCTGTACTGAACCTGTAAGTTCCCTCCACTGGCTACCTACCCGCTAAACTCCTTTGGTTTTATTTATGCATAGCCTCAGATTATGGCCCCCTACATTCTTCTATATGGCCCCCCAGGGGGCCATGGCCCCCAGTTTGGGAACCACTGATATAGAGTGATAGTTACAGAAGTAGTCTTTGATTGGTATGTGTGTATGGCATGTTGACATGTCATTGATGTCAAGTAAAAATTTCATACAGTGCTTAAGGATGGCAGTAACTAGTTTGACAATCTTCCATGAATGCTGGTAAAAGTGTTTGGTATAAGCGATAACAATTGTAAACAAAAATTTGGCTTGCAGGAGAGGTGTGAGTAAAGTACACCATTTCTCATAGAATTGAGATTAAAATGTCTGATGAAAGTTGTCTAGCTTATGCACATAGTTTAGTTTTGAACAGCTAAAGGAACAAATATGTGCATGAGGGATGTACAAGTAGTTAGACAGTGCAACAAAAGAATAAACTCATGATGTGTTGAACAACTTCAATGAATTTGCAGTATGGGTAATTAACATTTTAAAATTTAATCTTTCATACATTTCAAAACTAAACTTTAAGACTTCTTTTCATTGTTGATATAAGTTGAAAGTGTTAGTGCATACAGAGTAAAGGTTATCTTTTGGTTTATAAATGTCTCTATATTATTTGTTCAGTTTTCTCAGATTTTACCAAAGTAGAATGTATGAGAAAAGCGGATTAGGTTACTGAATTTTATATTATCTCAATTTTATACTCACCAATATTTACTTTAACCTTTTTTTCATACAGTTCAGTACGTGTATATAGTTTTAATTCTTGTAATTTTTTGTTGCACTATTGTACTCTACTAATTACTAATACTAGCATTATTTAGCCCTTTAATTTTAGTTTTACATATACAGGAATAGATAAATATTTCATGGAGAGGCAATGCTCAAAGGTAATGGACCTGTGTTCATTTCCAAGAACCAATTGACCTTGCATCTCTTCCTGTATGTGGTCTTAGTTTCTGTCCCGTTTTGTTGTATATAACAACTTACCAAGATTTATGTTTCTATGGGAACTATGAAGTTATAGTTGTATGCAATCGAGGCCAAAGTCACACTAAGCCTTGAGACACCTTCGGGCACTGTGCCTGTCATGCTGATATGAATATATCTTGTATTGCTGTACTGTATAGGCCTGATTCTTTTGGCCTATATAGGCCACAAGGTCAGGTTAGTGTCAGCAGGAACAGGAGCAGACAAAGCAGAAGCAGCAGAGGCACCCCACTCAGATGTTGAGGCTGGGAGAGATGTGTTGGCAGGAGCAATGGATATTACCAATACTGTGTTTTGATCTTGCATGAGTAGAGGCTGGTGTTTCAAGCGTAATGACTACCTTGTTAGGCCTACCGTCCTGTCACTACACTTATATATTCACCTCTCATACATGCTCATACTCATTTATGCCTTCACTCACTCACTTACTCACTTCACACTCAACCACTTTTTATTCTTATGTTACACATCAAACACAAACCAAAATAAAGTACAATTTTGCTATTGTTTGATGATTTACTGATAGTCTATATCAAATCATGTTAAATCAACTTTAATCAGTTTCACAGTGATAAAAGCAATGAGTAATTTATATTCCACATTCTTATAATATATTAAGGTGATAGTACGATGCCTGGGTGCAAAGCTGAGGGTGAATGGAGTAAAATGTTTTTTCCTGGCCAACTTTTGCTGATGACACAATACTGCTGGCAAAGAGTGAAAGGGAGCTGCAGAAGGCAGTTGATGAGTTTCAGTGCACATATATGTAAAAGAAGGAAATATAAGGGAAATATCAATAACAGTAAGGTGATGGTATTTGAGACAGCAGAAGCTGATGTGATTGTTTTTTGCAACAGCCTACTTACAGAGTGATAGGATGGAAGAAGTAAAGGAGAATAAATGTTTGTGAACAATATTGTGTAAGCATGAGAGCATGAAAAGGAAGATCAGTGAGAGAGCAGTGCAGGGTAGACAGGTCATAGGATGTTTGAAGTGAATTATTAAGGGTATAATAATATGATTATAGAAGTGAAAAAGGGACTGAGTACTGTACATGAGAGGAGAGATTGAGCTTGCCAGGAGAGGGAGTGTTAGAACAAGAAAGACTGCAAACTCTTCTGCTGAGGTCACCCTCTTTGGGAAAGTTCCTGGATAGAGTGAGATATCAGAACTAGAAAAAGATAGATAATTAGACAGACATGATATAGCACACAACTAATCAAACACTGATACGTTAAGTGAAAGCACAAAACAGGCAAATGAGTTTGTGAATTGCTCTTTATAACCCCAGTTTATGTTTGATTAAAACAGATTAAAACCCATTGTGCATCAAAGGAAAATAGTAACAAGCAATATTGGTGCTTGTCACAGCTTGGTGAGCTGTATCTGAGACCTATCATACTCCAAATTCATACCACTCCAGCTGCTCATATCATACCATTTGACTTTACACCCAACACGAGTTTGTGGCGGTATCATGGCAAGATACAGGGACTGTGGCTGCCTGTCCTGCCATGTGGTGGATATCAAGCACTCTTTTGAACTTAGAGCTATTTTCCTAGTTAATCCAAAGAAGGTTGAATGTGTTAATTACATTAGGAAATTGTAGAGTATATTGAAGTCAGTACTGTACTGCATCCCATTCATTAGTACTCCACCAGATGGTTGGTTTTGGAAGCTCACAACCCTGTCTTTAACGAACTAGGAATACAATAACTAGTTGTGATATGATTCCTCCATTGATACCCACCTGAGGCTGGACGACCATTAAGGTGGTGGGGGAAGCAGGCAAGAGGGCAGGGAAGTGCTCAAAGTATTGGTTGTCAATGAGCAATAATGTAATTTCATCTTGATTAGTTCTGAGCATAATTTTTGAACTAATATTGTCACCATTGTACAGTACTGATATACTGTATAAATATGTTAAGAAATTTAAGTCACTATGAATAAAGCAACTTTAAGTAATCTTGCAGAATACCATATCATTAGTAGTAAGGAGTTGATATTAAATGATGTCATAGTGCAAAGTAAACCTCCATTCATAAAAAGCTGTGCACAGATGTATTTTTCTATATTAATTTTGTAATGCATCTGTTCGTCTGTGTATATTTGAAGTTAAATTTTTGCTGGTTAAATGTGTAGTATTGTGGAAGTACTGTATTATGTAAGCACATTAACCACAAAAAAATAATGTTCGTATGCACTTCGAAAACAAATGTTAATTTTCTTGAATTTGCCCAATTAATTATTCACTTCCCTGGCTTATTACCTTCTTGCCAAGAACTGAGGTGGACTGTGATTGGGGCAGAGCATGAAAGAGGATGCTAGGTTCTGATGACTTGATCTCTCTCCTCAAAAATTTTGTAGTTACACTACAGTGTGTACAGTATTAGATCATTACTGAAGTTAGGAATAAGGTCAGTTTTTTTTAGTTGAAGTACTGTACAGTATATCAGTGTCCCATGCAGTGCTACTATTTTTAGTGCTGGGAATATGATGAAAGATAGATAGATACCTACGGTATTGTTTTCTGTCAATGGAAACCAACGTCCTTCAAACCCAAAGTGCATTATAAAAAACAACTGTGGAATGAGGTAATAAAAGAGAAAAAGACTAGGCCCATATGTTGTGAGTTTGCATTGATATTAAAACATACCCTCATTGAACTATTGGAAGGAAAGAAAGTACAGTTGGAAAAGAAATAGAGTTTGTATGTATTTAGCAGAGAGATAAGTACACCTGGACCCTTAGCATTGCCTTCATGCTTACTGCTACCTTTATTACTGTAGATGCTACAAGTGACTTTAGCTTAATTCATGCAGGCACGAAGATAAACGCAGGCAAACATTCTGAGCATAAGAACAAAACTGAATTGATTGATTTTACAGTTTCTTGTCAACACTAGTATGTGCTTTAATATTTCCTTTAAAAAAATTGTCACTCACAAGAAACTTTCATACTATCATGTTGGTGTTACCTTTTTTGCAAATTGTTTTTACTTAAGATACCAATGTATATAATTGTACAATAGGCCCTCGTTATTACGCTAACATATTTAACACAGGCCTAGTAGATCAATTAGTCTGTATGGTAATGAATACCAGAAGCCTGGGAAAACATTTGGTGGTATTCATTGAGCATCTAAGTGTAAGATGAAGTGGTTAATCCAACTATAGCCTATATGAATTAGCATTTTATCAAGGGTCCACTATTTAACATTTTTGCACTCTTGGATGCCAAACCATATCTTTTCTTGTAAAGGAGTTTTATTTTTATTTGTCAAACTGTAGCTGGAGATTACATTAATGGTACAGTAATATCAATCAACCAAGTATTGTACAGATCTTTTGCTTCAGGATGTGGAAACTAATGTTGTTGGAATGAAGTCATAAATTAATCTTGTATCTGCAGGTAGTATTAGGAACATACCTGGTTAACAGTAACACAGTACTTACTCTTAAAAAGAAATAAAATATTTTTTATTTTTAATACAAAATGTAATAATCATGCATATGTAAATAATTTTATATATTTTTGTACCAGTGTATTTTTTAATATCAGCCATTTTTAATATATGCCATACCTAAAATGTACCATTTTTATCAACTATTTTATATAAATAATATTGTTGTTAAAACACAAGAAACCTCCATTCAGTTCCATCATACTTGAAGCTTTAAGAAGGGACTTCTTGAATTAATCCACTAGATATCTTTGTTGGGAACAGTACAACTTAGTTTACATGTACAAAATACTGGTTCTACCAATAATTCATATACAGTACAGTATATACAGTATGACTGCTAGTAGAGTTGATACTGTTTTAACAAATACTGTATTTAGTAAACACTGAAAGCACATTGTTGTGGGGGAGGCCATGCATTTCCAGTGGTATCACCTAAATATTTAGTGCCACTAAGCATTAAAATTATCCAAATCGCACAGATGTCTGACTGTAATGAAATTGCTTATCAATTTACTTTAAATTGTGCTTATAGCAAAACCTGAAATTTTATAAGTTCATGTTTCTCCATCTCCCAACTGGTTGCAAAATTTTCTGAAAAACATAGAACCCATAGCTAAATATATTCACTTTGTACAGTACTGTACAGTATTTGCAAGGAATCTTTTTGTGATGTTACCAAAAGATGGTATTGCAGCAGCAGTAAATTGGATAATGTTTATAATAAGCACCTCTGTATTGGTATAATCATTGAGGCTTCATAAAGTACCATAAGTGGGTTTTGTATTAAAGGTTACTCCAGTTACAGGGAAACAAGGAAATAGGAAAATTCACCTAAAATCCTGTTTTCATCCAAGACAACCAAAGCATAATAATGAAGACAGCTACTAGATGAAAAGTGGAAAGATTCACACACGAGATAATTCAAAAATTCCCTTCAGCTTCCAGTGGATGAATCAGTTTTGAGGACTGGTGTGTGCAGTGATAGTGGTGGGATGGGAAGAGGGAGTGCATGAGGCTCTCTGAGTGCATGGGGATGAAGGATATCCTGTCATGCATACAAATGGCTCACCACCTGTGTCTGGAAGTGATGATGAAAAGTGATGAAGGGGATTCATTCACCATTCACTCTTCAATAATTTCATCATGATATACAGTATATTAGATATACCTCAATATGCTTCTGTGACATTTTGCTTTTGTTTTTCATGATGATGATTAATTCCAAGTGCCATATAAATTATTGTACTGTACAGTATAATTTACGTAAAACAAAAACTAGCCTTGAAATTGCTTGAAGAGAAGTGGAAAGAATGGCTTTTTTATGAAAAAAAATAGCATAAAAAAACCACCTACTGAATAATCTGTTATCAAAGCTTCATTAGTGTTGAGAACTGTCTCCTGTAAAGATTGCCAATTATGTATTAAATTAACTTATACAGTCTTTTCTACCTCATGACTGTTAATATACTGTATGTACAGTATTTTTAGCCTTCCTGATGTATTGAATAATTATGATTGCAGTAACTGGGATTTGAAACCACAAATAATAGGCTGAGCACTTTAACAACTTGATAAGGCTTGTAAGTGTTTCCAGCATTCATTTTGTAGTGGATTCTAATCCCAGCTCTGCCATTGGTTTAGGTGGCCAACTATGTACACAGGTGGTGAATCTGTAGCCATCATGATGTAGCCAGCATCACTCACTAATGCATGGTTCTCTTTTTCTTTTCTCCTCATCCCTCCTCATCCTCCTCTCACTCCCTGCTGCCTCCTTCACTGGTGGCTGTTGGCTGGGTGGGATGACTCTGCCTCATCGCCTGCCTGACTGCCTGCCTCTGCCTACTTAATGATGATGGTGGGCCTCTGCTGTACTCCTGCTCCTGTGCTACACTTCTGAATTGATGGTGCTTCATCTACTTGCTCTTTGGGCAACAATTCAATCCACTCCTATTACCGTTGATACTCTTGTTGAATGGATCTTCTTCCATTGTTTTTTACCCATACTCTTATTTCATCCTATCTCCACACTTTATCAATGTGGATATGTTAACATCTCCAATTGTGTCCCAATATTGCTTTTATTGTACATTCTACATTCTATTTTTTCTTTGTCTACTGTTTCCTCCATCTTTTTTTTCACTATCCATAATATATGTCCTTCTGTTCCCTCCTTCCTGTCTCTCCTGTTCCTGCCTAAATCTGCTTTCTCCATCCATGCCTTATCTTTCCTTACCTAATTGCTATCCTAAACCTGGCGTGGTTAAACCTTCCGTGCTCTTTGTTTCTCTACCATGGCTATTCCCACCCGGTCTCTACCATGGGCATGCAGAATCAGAAAACAACGCCCCTGCTAAATTTCCCCGAACAGGAGGTGACGACAAAGGACCAAATGCGTATTGACTCCTCTGGCAACAACACCAAGATCCTCATTATGAAGGCTCGCAGGAATATCACAGGCAAATACGTCCTCACAGCCAAGAACGAGCATGGCGAGGACTCTGTTGAGATTGCCATCACTGTCCTTGGTAGGTGACTGTCATAGAGTCAGGATGTTGGGATAATAAGGAGGGGTGAGAGTATTGTATGTACAGTACAATTGCATTAGGAAGTGATTTCACAAAATCCAGTTATTTTTATTCAAAAAGCAGTACAGTACCTGATTAATAAGATAAGTTAATAGAGAAGAATATACTATAATGTATCTTTATAAAGTAAGAATATACTGAAAAAAATTATGATTTTATGTCTGTAGAAGTAATAAGATACATGTGAAGCTATCACTGGGAATTAGTAGGAATACGAACTATAAAATGAAGCAGCTTCCTTACCTGGTCATTCTTACCAGGTCCTCCTAGTAAGCCTGAAGGACCCCTGGAGGTGAGTGACGTTAAGGCCAATGGGTGCAAACTCAAGTGGAAGAAGCCTGAGGATGATGGTGGCATGCCGGTCGACCACTACGAGGTGAGAATCGACCCATGAGGTAGACAACTTGTTTTAGATGTCTTTTTAGGAATTACGACTGAGATATATACATATTGTATATTAAATTATAATGGCACTTTAGATTTAAAGATACATTAAGTGAGAGTCAAACCACTGGTCTGATAGGAAAATAGGGTGGAGGGGTACATGAGGGAAAAAAGCATTTGTGGAAGTGGAGGGGTTAATTAAAACAAGGAGGTAGTGCTAGAATAGTGATAATTGGGGATTTTTTCCCATTGGGAGTGAGACATTAGAGTTATAGATAGATAGTTAAAAGTTTGAGGACAAAGGAAGGCATACTGTACAATCCATTCCTAATCACGTTTGGAAATGGTCTCGATATGTTAGAATAAAAACATTTTGGGAATTTATATGCTTTTTATCATTACATTATTTGGTGTCAGAAAATTCAGAACTTATGCATTGCAGAAGCATTTACTTGAGTGTATTTTGTTCTAGAACAATAATTAATGTATGACTGCTCCCATGGTAAAGATCGAGAAGCTGGACCCTCTGACTGGTCAGTGGATGCCATGTGGTGAGTCCAAGACTCCTGAGTATGATGTCACTGGGTTGCAAGAGGGCAAGAAGTACAAGTTCAGAGTGAAAGCTGTTAACCCTGAGGGCGAGTCAGAACCCTTGGAAGCTGACCAAGCCATCATTGCCAAGAATCCATATGGTAGGTTTAATACACTGGTTACATTAAGAGGTATAGTGTAGATAATTATGTTGGATGGTGGAGTGTGTAATGGGGACTGTATTAGACTTTGATCTTATAAGCTTTTTGGGTATTTTGAACAGCAGACATTTTTCATATCACATAATTTATCAGTTGTCTCACAATTTATTTTGTAAGTATGCCTGATGACAAGAAAAGTATTTTTATTTTTGAAAGTCTTGAATCCATTGTTCAACTGAACAGTGCTCCAGTGGAAGTTAGTATTATATATGGCACCTTCCCTTACAATCTCGCAGATCCTCCGGGCAAGCCAGGGAAGCCAAAGGCAACGAACTGGGACAAAGATTTCGTAGACTTGGAGTGGACTAAGCCAAAGTCTGATGGAGGAGCTCCTGTCACCAAGTACATTGTGGAGAAGCGAGACGTGGTAAGTAACTGCAGTAGGGATTGCTACCGAAACCAAGCCAAGAGTGGGATGTAGGGGGCATATTGTTAATTGGGTATGATGAAATGGTCAAAGTGGAATGGAGAGTTTGCAGTGTAGAAGCACGCTGTACCAGTAGAGGACCAGTAACTGAAAGGATATACAGTGATCCAATGATTGTTATGAAATTTGTAATTGAAGAATAATCCAGGAAAAAGAACACATGGGGTTTATTGATTTTTGACATGGAATATAGCCTACATAGTGCACTGAATTCAACTAAGATTATGTAAGTGTACAATGCTGTTCTATCTTTTTACATGATATTATTGACCTTCACATTAACAGAACATTATTGTGTAGAAACTCTAAAGCAATGATACGAATAAGTGACAATTTGAGAAGGGGTATTTGTTTATTAAAATGATAGAAATATATCCAATATGAGCTCCTTTTGCAGATTAAAATACTGTACTCAGTCAGCCTGAAGCAAAGATAGGGAGGAATTCCTCTTTAGCAACCTCCACTTAGACTTGTGAAGGAAAAATAATTTGATAGTATGTAAATCCTGTGCTGATATCTCCTTCCCTGCTACCAGACCGGGCGAGGGTGGGCCCCCTGTGGTACAGCCCCTGGGGACCGTACATCCCTACGAATCACGGATGTTGAGCCAGGAAAAGAATATCTCTTCAGGGTGGTTGCAGAGAACAAGGCTGGCCCCTCGGAACCATCAGACCCCTCAGATTCTGTTATCTGCAAGCCAAGATTCTGTGAGTATTGGGTTTCATAACTTATAACATTGACTTAATATGAACTGATAATAGAGCTTGTTGTATTCTACCCTAGAAATAGTTTATATCTGAATTATATCTGAAGTCAGTAACAACATTACAAAATCTCTCTTTATCTTTATCTCTTCTTTCTTCAGTGGCACCTCACATTGACCGCAAGAATCTTGGTCGCAAAACGATTCGTTCCAACATGACTTTCAAGAATGAGATCAAAGTGGAGGGTGAACCTGACCCGAAAGTGACCTGGTCATTGAAAGATCAACCCGTCAAGAATGACCGTCTGACCATCCAAAACGAGGACCACATGACCACCTTCTTCCTGAGAAAAACCAAACGCTCTGACACTGGAATTTACAAGATTTTTGCCAAGAATGACTCTGGCACTGATGAAGCTGA
Organism: Petrolisthes manimaculis; assembly: GCA_034508575.1. Classification (NCBI taxonomy): domain Eukaryota; kingdom Metazoa; phylum Arthropoda; class Malacostraca; order Decapoda; family Porcellanidae; genus Petrolisthes; species Petrolisthes manimaculis. Next base: position 490,090 of record JAWZYT010000049.1, read on the forward strand.
GATGGAACTAATTGTTATTGGTAAGTTTACTTTTGTAGAGTAATACTGTATGGTTTTTGTAGTTTAAGTTTATTTGATCTTTATTATTTTATACTGGATGAGTGCTGGATAACAGTCTTTAATTGATGGAACATCATGTGTTGGCATTAAACATTTTCATTCATAAGTTTGATTTACTTTGCATCATAAATTTTAAAATTTGTTTGCCTCTACAAAGTTGTCAAGTTTAGTTATGCCAATTCTGGACATGCTTTTAATGTCAAATCTAGGTTTTGATCATCCTCAAAAAGCACACAGATCAGTAGACACAAATATGTCATGAACTTTTTTATTTACCATTCCTAAATTTTTAACCATTTTCTCAACCAACAGGCAAGCCCACCAAGCCCAAGGGGCCACTGAAGGTATCTGATGTGACGGCTGAGTCTGCCAAGCTGAAATGGGATCCGCCTGAGGATGATGGTGGAGAGCCCATCGACCATTATGTGGTGGAGCGCATGGACACAGAGACTGGCCGTTGGGTCCCTGTCACAGAGACCAAGGTGAAAAGAATGGTTTTTCTTATGTTTATTCTGTACTAGTTGACTCCTATGCTTTGAGCGGCCCTGGTAAAATTCCCTGGTACCATACCTGGCTTTATTAAATAGTATTGTAGTTAAATTTTCTGTTGTCATTAACTTCATTATCATCTCTATCATAATTATTTGTTATCATTTTCATTATTGTCATCATCATCCAAAATATGCTTCATCAGTGAGCCAAGAAAACAGCCATTACCTTACACATCAAGTTGTCATATTTATATTAAGGGACATTAGAAGCTGTGCTTATACTGCTACTCGTACTTCTCCCTCTTTGATGACATTGCTCTTGTCACATCCTCTTTCCTGACATGAGGAACTTTGATTGTGGCTGTCCCCTGTCTTGGCACAAAGAACTGTTCCTGTCCCACCTCCCTCATAAGGCATGCAACTAGATTCACAGGCTTCCTTCCATTCTATAGGGTCTTGAGGCGGAGGTGCCTGGCTTAACGGAAGGGAAGGACTACATGTTCCGTGTGAAGGCCGTCAATTCTGAGGGTGAGGGTGAGCCACTGGAGACTGACACTACCACCAAGGCCAAGAATCCATATGGTGAGTGATAGTGAGAGAGAGAGAGAGAGAGAGAGAGAGAGAGAGAGAGAGAGAAAGAGAAAGCAATATAATATTTTATTAATATTTAAAGCATGTAATAAAAATTACTTGTGGTAATAATATCTTTTTTATAATTTTTATTTAAGTTTAAAATTAAACTTAGTAATCATGTATCCTCCATGTATGAGGAGTATGCATTTGTTTTTAATTATTGCAGTTTCAAGTTGCAGCAAATAAGATACAGGTTTTGTAGGTATAACGTTCATGTCTCCTCAAACCTCCAGATCCTCCAAGTAAGCCAGGGAGGCCAGAGGTGGAAGACTATGACAGGACCTGGTGCAAACTGAAATGGAAGGCTCCAGAGAGTGATGGTGGTGCCCCCATCACCAGCTACATCGTTGAGCGCAAGGACAAGTTCTCAGCCAAGTGGGTGAAGCACTGTGACACCAAGAGTCCTAAGCCAGAGTTCAAGGTGCAGGATCTTACTGAAGGCGAGACCTACCAGTTCCGTGTGAAAGCTGTCAACAAGGCTGGACAGAGCAAACCCTCTGACCCCAGTGACAATTTCACTGCTAAGGCTAAATTTTGTAAGTTCTCTTAGAATCATGGTTGTTCTATTTTATTCATTTTCATAAAGTTAATATTAGACAGTTTGCTGTTAGTCCCTTAAAATTATATTGATTTGTATGCTCTGTATATTTTCAGAAATTTCTTTGTAATAAAAGTCATAAGTTAATTTGTTCACTCTGGTCTATTATATCATCTTCAAGAATTTCTGCATCAGGAAACAACTTTGATTGGATGATCAAATTTCCCTTTAAAGAAAAATCTTTGCTTTGTATTGACAGTGGCACCGCATATTGACCGCACCAACCTGGAAAACATCACCGTGCGAGCTGGCCAGATGATCAAGTTCGATGCAAGGGTAACAGGCGAGCCAGTGCCCAAGAAGACCTGGTTTATCAATAAAGAACGCCAGGAAAAGGATGCTGATACTGGTATTAAGATTGATGAAGAAGACCATCGCACTAAGATTGTTATCTCTAGCTGCACCCGCAAGCACAATGGCACCTTTATTATCAAGGCCGACAACTCAGCTGGCCATGATGAGGTGGCCATCGAGGTGACCGTCCTAGGTAAGTTGTTTAAATACCCGAGCTCCGGTTGTCTAGGCTGCAGCCAAAGTTTTCCCTTTAGATATACAGTATGCCATGAAACATACTCCGAAACATGCTAATTCCAAATATGTTTTTAGTTTTGCTGTGCAATGTGTAGCTTTCAAGTAATGCACAAACAAACACAGGCATACACTGTTATTATTATATTAGATGTAGTGCAAGAGCAGTGAGATGAATATACCAAGAAGTTTGTAGAGTTCAGGAATTGTTAACAGTAAGAGAAAAAGTGAAAGGTACAGCATGAAACAATCATTAACCTAAAGGTACCTATAAGAGTGTTCTGAGGTGCCATGTGCTCATAGAAAAAATAGATGAAATAAAAAAATTGAAAAATGTGGATGTGGAAGAATATCTAGGACAAAGAAGACAGGTAAAGTATAATTGGTAAAATATAGTAAGTTAACTACAAGGAATAGATATGGATGCAGTACAAGAACATGTGAGTGATGTTATTGTGTGAAGAAGGCTTTCAAAAGAACTAGAAGTGTGTGTCAGAGTTGTTACCCGAGTTTCAACCTGAGAGATTAAATAACAGCACTTTTTATATAGGATAAATGAAGTACTGTAACTTTGTTGTGCAAGTGTACTTGTGACGTGAGCTGAGAATTTCGTGGACTTGAAAGAGAGTGTGAATGTGTGCTTTTGTAGGGGAAGAAATCTCTTAACTTTTCTTCATATGGATATTGCTGAAGTTGATGTAAAGTACTGTAATGTCTTTCAGGTGACTGCTTTCTTTTATTTACGGTATTTTTATGGGAGCTAAAAGACTTCTGTACTGTACATTGAAGTAAGTTAAATCATAATCTGATATTTTCCAGATAAGCCTGGCAAACCTGAGGGTCCACTCAAAGTGTCTGATGTGCACAAGGAAGGCTGCAAGCTCAAATGGAAGGAGCCTCTGGATGATGGTGGTTCTCCCATTGAGCAGTACATTGTTGAGAAGATGGATCCAGAGACTGGACGTTGGGTACCTGTGGGAAGGTCCCGTGAGCCTAATATGGAAGTTGAGAACTTGGAACCTGGTCATGAGTACAAGTTCCGTGTATCAGCCATCAACAGTGAGGGAGAGTCTGAGCCACTAGAGGGCCTTGACACTATTGTGGCCAAGAATCCATTTGATCCACCAGATCCTCCTGGCAAGCCTGAAGCCACTGACTGGGATAAAGACTTTGTGGAACTCAAATGGACCAAGCCTCTCAGGGACAATGGTGCACCCATCACTGGCTACGTCATTGAAAAGCGTGATGAGACTACTGGCAAGTGGGTGAAAGCTGCTGAAGTTAAAGGTGATACACCCAAAGGTCGTGTGGACAATCTTGATGAGGGCGAGACATATGAGTTCCGTGTCCGTGCAATCAATGAAGCAGGTCCTTCTGAACCATCCGAGACTAGCAAGCCAGTTACTTGCAAACCTAGGAAGCGTGAGTTAACATCCATTTACTGTATGCATGCTGCTTTTATAACTTTGTATATATTTTGCAGATTATGTACTGTGCTTCCATGTAGTTATTGACATTCGTAATATGTATATATTGCAGTGAAGCCCAAGATCGACCGTCGTAATCTGAGGGACCTGACTGTGAGGGAAGGTGAACCTATTCTGCTGGATGTCAAGATTATTGGTGAACCACCACCAGAGGTTGAATGGTTCCAGGGGAAAAAGCAGGTGCAGGAGACCAGGGATATACATGTCGAAAATGTTCCATACAATACCAAATACATAAATGATGAGCCACTGCGGAAACATTCTGGTGTTTACAAGATCGTAGCAGTAAATCCTTATGGCAGGGATGAAGCTGAAATCACCATCACAGTTATCTCCAAGCCTGGCAAGCCAGAGGGACCACTTGAAGTGAAGGATGTCCACAAAGAAGGCTGCAAGCTCAAATGGAAACCACCCAAGGATGATGGTGGTGTACCTGTGGAAGGCTATGTGGTGGAGAAGTTTGATCCTGACATGGGCCTGTGGCTGCCAGTGGGTAAGACCTCCACCCCAGACATGGAAGTGACTGACTTAACCCCAGGCCATGAATATGAGTTCCGTGTGAAGGCTTTCAACAAGGAGGGTGAGTCTGAGCCACTGGTAACACTGTCACCCATCACAGCCAAGGACCCCTTCACTGTGCCTGGCAAACCTGGCATACCAGAGGCTACTGACTGGGATGCTAACCACATTGATCTCAAGTGGTCCATGCCTGTGGATGATGGTGGTGCAGCTATCTCACATTACATCATTGAAAAGCGTGATAAATACACGTAAGTAACCACGTGCCATTAGCTGGAAAAATTGCTCATTTAGATAGGATTATGTAATGTTCTTTCATTACCAGTAACTTTTTGATGTATTGTACTTTATCATATAGGCCTACCGTAATTTTCATTGCTTGCAATACTGTAGCCAATTCTCTATAACTTTATGCACGGTTTGCATATCATATAAACATGGAGGGTTATTAATATACTAAGGTATATACATTCATAGTTAATCAGAATGTTTTTGTACTGTAGTTAATTTAGAACATTTATGCTCTGGTGACTCATCCCATGTTTTTATCTATAATACTTATATGGGAATAAACATGTACAGTTGCCAAAAATGGTATTGCGACAAATCTTGATAGAACTTTAACCATAGTAATATCTACAACTATTTGTAGGGACTATAAGCTTGTATAATGGAAGGATATATATAGGCCCTATATCCTTCTGTAATACACACTTATAATACCTACAAACATCTATGGACATTAATATATTTAATGTTGTATCAATAGTTGTCGCAATACCTTTTTTGGCAACTGTACCAGTGAGGAGAAAATTGTGGCAATGAAACAACTTTGTTGTGGAAGATAGTACAGTTGGCCGCACTCCCGTGAGGGCCACACAGCAATGTCAACTCTGATCGAGATAGTAATCCTGAACCATCAGCTCGAAGCACTCATTGGTGGCAATGAATGAAGCTTACAATTAGTGGTTCGGGGTTACCATCTATTGCCAGTCTTGACAAAGCTCTGTGGCCCTCAAGGGAGTGTAGCCAAGTGTACATATATCCTTTCACTACAGTATACAGAGTGCAAAAGAGTTGATGAATGTGTGCAAATAGGAGAGTGACTGATTTCTAAGAGTGAATGGAGATATTTTCTTGTACTCACTTGAGGGAGGGAGCACTTGAGTATGGTCATCCTAAGTTGACCTTGTCTATTGTTTTCATAACAATTCTTCCAGATGTTATGTGTCTCGTCTCACTTCTTTTCGCTCTTATTTAGATGGTCCAACCACTCCACTTGTAGGAAATTTCTTTTTGTATGAAAAAGAATATAAAGACAGGAGGTTTACAAAACAAAAGACTGTGAAATTATTGAATTTGCAACACCTTACAGAGTGAAAGTGCCATATGGGACTGGGTGTGATATAATTTTGTAAGGTGAGCAGATGGAGGAAGTAAATTATTTCAAATATTCAGGACCGGTGCTGTATAAACATGGTAGAATGAAATTGGTGATTAGAGAGTGGCAATGTGTGGTAGACAGGTCATAGTAATGTTAGGAGAAATCATGAAAATTAGAAGTGTGTGCATGGAAGGGAACACTGACATGAGAGAAGCATGTTGTCAAATGAGGTGGGATAGAGAAAGAAGTTAAAATAATGTGTTTGAGGGGTGTGGTCTGTATGAGAAGATAATTGATGTTGAGTGTTGGGTGGTTGATGGGGTGAAGTGTAATATATTGAGGTGGTTTGGACACGTAGAAGAATGTAAGGTATACGGGAGAGAAGTTGAGGGACATGATATGAGAAGCAAACCACTGGTCAGTTGGGTGAACAGGGTGGTACAGTATGTGAGGGAGAGGAATGTAAGTGTATGGCAAAAACTTGCTTGACCAAGCTAAGAGGGAATGTTGAAACAGGTAGACCTGAAGGCTCTTTTGCCATTATCACTCTCCTAGGTGGGTTCCTGAAAGGACTCATACATCAGAGCTATAAAAAGATGGATAGATAGATAAAGGTAGTTATGAAGTAGAGTACATTAGTTATGATGGAGATAACAAATAAATATATTGCCTGCTGCAGGAATCTATGGGAAAAGGCATGTGAGACAGACACCCCAGAGTGTAAGGGTACAGCTGCCAACCTAATCGAAGGGATGGACTACCAATTCCGCATCATTGCTGTCAACCGCGCCGGTACTGGAGAACCCTCAGAACCCAGCAAGACTATCACTGCCAAACCTAGATTCTGTGAGTTCCTATTTCCTTGTGTTAATCTTTTATATATATATACAGGGTGTCCCTCGACTTTCTTTTCCCCCTTTGTCAAATGAAAGTAGATGTATTTCTTAGATAAAATTACTCTATAAACATACCTCTTCTGAAATCTTGTTTGGCAGTAATGTTGAAATTAAAAATGTGTGCATAAGGAGAGGAGGAAGGTGGTAGGCAATGGTGGCGGTTGTACTCGGTGATGCCATACGCTAGATTGTTATTTTTGGGTATTTATCGTTTTCTTTCTTATTACTTCCTCTACATCTCTGCCATGTTATAGTATCATAGTTTTTATAATAATAAATTGATGAACTACAACACATATATAACAACCATTTAAATAAGAAAGAAAATGTTAATAGAGTATTTTATCTTAGAAATACATCTACTGTACTTTCATTTGACAAAGCTGGAAAAGAAAGTCGAAGGACACCCTGTATATTTTTTTCCTTGTGTTACGACCCCAGCCCCGGGCAGACTGAGGCATGTAATCAGATATATTTGAAGATTTCAATAGATTGGATATATAATTTTTACTTCATATTATTGATATAAAATTTATTTTATTCCTTGTTGTCATAAGGTGATCATATATGTATATATATATAGTAGAGAAGAATACAGTGTGTACTATGAATGTTTGTATACATACTCCTATCTCTTTACAGTGCCACCCAAGATTGATCGCAAGAACCTGCGTGACATAAAGATCTCTGCCGGATCAATGCTGAAATATGACTGTGACATCAGTGGTGAACCACCTCCACAGGTCACTTGGACCTTTGAGGGCCGTAAGCTAGCCTCAGACCGTCATGTCAACATCAATAATGTTGATTACAACTCTAAGCTGGTGATCCGTGATGCTCTGCGCTCAGATACCGGTGAATATATAATCACAGCTACCAACAGTTCTGGCAAGGACCATGTGACAGTGCATGTGACTATCACTGACAAACCCAGCCCACCAGAAGGACCTGTCAAGGTGTCTGATGTTCGTGGTACTGGCTGCAAGCTCAAGTGGAAACGCCCCAAGGATGATGGTGGCACCCCCATTGAGTACTACCAGGTGGAAAAACTTGACCCCAACACTGGCTTGTGGGTACCCGCTGGTCGTTCCAATGGGCCTGAACCAGCTGTGGAGCTCAATAACCTCTCACCTGGCACTGAGTATGAGTTCCGCGTGAAGGCCGTTAATGCTGAGGGAGAGTCAGCACCTCTGAATGCAGAGGAGTCTGTACTGGCCAAGGATCCTTATGGTATGTCATTGTTTTCAAATGGTATGCCATCTATTTATTAAGGAAATTTTCAATATTCATTAAATTAATATATATTTTTCTATGTTTGGCATGTACTCTATAATACTGTATTGTACTTTTTTTCACATAAAGTTTGATATTATCATGCACTTGTTTACACAGAGGAACCAGGCAAACCCGAGGACCTTCAGGTGGCAGATTATGATCAGAATAAGGTTGACCTCAAGTGGAAGCCACCTAAGAGTGACGGCGGTGCCCCCATCCAAAAGTACATCATAGAAAAGAAGGATAAGTATGGCGGTTGGGACAAGGCTTGCGAGGTGCCAGCGAACCAGACCAGCTGTTCTGTCCCTGACCTAATAGAGGGTGAAACATATGAGTTCCGTGTACGAGCTGTGAACCCAGCTGGTCCGGGCCTGCCCTCTGATGCCACCAATCCTGTTACTGTTAAGGCCAGGAATCTGCCACCAAAGATTGACCGCACCAACTTGCAGCCTGTTCGTATTAAGGCTGGCCTAAGCTTCAACTTTGATGTGAATATTTCTGGTGAACCTCCACCTGAAAAGAGATGGCTGTTGAAGAAGAAGGAGATCAAAAATAGCGGAGTAACCAATATCCGCTTTAGTGACTATAACACAAAGATACGAGTGACAGGCGCCACCAGGGCTGAAAGTGGCACTTACACTATTGTTGCTGAGAATTGCAATGGCAAAGACTCGGCTGATGTAGAGGTTATTGTTCTTGGTAAGTCTTATGTTGTGTAGAACAATAAGCATAAAATTGCTATTTTTATAAATAATATTAACCTAAGAATATATAATACATGAATAAGCATACTGAGTCCTTGATTACATGCATACTGGTACCTATATTATTCTTTACTAATTAAATAATTTATATTTACTCAGACAAACCAGCAGCACCCATGGGACCCCTGAAAGTATCTGATGTGTATGCTGAGGGCTGCAAGTTGGATTGGCAACCTCCACCTGATGATGGTGGCTGCCCCATTGATCACTATGTTGTAGAACAGCTAGATGAAGCCACAGGGCGCTGGATGCCAGCTGGTGAGACTGCAGGCAAGGAAACATCCTTCAATGTGGAAGGTCTTACTCCTGGCCACAAGTACAAGTTCCGTGTGAAGGCTGTCAATCGCCTTGGCACGTCTGATCCTCTCACTGCCCAACAAGCCATTGAGGCCAAGAATCCTTATGGTGAGCAGCTATTCTCCTCCCTGCATGCAGCTTAATTTATATTTGTACTATGTTTTTGGTAGAAAAGTTAGTAAATGGCTTTCCATTACTGTACATAATATTGTATTTTATAGAGATTTATAAATCCTGGAAATTAATTTACAGGCATTAAATGATTACATTGATGCATTATATAGTTCAATTTATATTTTGTTTATGTAGTTTGAGAAAGGGGTCTTTTTCTAATATATAGGAATATTTAACTGTATTTCAACTCTCATACTCCCATATACAGGGTGTCTTGCGAGTTCTAGTGGATCCAAAGAGAGGTGAAAGATTATGCAATTTTAAGGAAAAAATCCTCTCTAAAATATCTATATTTTAAGAGCTAGATTAGGTGTAAATACAGCGGATGTGTTAGCGAGAAACGAGCAGTGTTGGGTATGGTGTGGCTGGAACTGAGGGCTGAGGCACCTCACACTGGTCGTAGGTACACCACCATTGCTACATTATATTTACTCGCATATTAAGCTAACTCCACTTTATTGCACCAAACTTACTTAGAACAATCACTTAAAGGACATTTATTTATAGAAGAACTTAATTCAGAACAAGAACATGTAAATAAAAAAATAAAAAAATGATCACTTGATGGCAACACTGGGTTGGAGTACCTACCACAACAATGGCTGGCACCACTGCTCGCTTTTTGCATCACATCCCCTGTATTTACACCTAAACCAGCTCTTAAAAAATATACATGTACAGAACGGTATAGAGTATTTTTTGTTTAAAGTTGCATAATCTTTCATCTCCTTTCGGCTCCACTACAACTCGTGAGACACCTTGTATATCAATTCTTGCAGAATACTCCATTCTTCCTTTACTGTATATCAAATTTCTGTCCTTCCAACAGATGCCCCAAGCTCCCCCAAGGATGTTGACATTGCCGATTTTGATGCCGATTTTGTGGATCTTGTGTGGAAGAAGCCTGAGACTGATGGTGGCTCCCCAATCACTGGCTACATTATTGAAAAGCGAGACAGATACAAGTGAGTAATGTCAGTGGAGTCTGTAGGCAAATATATAAAAAGCATATTGAACAGTATGGTGACCAAGGAGCCATGATACTGATCATATTCAACACCTAGCCCCTGACTTCTCTTGGAAATAACCCTCTATGTTCTTTACACAGAATAATATCAGTTGGGTTTTACTAATCAACACTGAAAATTTGTGGTACCTAAATGATACATAAGTGTCAGTAGTGGAATTATTGTTAACTGAAATATGGTACAGTAGACAGAACTAGACTGAAGGGTTAATAACTGTTGGTTTCTTTCTTTCTTGAGTAGCACAAATCTGTATGTTCATAACTCCTAGCATACCACAGTATTGAAAGTGATAGCCTGGTAAACCTTAGCTCATGCTGTAAGAAATAGATGGATTGTGAAGGAGGCTGATTAATGACAGTTCATCAAGGTAGTCATAAAATTGTTGAACATGGTTATGGCTCAGGGTTTTTTTTTTGCAGGTGATGTGTTGTAGCAGAGAAAATAACCTGTAGTGGTGGAATTGAATTAGATTGTGTAATGAAGTGCTCTTTTATATACATTATTATAAATTTGAAGAATTGGAAGACCTGTACAGTATTTATGATTTCTGTCTGTGCTTATCTCTTCTACCCAGCCCACTATGGGACAAGTGTGCCACTGTGGATGGGGATGATTGTAAAGCTCACATCCCAGACCTGATGGAAGGCAACGTGTATGAGTTCCGTGTTACTGCCATCAACAAGGCTGGTCCTGGAGAGCCCTCAGAACCTACCAAGCCACATGTTGCAAGGCCTAAGAATCGTGAGTTTTTAGTCAGCCTTCATACTGAGACATTCCTTAACCTTATTAATTGTTTCTAAAATATTCAACGTCTGTAGTACTGTACTTATATTCAATGAGTAATATATAAAACCTAATCTTGTTTGAATCTTTTGTACCATATGTTATGCTGATATACTACCACTTTTGATCAGTTACTGACAATATATTATTACTTCTTTGTAGTTCCACCACGCATTGACCGAAGTGCTATGGTGGATGTAAAGATCAAGGCTGGTGAGAACCTGAATCTGCCTGTGCCAGTGGTAGGTGAACCACCAGCAACCAAGCAATGGCGAGTCAAGGACGGTGACCTCTATCCATCTAGCCGCTTGTCCATCATCAATGCAGACTACATGACCACCATAAAGATCATGGACTGCAAGAGGGTAGACAGTGGTGCTTTCACACTTAATGCTCGTAACAAGAATGGTGAAGACACATGCACTGTCAACATTACTGTGCTTGATGTGCCTGGTGCCCCAGAGGGACCTCTCAAGCACTCCAATGTGTCTCGTAGTGGCTGCACCATCAGCTGGAAACCACCCAAGGATGATGGTGGTTCCGAAATTATGAACTACGTTGTTGAGAAGATGGATATGGAAACCTACCGCTGGGTGCCTTTAGGAGATATCAAGGGCACTAGCTTCCAGTGTGACAACCTCATCGAAGGTCATGATTACAAATTCCGTGTTTCCGCTATTAACAGACAAGGTCAAGGTCCTCCTTGCACTGGTGTTGACACTATCACTGCAAAGGATCCTTACAGTAAACCAAGCAAACCTGGAATTCCTGAGGTTATGGACTGGGACAAGGACCGTGTCGACCTTCAGTGGACTGAGCCACGGTCTGATGGAGGTGCACCCATCTCTCACTATGTGATTGAAAAGAAGAAGCGGTTTGGACCATGGGAGAAAGCTGTTGAGGTCCCGGCCAAGCATGGCCCCAAAGCATCTGTACCAGACTTGGAGGAGGGTGAAGAGTACCAGTTCCGTGTTGTTGCTGTCAATAAAGCTGGAAACTCTGAGCCATCAGAGGCCTCACAGCCAGTAGTTTGTAAGGCACGCTTTGAGAAGCCCGGTATTGACACCAAGAACCTTGAGGATCTTGTCATCAAGGTCAATACTCGCCTCAATTATACCGTACCCATCCGAGGTGCCCCGAGGCCCAAGGTATCATGGAGTATCGATGGCAATCCCCTACTGGAGTCTGAGCGAGTAGATCTACAAACTTATGGCAAGCAGACCATCCTCGACATTCCCTTCGCCCAGCGCACTGACAGCGGTCGTTACACACTTACGCTTGAAAACGAACTTGGCAAGGTGTCTGCCTCTGGTAATGTGATTGTACTAGACAAGCCTTCACCACCTCAGGGACCACTGAAGGTTCATGATATAACTCGCGAGAGCTGCAAAGTTTCCTTCAATACTCCTCTTGATGATGGTGGCTCCCCCATCCTTCACTATCTGGTGGAAAAAATGGACTTATCCCGCGGCACATGGACTGAAGCAGCTGAGGTGTCTGGGTTAACAGCAGATGTTCAGGGTCTTGTTCATATGAAGGAGTACCACTTCAGAGTCAAGGCTGTCAATGCTATTGGTGAATCAGAGCCTCTATCTACTGATAAGAGCATCATTGCCAAGAATGCTCAAGGTAGGCCTATGGGTTTCAAGTATTCAGTATGTGACATAATTATGGGTTTTATACCTCTCTTCCATTTATTTTTTATTTATATTACTGCACTTACAATATTTTGGTATTTATTAGTTATTAATATATACAGTATCTTACAATTATCACCTTTTTTTATACAGATGAGCCAAGTCCTCCTGGTAGGCCTAAAGTTACTGACTGGGATAGTGATCATGTTGACCTGGAATGGACTCCTCCACCTAATGATGGTGGGGCTCCCATCAAGGGCTACATTATTCAGAAGAAGGAACGGGGATCACCCTACTGGCAGAATGCAGTGAAACTTACAGGACCAGACACATTTGGCACTGTACCTAACCTGACTGAGGGTCAAGAGTATGAGTTCAGGGTAATTGCTGTTAATAAGGTCGGCAACTCTGAGCCATCTGAAGCCTCGGACTCTGTGGTTTGCAAGCCAAGACACTGTAAGTATCCCAAGCACTGTTCTGTACTAACCAGATAGTGCTTGTTTGGTTAATTAAATAAAAAAATAGATAAAAAATCTGTACAGATCAACATTTTATTCAGTGCATATTCAAGTTAAAAGGTGGTGATAAAGTGAATTCATACTGTTATGTTCCAATTAGGCCACAATATCCATTTATGCAAACTCTATAACAGGTTGTAAATTACATAGTTACAGTAGCTACTGTGTATTAATGTTTGTGTAGATAGTGCAATGAATCATATCACAATTGCTGAGGTGCCTTTGTGAAGAAAACAGAATATAGCATACTGTACATGCCGTTCATAAAATTCTGGTAGCATTGCTATAAAGTTAGGATATTTTTAGAGGAATAAAAGTACCAACTCTGCAACCAGCAGAAGTAAGTGTGAAGTCTGTCAAACATCTGTGCAATATATTGAGTGAAGACCACTGTATGAATAGCAAGGTACAAAAGAATTCAAGCACAAAAAGGTGATAGGAAGGTGATAAAACATAAATTACTAGCATGGCACTCGAATGAGCATGTACAGTCGGCGGCAGAAGTCCTGTCGCCTTACCTGCTTCACTGAGACACGCAGTATTCATGGACTCGAGAAATATGCATATTTTCTACACCAAATAATCTCGAGTCTATCAACATCGCTTGCCTTTGTTAAGCAAGTGAGGCAATAGGACTTTTGCCGCCGACTGTACCTTCACAAATGCCAAATGAAGCATACAGACATTGGCAGCCCGTAATTTACCCTTATTCTTACAAATATACACTACGGTACTGTATATTTCAAATTATAATTGTAAATTACAGTATACAAAAGTTAGGCATTGGGGAGAGAGGATTTGGCAGACAGACTAAGGATGAGATGAAACAATGGAGTAGTGATAATATATATATATGAAAGGGCATGGCAAATACTGTATTGTCATAGGGCAGGTTGGTTTGGAAGTGGTTTATTGATGGCCACTATACCTTGGATTACATTGTCAGCTAGTCGGTAGCTTAATTATAATATATTCTTTCTTATGATATAAGAAATGGGTGTTGAGCTTCATTGTCATTTTTTATAGTGAAACCTAGGATCCTGGGTCCACTGCATGATGTGCGCATCAAGGCAGGCCAGGTGTTGCACATTGATGTGGATTACATCGGTGAGCCAGAGCCTCATGTGTTCTGGTTCAACGACGACAAAGAACTTCAGATTGATGTACGCACCACCATTACTGCCATCAACCACCACAGTGTTCTTCACACTGTCAATACGACTCGAGCTGACTCTGGCGAATACCTAATCAGGGTCAAGAATGAAAGTGGGCAAGATGAAGCTGTCCTAAATGTTGTGGTATTGGACACTCCTGGTGCACCAGAGGGACCACTGACATACGAAGAGGTTCAAGCCAACAGTGTTGTCATGTCGTGGAAACCACCCAAGGACGATGGTGGCAGCCCCATCACGTAACTAATATTTCATCTCATTTCCATAAAATATATTGTAATTAATTCTTAGCAGATGCTGCTAATACAGGTGATATTGCAATACAGTATACAGTACATAATATAATGTAAGAAATACAGAACAATATTGCATACAGTGTAGTACAGAAGCAGTACAGTATATGTATTTTATTTTATGTATTTGACCTTTCAGTGGTTACGTGATTGAGAAACGAGACATCTCACATGGTGGTGGCTGGGTCCCAGCTGTGAACTGGGTGGATCCCAAAACTACTCATGCCACTGTGCCTCGCCTACTGGAAGGCACCCAGTATGAGTTCCGTGTCAGGGCAGAGAACATGCAAGGCCAGGGTGAACCTCTTGTGTCAGACAAGCCCGTCACTGCCAAACCTTCTGCTGGTGAATACACATAATATTCTTACAACTTAGCCAAGGAGAAGACTTATTTTGTATGACTGAAGTGTTACTGATAATATTCTCATTCCTACAGTACATGCATTGTTTTATTTCACAGTGATTAATGTAGACTTTATATATTGTATATTAATGGTAGGAAATCAGTATTATATATGAGGAAATCTCTTCTCATTGAATTTAATGATATTAATGGGATCAACCAACTGAATCAATCAATCCTCAATGAGGATAAACTTTTATGCAGAACATAATAATGATAAACCTTCCCTGGGCCTCTGCAGACGTGCCTGGTACTCCTGGTCGCCCGAAGTGCACTGACTCCGACAAGGACTTCATCAAAATTTCTTGGTCTGCTCCGAGGTCCACTGGTGGCTCTCCCATCACTGGTTATGATGTGGAGCGCTGTGGTATTCACTCAGGACGTTGGAAGAAGGTCAACCGTGACCCTGTGCGCACCACAGAATTTGTAGATGACATGGTGAACGAGGGCGAGCAATACCAATACCGCATCGTTGCCAACAACAAGATGGGACCCTCCAGTCCCTCAGACCCATCACAGCCCATTGCAGCCAAGCCCATGAAGGGTAAGTAACCACTGTAAATAGTTTAACATCTCTGATCATAGTTTGTTTCATTCATCCATCATGCACACAATGCAGTACTGTACTCCATAACACCCATTTAGCCAATGAGGTGGCCGAGTGGTTAGTGTTCTGGACTCATACCCTAGAGGTCGGGAGATCGATCCTCTCAGGTGAGGGCCTGAGAATATTTACTATTCCGATTTGAGTGTCAGGCACTAACTATAAGGCCACCGAACGTCGTAAAACACCCTCACTGGTACCATAACAGCTGCAGTATTTGGGAATCACCCTCACTTCCCTCTCTCTGTGCTGGGTACCAGTTCAGAAGTCGTGACGTGTGTGTGTGTGTGAGCATCAGTTGACCTGGGCCACGATAACGGGCTTGATTAAGCCTATGTCCAGTGTCGGATCTTAAAAAAAAAAAAAAAAAAAAAAAAAAAAAAAAAAAAAAAAAAATCAGTCATCTGTCAGATCCACTTACCTTGAGGATGAGGATAATAGGAACTTTATTTGTACAATAGAAATTTAAGCCTTTGAAGAGAATATTTTTAACATCATGATGGATGACTCACACACGATCATAGTGTATATTGTACTGTATATCTTGTTGCAAGATTTTTAGCATAATTGATTTAAACAACTTACCACACACTTCTATACAGTATTTCTGTATATTTTATGATGATTGGTATCTTTTCAGTCAAATTGTTGTTCCAAGTCATTCATATAGTATTGTAATGGTATTAATACTTAATATATACTTTTTTGTGTTCATATTTTCCATACAAGCTGTGGTAAGTTTCCTTGTTTTTTACAAATTAACTTATTATTTGTTAGATATGAAGGATAACTTACAACATGATATTTTGCTGCTTTTAAATACTTTTTTACCAGTACATTGCTGTATTGAAAAATTCGTATACCGGTATACTGTACTGAAATTGGAAACTTTCATTTTTACAGATCCACCCAAGTTGTACCTGGACGGTTTGCTGGGTAAAAAGCTTAAAGTGCGTGCTGGAGAGCCTATCGACATCAAGATCCCACTCTCAGGAGCACCACAACCCACATGTGAATGGTCCAAGGAGAAAAAGAAAATTGAACCCAGCAAAAGAACCTCGGTGAGTGGCATGGTGATCCTTTTAGTCCAACTCTTCATCTATTCTCTCTTCTTTTTACAACTACATTGTTGTCTCTCTCATCACTTTTATGCCAGTTTTATTATTACTTAATAACATATTTGACGATCGGCAATAAGCTTCATCTTCTGTTCAGTTTGATTTCCATTGCATTGCAAAATATGCAAAATGAATTACTGACTATTCTGTATAATACTATCCACAATAACTTGAATTTACTAAGTAGCTGGTGAAGGTGTAATGGTTTTCAATGATAATGACATTTTTTGTGTGTGTGATTAGATGGAGACAACTCCTGACTACTGCCGTCTATATGTGGACAAGTCACGCCGAGAGGACTCTGGCCCCTACACTATCACAGCTGCCAACCCATATGGCAAGGACTCAGCCAACATTGAGGTTAGTACCAGTTGTTGTTCCCCAAACTGTCTGGTCGAGCAGTCCCGAATCTGGTTGCTCAGACCCCCAAAAGGGAATCAGAAAGATTGTGAGATCTGTTTCTTCATAGGCAACTGAAGAGGGGACATCTAACCCCGAGCCAACAAACCCATCAACAGTTGCCTCCCTTGTTGTGCCACCCAGTCAGGCAATCTTGCCAGCTAACCAGAAGGAATGAGAAATGGTAAAAGAGACACAGAACAGGCCAGTGTGTGGTAGAGGATGCCAAATTCCTCAGTTCTGGATAGAACCAGCCCTCACTTGTGGGAAAAGATGTTAGAGAGGTGAGACAGCAAGCACGAAGGAAATAGAAGGAACGGAGGGACAGTTGAAGAATTGAAAAGGATTGGCTAGGGTCTTAATTAAGGGTACCAAAACCCTTGAAGTACTGCCCACATCACCGCAGGCAATACTTTCCCAACGGGGTTAGTACCAGTAAAGGCACTCATGCTTGTGAGAGCATAAATAAAATAATTGACGTAGTTTATTACTTATGGAAATGCATTAATAATTAAGCATGCTCTTACTCAGATATATATATATATATATATATATATATATATATATATATATATATATATATATATATATATATATATATATATATATATATGTATATTCAGTTCAATTTTTTGAATACCTGATATAAATACTGTATGTGAACAAAAAATGATAAATAGAACTTTTCAGCAGCTAAGTGTGTTTTAACTTGACAGTTAAAGAAAGCACATGGATGTATGTGTAGATAAGTCAGTAGGAAGAATTGCTGTTATGTATGATGACTTTGTTGACTACAAATGGGGTTTATTGCAGGTTATTGTGGTGGACAAGCCTGGGCCTCCCATCGGTCCACTCACACCTACTGAGGTCACTGCCCACACTGTCTCCCTCTCCTGGAAGCCACCCCAGGACAATGGTGGGTCTGAGGTAACTGGGTATGTGGTGGAGAAGACTGATGCCAACTATGACATGTGGAAAGTTGTGCCTGGCTACTGCCCCAAATGCAACTTTACTGTCAAGGTGGGTAAAGTTTCATATGATGATTTCAAACTCTCTGTGTACTGTACTGTACTGTGCTACATCTGAATGGTGAGCTTTATTTAGAATAAGATTATATAGACTCTATATATACTCTATATTATAGAGTATTACATATGTTACAGAAGTACTGAAATTTCATTTCAAAATGAGAAAGAAACTTGAATGAATGAATTCTCACAGTCATTAATATTAATACTGTATACTGTACTTCATAAATAATGTGTATAGTTTATGTTTAAAATGTATAATTATACACTAAATACAGTAAAACAAAAATGACTGAACAGATCTTTGACTACCAATTTAACTTCCTAACCTTGCCTGATGTATCCATAGGGACTAGAGGAAGGCAAAAAATACCGTTTCCGTGTGCGTGCTGAGAACATGTATGGTGCCTCAGAGCCTCTTGAGGGCAAGCCGGTGGAAGCCAAGAATCCCTTTGATCCACCAGATGCCCCTGAGAAGCCCGATATCACTGGATACAGCCCTTCAACATGCTCCCTGGAATGGAAACCGCCTGCCAACAATGGAGGCCGACCCATCACTGGCTATGTTATCGAAAAGAGGGAGAGAGGCGGTGAATGGATAAGGGTGAGAAAGTTGGATTTTGCCTGTGTATTATCCATACCTTTGACTTCTTTCATATTAAATTCTACTTCGTAATCTGGTATTTATCTGTCAATATCGGCTGGCAATATGTACACTTCCACATTAGAAGTATATATTTTACCAGATGAATATATATCCATTCCCTTTCAATTCCATTCAATTTTGGATTAAATGCTTCAGTACGTACGTCGAAGAGTATAATTAACAATATTACAAAATATTCCAGTTTAAAGGTATATTTGCTAAACTCATGATCCCTTCAGTGTCAAGAAAGTACAGTAGGTAAAATCCTAAACCAAAATATTGGATTATTTTGTGTACAGCATCCTACCACTCACAGTGATGTTGGAGTTGATAAGATAATTGAAGAGTTAATATGCCAGATAATACCTTCATTGTTTTCCAAGAAATAGCATAAAATACTCTATAACCCATCATTAACCTACCACCTGCCCTTTGCTATACATTATATAGCTAATCACCTACTACTTCCCCAGGTAAACCACTACCCAACCCCCAACAATCAGTACACAGTGCAGGGTCTAAGTGAGGGCAGCCGCTACGAGTTCCGTATTGTGGCCCTGAATGAGGCAGGACCTGGCAAGCCTAGCAAGCCATCCAACTCAATTGTGGCAAAGGTTCAGAAGTGTGAGTATATAGAAAAGGAAACATTATTGATTGGTTGTCTACCCCTACAACCTAGAGGAAGCAGAGAATATTTAGTCAGAGTAACAATGTATATAATTTGATATACAGATAATGCTTAGAGGTTAGTGACAATTATATGTATCAGTGCTGGAATATCAAATCCATCTTTTATAAATGCATTGTATAAGGTATCAGTGAGGTGCTTTATAGCATTATAGAACTTTTATATCCAGTGCCACTTTGAGTTTACAGTCCAGTATCCAGAGTTAGTTTATGATAAATTATTTATCTTATCATGTTGCCCACAGACCTGCCCAGTGCACCAGAAGCACCACGACCTGATCGCATTGGCCGCAACTGTGTAACTCTTTCATGGAGGCCACCAACTCAGGATGGTGGGGCTAAAATTAAGGGTTACCTGGTAGAGTTCCGGCAGAAGGATGAAACTGAATGGACTCCAGCCAACAGCCTGCCACACCCAGACACAAACTATACAGTACTTGGTCTCACTGAGATGGATGAGTACTACTTCAGGGTGATTGCTGTGAATGAGGTTGGTCCATCTGCCCCATCACGCCAGTCTAACCTCATCAAGATTGAAGAACAGGCCAACAAACCTCGCATTGATTTGAGTGGTATCAGAGACATTACTGTGCGGGCAGGTGACGACTTCTCCATCCATGTTCCATACACAGGCTTCCCCAAGCCCACATCAACATGGTACTTGGATGATGAAGAAATCAAGATTGACGAGGACCGCCGTATCCATGAGCAACTCACAGATGACTACTGTGCCATGATTGTCACCAACGCCAAGCGCAGTGACACAGGACCATACAAGCTGCGTCTCCAGAATCCATCTGGTTTTGACACAGTTTCAGTGAATGTAAAGGTACTGGATCGCCCCGCCCCACCAGAGAACCTGCGAGCCGATGAATTCAATGGCGATGCTCTTACCCTCTTCTGGAACCCACCAAAGGACAATGGTGGTGCTGAGATCACCAATTATGTTGTGGAGAAGCGGGAAGGCAAAGGCGGGTGGGTCAAGGTCAGCAGCTATGTCACTGCACCTTACCTCCGTATCCGCAACCTCACTGTGGGCAAGGAGTACGACTTCCGCGTCATGGCTGAAAACCAGTATGGCCAGTCTGATCCCTGCACCTCACCTACACCCATCAAAGCCAGGCATCCCTTCGGTATGTAATGTCATTGTCATCATCATCATCATGAGGACCCTAGATCCATTATTTCAGGGAGTGGGAACTTCATACCCAGGGATTGTAAGAGAAAAATGGCAAAAGATAAAGAGGGACATACAACTCACTAGAAGGGGGTAGACTCACGTTCATTCCCCTTTTCATGACCACAAAATTCTAAGCTCCCCTCCCCACTAATACCAGTACACTTGCATCCTCCTCATTTAGACTTGGTGAAAGGAGCCATTCCATGAACTGTCAATCCATTTATTACTCCTGATGAATCTCTTCCACTCTTGTCTATCATACACAAAATATTTTGCTTCACCTAGGTTCTCTATATTATTTAATTGTGTGCTCAGTGGTATTGGTTATATAATCCCTTAAAATAAATAGGGTGTACAGGAGAATTAAATCATGTTATGTAATCCAGAATATGATAATTTAGACAATCTGTTACATCCCCAGCACTGCAGAATTGTATCTTGTGTAAATTATATAACTTATAACCTTTCCTTATTGATGCTGTGAATATGTTTTCATTTTTTGCTGGTCACAGACCCCCCAGGTGCACCAGGTGCCCCCCGTGGCCTGGAGTCAACCGAGGACTCCATCACCATCCAGTGGTCCAAGCCACGCCACGATGGTGGAGCTCACATCCAGGGCTATGTGGTGGAGAAGAGGGTAGTGGGCGAGAACAGTTGGTACAGGGCCTCGCACGCCATGGTCAAGGATACCACTTACCGTGTCATCAACCTCACCGAACACCAGGAGTATGAGTTCCGTGTTGCTGCCATTAATCAGGCTGGCCAGGGCCCATGGAGTGACCCCAGTGAGAACATCAAGTGCATCAGCTACCGTGAGTATTGAAATACCATCCATTGCCCATGCTCTTTTGTGGAGTTCTTTACCTTATATACAAAGTGAACCATTTCAGTACTTTATGTTTTCTGCTTTGTTATTGCTTTTTTATATAATGGTATTTTTCAAATAGCTGATCGTAATGTAAATAAATTCAATTAACTGTTGATGAGCTGTACCATAATTACTTCAATTATAAATACAAAGAAACTGTTGCTCATAATGTTACCAGTACTAGTTGAACAAAATGCTAATCATTATGCAAATACAGAATGGTGGTAGGGCTTATAATTATGCCAACTATATTGTAGCCAATATAATTAGCAGTCTTTTGTTTTGATTTGTGTTGGCCAGACTATATTATTGCCATTTATGTGCATGGTTGCATTTAGCCTGTGTACTTGATATTTGATGTTTTATTATTCTGTTTCATGGATCTTATGTAAATCAAGTTTACACTGTAGATTTTAAGGGCTAATCAACTTTGCTGAATTTTATCATGTACAGTATAAAGATACAGGTATATTAATAAGATATTGAGAAAATAATATTTAACACTGAACTATTCACACAGGTGCTCCCAAGATCACATCTGACTTGAGCATCCGTGACATGACAGTGATTGCAGGCGAGGAGTTCACCATCACTGTGCCCTTCATTGCCTCACCACAGCCCAAGGTTCAGTGGTGGATTGGACCTAATGAGGTCATTCCTGATGACCGTATCCAGTTCCAGATGGACACAGGCAGCTCATCCACGATCTTTATTAATAAGTGTGCCAAGCGAACTGACATTGGCAAGTACACTGTTAAGCTTACCAACAGTGAAGGTGCAGACTCAGGGTCATGCAAGGTGAATGTCGTGGACCGACCTTCACCTCCACAAGGACCCCTTGAAGTGTCTGACATCACTCCAGAGACTTGCTCCTTGGCTTGGCGTGCTCCTATGGATGATGGTGGCTCACCTATCACTAACTATCAGGTGGAGCGTCTTGACCCTGTGTCTGGTATGTGGCTCAAGGTCTCCGCCTTCGTACGTAACTGTCATTATGACGTCATGGGTTTGGAGCCTAACAAGACTTACATGTTCCGTATTAGGGCAGAAAATCAGTACGGCCTCTCGGGTCCTCTCGACACTCTAGACCCCATCACAGCCAAATTCCCCTTCACGGTGCCTGATCCACCTGGTCGCCCCAACATCCTGGACCATGATATAAACTCTGCCTTCCTGACCTGGGACCCACCAGCTTCTGATGGTGGCTCCAGGGTTCAGGGATACAAGGTGGAGTACCGTGATGTGACTGACACTAATTGGACTGCTGCTAATGATTTCTTGGTGAAGGAGAGTACCTACACTGTTCATTCCCTTCTCATTAATCACGAATATGAGTTCCGTGTCAAAGCTAAAAATGCAGCTGGTTTCAGTAAATACTCACCACCCAGCAAGAAGATCAAAATGAAGGGTAAATACTCTGTGCCCTCACCACCTGGCACTCCTGTTGTCACCAAGATAGGTAGAAATTATGTTGACCTCAAGTGGACGCCACCAGAGAGTGATGGAGGTTCACGCATCACTGGTTATATGATAGAAAAGAGAGAAGTTGGCAGCATCTGGATGAAGTGCAATGACTATAACATTGTAGATACTCAGTACACTGTTCTCAACTTGACAGAAGGCTCTGATGTGGAATTCCGAGTGTATGCCATTAATGCTGCTGGAAAATCTGAACCCTCACAGAGTGCTCAACCTGTCAAGATCCGTGAGGCTGCTCCAGGGGAGAGGCCATGGTTTGTTAAAAATCTTCAGAATACTGCTGTTGCCCTACACAAGTCTGCCACCTTAGAATGTCAAGCTGAGGGCAAACCAATACCCACTGCTCGCTGGCTGAGAAATGGCCGTGAAGTAACTCTTGGTGGCAGAATTACATCAGAGGAAAAGAATGGCGCCTTCAAGCTTATAATAAACGATATGTGGGAAGTGGATGAGGGTGATTATGCCTGTGTAGCTGCCAATGATGCAGGTCAAGCTACTTCAGTGGCTCGTGTGAAGATTGGCAACCCACCACGCATTACACAGATGCCAGATGCCCTCTATCTGCCTGAAGGTGATAATACTAAGATCAAGATATTCTTTACTGGTGATCTGCCTTTGGATGTGACTCTAACACAGAACGGTTTACCTATTGAGGAGTCACAGCGCCTCAAATTCACTGTGTTTGATGAGTTCATCATTATCTTCATTAAGGAAGTGGTGAAGCAAGATGCTGGACAGTATAATCTCACTGTAAAGAATGATTCTGGTTCTGTGTCTGGCTGCTTCACTGTTTACATCACTGGTGTACCTGGTGCCCCCTCAGCTCCACTTGACATTACTGATATCAGCCGCCACATGTGCAACCTTGCTTGGCGGCCACCTGTGTATGATGGTGGAATGCCAGTCACTCATTATGTAGTTGAGCGTAAGGATGTGACATATGCCAACTGGATCACTATCAATTCCTTCTGCCGTGACTGCTGCTTCACGGTCCAGGGTCTTACTGAAGGACAGGAGTATCTCTTCCGGGTTAGGGCCGTCAATGATAATGGTATGGGGCCACCACTAACAGGTATCAACCCCATCAAGGCCAAGGCTCCGTATGACCCACCATCACCACCAGGCATACCCAAGGTTACAGAGGTGGGTGGTGACTTTGTTCACTTGGAATGGGAAAAACCAGAACGTGACGGTGGCTCTCGCATCAAGGGCTATTGGGTAGAGAAACGTGAAATTGGCTCAAATATTTGGACAATGGTGAACCAGTACATCTGCTTATCCACTCAGATCAATGTCTCCAACCTTATTGAAGATCGGCAATATGAGTTCCGTGTCTTTGCTGAAAATGATGCCGGTATGTCAGAGCCTTCCAGCAACTCGACCTCAGTCAGGATTAAGGATCCTAATGCTGCCACTCCACCGGAAATCATCACACCACTTCGCAATGTGATGGCCATTCAGCACAGGAGTGCCACACTTACCTGCCAGATTGCTGGAAAGCCCAGACCCAACATCTCGTGGTTCAAGGGCATGCGAGAGCTATGCAACAGTGCCAAGTATGCCATGACCAGGGACGGAGACACATACTCTCTAACAGTACATGATGTGTATGGTGAGGACGAGGATGAATACATGTGCCGTGCTCAAAATTCCGGTGGTATTAGGAGTACCAAGGCTGAAGTCTCTATCAAATGTGAGTGTATCAACTTGTTTTGTTTTTTTGTTTAGTTTTATATGACTGCAGGAAGATGAATTTGAACCTAAGAGGTAGGTTACTTTACTTATATTCTTATACATAAAAATATTCCCATGAAATTGTAAATGCAAAGATTTATCATTTATGCAGTTGAAATAGATAATATTACTTTCCATGTTTATCATAGAACATTGCATAATCCTATGTATTTTAGCCAGTCAACTAAAATATACTGTATTATAAACTTAAAGTATCAAAGTTGAAGCACAGAACATCCACAAATGGTTATAGTACAGTACCTATATTAAAACAATCAATGGATTATGAACATATTACTGTAGTTCAAATTCAGATGTCCTGACTGAAACCCTTATAGCCTACACTTAAAGCTATCTTTACATAGAGATTATGAATTTTGTTTATAGAAAGTGATGGATGATGGTGAATCTGCTTCTAAAGAAGGAGTTGGTATTTTACACAACTGGTTTGAGAGTTCATAGTGTTTTCTCTTTCTAGTGTATGCATAAATGGTGGTATATAGCAATTATTGTCCAAATACTGTATGTAGATATTTTTTTATCATTACAGTGGCACCCAAGATCAATGTTCCTCCCAGATTCCGCAATACAGCATACTTTGACAAGGGTGAGAATGCAGTCATCAAGATTCCCTTCATTGGAAACCCACGACCCCGCATCACATGGCAGCGAGAGGGTGAGACCATTGAGTCTGGTGGCCACTACTCAGTGGAGACACAGCAGCGGCATGCCATTCTCACATTACGAGATGTCAACAACCTTGACACTGGCAGCTATCGCCTAACAGCTGAAAATGAACTTGGCTCAGACTCTGTCATCATCAAAATCCAGATTTCAGGTATATGATAATTATAAGAGCATGCATGATATTGTAGCCTATGTATAATGTGTCATGTACAGTACTGATGAATAGATAGTTTGATAAAAAGATAAAATGAATTGATATTTACAGTTAATAAACTAGAGATAGATTATATGAGTGAAATTGCAATCATTGCCTAGTTACATCAATCATTCATATTTCCTTATGCATAATAAATTTTGCATTTCACTACTTTGGAAAAAAGGATTACAGTAATTATGGTTTCTGAGGCAATAAATTAGGTGTTTTTATTCAGTTGTGCTGGTTCTAAATTGTGTATTGTTATAGACCGGCCAGACCCACCACGCCTGCCCAAGGTGGAGAGTGTGCTGGGCAAGGAGTGTGTGCTCACCTGGCAGGTGCCAGCCTGGGATGGTGGTGCCAACATTAACAACTACATCATCGAAAAGCGAGAGCTGCCCATGGAGTCATGGATCAAGTGTGCTAACACTCGCCTCACCACTGCTCAGATCAAGGGGTTGAGTCCAGGCCACCAGTACCAGTTCCGTGTCTATGCTGAGAATGTGTACGGTCGCTCAGACCCTTCAGCAGTGACCAGTGTTGTGGAGACTCCTGCTCCGCACACCAAGAAGCCCAAGAAGAAGCAGTACGAGCTGGATGAGACAGGCAAAAAGATCCGTGGCAGGAAGGAGTCCGTGGACGACTATGACCGTTTCGTGTTTGATGTGTATTCTAAATACGTCCCACAGCCCGTTGACATCAAGCATGACTCTGTGTATGAATACTATGATATTCTTGAAGAAATTGGTACTGGTGCCTTTGGTGTGGTTCACCGCTGCCGAGAGCGTAAAACAGGTAACATCTTTGCTGCTAAGTTCATCCCAGTAGCTTCAGCCATGGAAAAAGAGCTCATCCGTAAGGAAATCGACATCATGAACCACCTCCATCACCCTAAGCTTATCAACCTCCATGATGCCTTTGAAGATGATGATGAGATGGTTCTTATCTTTGAGTTGTAAGTATCAAGCACTCAACCACAACAAAATTACTCAAAATACAAATACTCTATCTTGAGTGCTGCTTATGACTTGCATTACATCTTCTTCATATAATACCAGTATTTTATACTATGTAAGCAAAAATGCAATATCAGTGCACCAAGTAGGATATGTATCTCTTGTATGAATCACCTATGAAACATTGATAATCATGAACAACCCCAAAGTAAAAGTGTAATTGGTACTGTAGTACAGTATGTGTTGTAACCAAATTTTACCCCTCTCCCCTGCAGCCTGTCTGGAGGCGAGCTGTTTGAAAGGATCACAGCTGAGGGCTATGTTATGTCAGAAGCTGAGGTCATTAACTACATGAGGCAGATCTGTGAGGGTGTTAAACACATGCATGAGAAGAACATTATTCATCTGGGTGAGTATTATGACTCCCTTAACCCCATCCACTATCTCTCTTCTTATTAGATACACATATTTACATATACACATACAATGGCCACCCCAGCTCTTCTGTCACCTGACCATGGTCACCCTTCTCTGATTCCATGTTACTTTTATCACTTTCACTCCACCCTCCTTCCCTTTGTGTACTATATTACGAAATTTAGGTCCCATTGTTCAGCCATAGGCAAAAGTCACGTAACCTCATCTGCCAAGTTATGAAGTATAGTACAGCATGGAAATATAAGCGTCACATGCTCTTAAAATGAAAACCCAGAGTAGGTTACTAATTTACCCCCTGGATATTGTAATGCTGTATGATTAATGTGTTGGTTCAATGATTATCCCTTACATTATCCTTCAAGAAACACTAAATGAGGCAACACCCCTACCTCTAGAACCCCTGAAATATTTTGACACTTTCATCTGACAAAGAGGAGAGTCCTATATTGCCAGTAGGTGCTACTCTGTAGTGATAAATTTCAGGTATCGGTCAAGAGGCAGTAAATCTCAGCAGATATCATTGATGGAGAGGCGTGTATGTGATTTCTTAAAACATACAGTATATTCATCCCATTTTCCTATTCACCCCCTTTGTACATTCATCTCACTCAGACTCGACTCCTTTTATTATTTTACATGTAGCCATGTTCCCCTTCTCTCACTCTTCCCTTCCCAGACACATCACTCAATACACAGTGCCTTCCACCATTGGCAATCAAACTTTTTTGTTTACATTGTTTCTTTTTTTCTTACTCTTTCATTCTTTATATTTTCCTTCTAATCTTCATGCCTTCTTGACTTGCTCCTCTCTTTACCTCAGCACATCTTCAGCCATAATCCAAGTCCCTTACTTGTCTCTGTTTCTATCAGGGCTCATCAGTCAAGAATAGGTGCTGTGGAAATGAGTTACTTGAGAGGTGCATGTGGACTTAACAGGTGGGATGGAGAAAGTAATGAGAGTGTGTATAAGAGATGTGGTATGAGTGAGAAGGCAACTGGTATTGAGTGTGGAGTGGTTGAGAGAGTGAAACGTAATACACTGAGGTGGTTTGGACATGTAAAGAGAATGCAAGGTGAGGAGTTTGTAAAGAAGGTGTATGGAAGTGAAGTTGTGGGACCTGGTGTGAGAGGCAGACCACCAGTTAGATGGCAGAACAGAGTGGAAGAGTATGTAAAGGAGAGAAACATGAGGGGGAGGGGAGGGCTGGACCAAGTAAGGAGGGAGTGTTTGAATAGGGAAAGATGAAGACTCTTCTGCTGTGGCCATCCCCTTGGGGGGAGTTCCCGGAGGGAGCGAGGCGTCAGAGCTATAGATAGATAGATAGTGCCAACTGGTTTCGCGGAAGAAATTACCTGGGAAAGAGATAGGGAAAGGAGAATGTGGGACATTTGATGCTTAAAAACTGCCTTACTCACTAGTTGACAATTTCGTAACTTTGAACCCTAAAGGTAAGACATTAACAGTGCTGACTGCACCAGCAAGCATTCTAGATCTGTTCTTCTTTAACCCCATCATTTCTGACCATCACCCTTTTTCTTTTGAAGCTTAGAATTCTTTTCCTATCCCCATTGGCCTCTTCTCTCTTATAAGATTTGATAAATTTATCAAATTCATTTCATCTGTACGAATTCTTTACTGAACCTGGTGCATAGGCTGGAACAATTATAAAACTCCTGACCCCTGTTGTGGCCAGGATTTAAGCCTAAGTTGTGAAGCTTGTACCTCTGAGCTATGATGGGTGTATACTGTACATTTATTTATATATGAGGCAGAATAGGATATGAAGTCAGATATTATGTGTCAAATAGTTTTTTAGTCCTACAGTATTCTGCTGTTTCCCTCTTCTCACTACTCACATGTCAATCTTACCTGTCTCTTATACATTGTCAGGTTCTAAGGTGTGGTAAGTGTTATATTTATTGGGGTGCTAAATATACTTTGATAATATATTTTTTTTTCAAGGGGTGGGGGCTTCAGAGCCAGGGAAGGAAGAATGAGAACCAGAAGTACCCAGTAAAATGAGTCACACTCACATTCCCCCCCCCCCCCCCCCCCATTCCAGCCCACATTAATTTCAGCTCCCCCCACACGTTCTTACATCTGCAACAAAAATCACTTCATTAACCTTGATGAAAGAAGCCATTCCTATGACTGTCAAGGTAAACCAGGTAGCCTTAGTAGCAAATATCTCCTCTTCTGCCAATCATACACAAGTGTGGGTAGCTTGGCTGAAATCTTGGATCTTGAATAATACTTGGAGGCTTGGTTGCGGTGGTTTAATTACAAAGTAGAATAAAAGACAACAGGTGGAGTGTGGACAGGATAGTGGTCAGGCAACAACCTGTCTTGGTCAGTTATCAAGTCCTAAGTGTTACAGGGTTGCCAGACTTTTTAATATATATAATTAATGATATTATCTCTCACAAGTTCTGTTGCTTCATCCATTCCTATAATAGTTCACACTTTCTTATACTGTACCATCTTCTTCTCCTTTGATCCTCAAAATCACTCATACTCCTTTATCACTACAGTATTCTTATTCTATCCATTCTTTCCACATGCCCATACCATCTCAGAACACTTCCTTTTACTCTTTTATCAAGTGCTTAGCTAACACCACCCATTTTGCAGATTTCAGTATTTCTCACCCTTTCACTTATTCAGAAGCTACACACATAGCCTATCTCAGCATATCCATCTCTGCTGTTCTTAATCTCAAATTCTCATACTGTATTCATGGCACTCCCAAAGTTACACAACCATATGATAGTGTGGGACTGTGGGTATTAACACTCCTTTATGCAATGCTTTTACAGCCTCTGTGTTTATCCCTTTAGTTCTAATAAGTGCTTTCATTGCACCTGCTACTTTTCTCTCTTAAGTTACTGTCTTTTCACACTCCCCACTTTCCCAATATTACCTCAAGGGACTTAAACATTTCAATCACCTCAAGATTCTCACCATCCACTTGCACATTACATACAGACTGTTATATTAACTGTTGATATCACCTAGTTTTTCCTAGATAGCTTTGGTTAATAATCAGCCTGCTTAACTTGTAAATAAGTGATACTGTTCCTTGCTATAGTCATGTTTATCTTATAATATTTCTTGTTTTTCATGTTGTAATCAATATATGTATGTGTACATATACCTATGTATACATGTTTGAATATACACAAGTATATATATGCATATATATTCCCTACTCTATTCCTTTCTCAAACTATCCACCCATTCCTGAGAGAAAACATTTTACTTTTAATCTTAAGCTACCTGTAATGTTTTAACATTCCTCAGTACTAGTTCATCAAATTAAAATTTAAGTCCTGTACAGTTACAGTTTTACTGTATGAACGATTATGATAATAAAACATTTCTTTTTGTTTATAAAGAGTGAAAAAATCAGTATTTTGTGCCTGGGCCATCACTAGTGAAAGCCGACTGACTTTTATCCCCATTCCCTTAGTCCTACACCCTATAATTCAAGTAGACTCCCACATGACTGACTTGCAGTAGTTTGTTGTTTCTCAAGGATGCCAGTACTCACAATGAGAGAATTTTGTCCTCGAATGTGATTCGATATTTCGCCACCTTTTCACTTGTTCGCACAAGCCTGTAGTACAAACATAAGTTTTTCCAATATCATATTGTAAGGATAGGAGGGTTGTGATTATATGTTCCATTCAAAACAAGTCATGCTAAATTTAGATACCAGAATAATGAATCTAGCAGCCGTCATATACTGTACCAGTATACTGTTGTCAATGATAGTACTGTACAGTATGTACAGTATTGATAAATTGTGCAGAATATGCTGGTTCATCTCTTGGTACTTAGCATCAGCTACTTATGCTCTTGCTTCATCTATCCATAAGAAAAAATACTTTTTTGTGCTATATGTATATGTGTGTGTGTGTGTGCATGTGTGCTTGTACGTGTGTATGTGTGTAGTTTATTCCCATTCAGAGGGTCACTAGTCAGGCATGAATAAAACCTATGGATGAGACTACTCTCATGGCCATATTAAGGTTAATAGTCAAACACACACACACACGCACGCACACGCACACACACGCACACACACTAACATTTCAAATCCTGAAAGAGCAGTTTTTGTAAGTTGTGTGTATTGATGTAGGCTATTGCTTGTGTTGGTTGATGGTAGTATAAGACCTGGTGAGTTGTGGATAAAAACCACCGTGATATCTCCAAGTACTGTACCTTGTTTCCTTCCCTCAACTTGACTCTTTCCCTCACTTGACTTCTCCTTCCACCTGATGCCCCCTCGTCTGAAATTTAAGTATTTTTCTACAGTTTCTTTAGGTGACTTTACCTAACCAAAACTGTTGTGATCTAACCCTTCTTACCTCTGGATGTGAAGAGATTGATATACTATAATGAACTCCTTAAAGTTATTATTTTATTAAATTTCATGTAATGATAGTATAAATCCAATTAAATAAACTAGCATGCGTGCTTCCCCTCGTTATGGAAGGACCAGTCATGTTAATACTGTACTTAGTCTCCATTTATGATACCGTAATCAATCTGCAAAATCCCCTTATGATGACAGTAATACTATTTAAATTCCTATTATCAGTCCACCTGATCTGACATTCCAACCTTGTGACCCAACCATAATTTACTCAAGTTGACGCGATCAGTGACCTGACCGACGTAGGTGATGGCCCGGCTTGTATGTACTGTAGTAGGTGTCTAGAATCCAGACTATAGTTGGCAGCCTGAGAGTGAAATCATTAAAGGCTTTGTTTGTCGTTCTCCTTCAGGCATCAGACCGGAGAATATCTTGTGCTTTAGCGAAAACCGTATTGATGAACTGTTTTTACAAGGTTCGTGAAGTT
Source organism: Petrolisthes manimaculis (assembly GCA_034508575.1). NCBI lineage: Eukaryota > Metazoa > Arthropoda > Malacostraca > Decapoda > Porcellanidae > Petrolisthes > Petrolisthes manimaculis. The sequence goes on from JAWZYT010000049.1 coordinate 521,916, forward strand.
TCTTATATAAGTCTTTCCTCTATTTACTCTTGTTTCAGTCTCTTTTGTTTATCATTCTTCCTTAATCATTTTTATGTTTCCTAGCTCTCACGAATGGTTTATAGTGTTGTTGTTGTTGTTGTTGTTGTTGTTGTTGTTGTTGCTCTGCTAGTGAGGGTGTATTGGTGACCTTAATTAATTAATTTTTTATAAGGTTTCTCCTTTCAGATCTACTTCCTTGTCTGTGTGTCAGCCTTTCAAACTGTCATGATCCATCTCTTTCAGTAGCTCCTACTTCACATTGACTGAAATTCATATGTCCACTTCAGTCTGTATTAATCTGTCTAACATTCATTTCAGTCTTGAGCAGACATGTATATGAACATTAATACATATGAGGGTAATCTCTTGTGGGTGACCTGGAATCTCTGTATCACAATGACCAATGTAATCTGTTTCATGACATAGTTTATAGAGCAGTGGTTCCCAAACTGGGGGCCATATAGAAGAATTTAGGGGGCCATAGTCTGAGGCTATGCATAAATAAAACCAAAGGAATTTAGCGGGTAGGTAGCCAGTGGAGGGAACTTACAGGTTCAGTACAGGTTTGTGCAATGCTTTGCTGCCAGACACATGAATAATACATCCTTTTTAATATGATTCTGTGTTCTTGACATAAAACAAGACATGGGGATGTATTAGGGAAGCAAGATAATTTTAACTCAACATAATTCTAATCTAAGGCTTCCTAAGCTGTGTATTCTGTATGATAACCTGGTCTTGAATCTTACGTATCAGCAAGGATGTTCATATTTTTCAGTTAACGGGTTATGGTTGTAGGGGGGGGGGGGGGGGGGCATGGACAAGGATCATGTATGAAAAGTGGGTAACGACCAGAAAAAGTTTGGGAACCACTGGTTTAGAGGAATCAGTAGCTCTCAAAATATACCAAACAGATTACCCTCTAATTCTATACACTACACCTATACTATATGTTCAGCCCAGCCATTCCCACACTGACTGGACAGTACTCCTAAACTCACACACACAGTCACACCTCCACACCCACAATCACACCTCCATATTTTCTCTTAACATTATATTATGCATATTATCATTACAACAATTTTACAGTTAAATTAGTGGTATCTTTGACAAAGGTATATCTACTAACTCTCCCCTCAAATCACATGCAAGACAGAAATAGGGGAATGGAGAGACAGTGATTTAATCAATACCCAGATCTATGCCCCTGGGGTATTAATTGATGTAGAACTCACAAACATGTAGCTAACTCTCTCTAGACTTTCGATTTCTTACTGTCCCATCCCATTCCTCTATTCTCACCCTTTCCTTCAATGACTTTCCTCTGTTGGCCAGTAACTGACTCAGGCCCATACTGACTTTCCTCACTCTCTGGGTTGAAGGAAATATATGTATTTACTTATTGTTTGAAGTTCATTATTTATTACTTTCACCCAAACATAAGTACAGAACTTTTGCATATTTATATGGGGGCTGTGTAGAGGTTAATAGATTGCTGAATAGTTTCACGACCTTGTATAAACGGGATCTATGGCTACTACTGTATACCAAACTTTCCACAATCCACACCATATCCCTTGCTAGCATTCACATTGCACTCAGATGTTACCTTTCAGAGCTACAGAAAATTTAGATTAATCTCTTCCTCAGTTCCTAGACATCATATACAAGTGCTATATTTACATACTATACGTATAGGTATATATACAGTAATTGAAAATAATAAAGGATAAACTAGTTGAGAGCTTAAGATACCCGGTATGTAAAGTTAAATGTATACATCAGTGAGAAACAGCAAAGCAGTTCCAACTGAGAACAGATATAACCACTTGAGAACCAGATAGTAATGCTGTGATCTTAGTTAGTGAGTATTACTTTCTGGGTAGGCCTACCACTTTATACCCCAAAAAGGCTACTATAGCTTGAAGTTGGGTGGAAATTATTGCTTAAATAGTAATTTAATACAAAATTCATGGTGTTTTTTTAATGTTGGTCAAATAGATCAAAAGGAGGACAGTATATCCGGAAAGGCCATGTATGTCTTGCTGTTGATCAGATTAGTTTTAGCTGCCATTGCTAGTGATGATTTGTTAGGAAAAATAATCCTATCTTAAAGTTATAAACCGAACACTGGTTTGGTCTTGGAATTGTAATTTGATTGTATCTGAACTGTACTAAGAAATAATTTATTTAAGAGATTTGGTATTCCAGCAATGAATGCCCGAATTGAAGTAAGCCTGGAGGACACTTGAGAAGAGAGTCAAAGAATGGGTAATATAATGTATGAGTGAAGGAGGATGGACAAAGAAAAAATAATAGAAAAGAAAAGGATATTTAGGCTGGCAAAGAAGATAAAATGATACAGAATATGGGAAACAGATATGGTTAGCATGGAAGACAAGAAAAGATACTGGATTGGCAAGGTAGGCAAAGTAAAAGGGAAGGTACAGTACAAGTAGAAAAGAATTGGAAATAAGGAAAAATGTGGATGCAACCTATTGGGCCTGGACCCTCATAAGGCTGGAAAGAGAGATGGAGAAAGAGGATAAAATGCATGAGAGAGGTAATAAGAACAAGGTAAAGAAAAAGGTTAAGAGTTGTCAAGGAGAGAAGCAGGGTACAGAAATTGAAAATGTGAGAGAGGACAGATAGGAAAAGGGCCAAGGTAAGTTTAGAGATAGGTAAGAAAAATTGAGCCAAGGAAAACACAGAGAGAGAGAGAGACCAGGTAGTCAGAACAGTAGAGAGGGTAGGCAGTGCAGAGTAGATAAATGAAGAGCCAAAATAGAAAGGAAGAAAAGGGTTATAAAGGGATAAAAATGAAAGTAGGTAGGGTGAGAGACAAGGAGATGTAGAGGAGAAAGTAACCTTATGTTACATCTCTTCCTTAGATGTGAAGCCAGAGAACATCATGTGCCAAACAAAAACCTCCACCAATGTCAAGCTTATTGACTTTGGCCTTGCCACCAAACTGGACCCCAATGAAGTGGTCAAAATCTCCACTGGAACAGCAGAGTTTGCAGCACCAGAGATTGTGGAGCGTGAGCCTGTAGGCTTCTACACCGACATGTGGGCTGTGGGTGTCCTTGCTTATGTGCTTCTCAGTGGCCTCTCACCATTTGCTGGAGAAAACGACATTGACACACTGAAGAATGTGAAGGCCTGCGATTGGGACTTCGATGAGGAGGCTTTCAAGAATGTGTCTAATGAGGCCAAGGACTTCATCCGCCGCCTCCTTATCAAGAACAAAGAGTGAGTGATCATGGTTTTGACATTAGTTTCTATGCATTAGCTGCTTATATGAACACATATATCTGTGAATATGATGTCTCTAGAAAGTATGTGAATTACTTCTGGATTTAAAAAAAAAAAAAAATTATGAAGGTTTCTGCAACTTGCAAGTTACTGTATTGACTTGCAGTTACTGGAAAAGTTAATAGGCAAGGAAATACCACACTCTGTATTGCTGTATATATCTTGATTCAGCAGTCTTTACAAACCAAAGAAACTTTCATAGAACATTAATTGTTTTTATTTTGGCTTGAATATGCTAAATATACCTTGATTCATTCAGTCTCATTGTTGGCTTAAATGTAATATTAAGGAAATGCTGGCATTTATCATTACATTACAACCAGTCTTGGTCTATTTGGCATCAGGGTAGGCTACAGAGTGCCCACACAATTGGCAAGTACAATAGTATTAGGGCCTCTCTTAAGTCAATTTTTATATTATTACTGTAAATTACCTCTATTAGATACTAGCTTTGAAGGCATCCCATTACATTATGTTGATATAGGTATATAGTACATTGATGTTTGTTGACCACAAGGGGACTGTTTGGCCAGGGAATCACATAGAGCATTATGAAGAGGGGAATAAATCTAGCAAGCAGACTTTTTTTTATTTTACTGTAGGTTTGTAATTTATCTTCTTATTCTCGAACCATCTCCAACCGATATTGAACATTATAGTAGTGGGTTTGCTCCTTTGCTATAATTTGAGGTAGGATTTGCCATTTTCAAGTGTTCATCTTACTACAGCATCCCAAATTCTAATTGACCCCACCAGGAAGCGCATGACATCCCATGAATGCTTGATGCATGCCTGGCTGCGGGGTGACTACTCACCACGCCTGGAACCAATCGACATGATGCGTTACATTCCGATTCGTGACAAAATCCGAGCCAAGTACAAGGAATGGGAGAAGTTCCTCCTTCCCATCGGTCGCCTGGCTGAATACTCTTCTCTTAGAAAGTTGCAGTTGGAAAAGTACAGGATACACGACACACACTTCGGTCAGTCTTCTTGCCCATTTTATACTGTCATGTCCATATTATAATAGTGTTCAATCCTTTGGATATAGAAATATTTAACTGGAAAATAAAAATTACATTTGTTTAGAGTTATATAATACATGCCATAATTTTTCATTTTAGTGATGGGTTGTTAAAATTATCTGATATTCACCAAAATAAATTCTATGTATTGCAGTATGTATTGCATTGTACTGGAAGTGATAGAAACTAATCATTATTTTTTTTCAACATTTATTGTAGCAAAATAAAATTACTGTATTAACCCCTATAATTTCTCCCTTCCTGCCATAGATCGACGCCAGTGTGCACCGCGTTTCGTGATAAGACCTCAGAATGCCTTTACCTACGAGGGCCAAAGTGTGAAATTCACTTGCCGCATTGTGGCAGTAGCAGCTCCTACAGTGTGCTGGTTCCACAACAACATGGAGCTGCGACAGTCAGTGAAGTACATGAAGCGATACTCAGGCGAGGACTACTCTTTCGTTATCAATCGTGTCAAGCTTGATGACCGTGGAGAGTACATAATCAGGGCAGAGAACCACTATGGCGCCAGGGAGGAGCCGGTCTTCCTCAATGTTCAACGTCAGTACCTCACACCTCTCTCACCTTTCCATTTTCTTCTGTTCTGTTACTTCATATTCCACTTCACTCACAGTGACCCTCCATTTTAGTGTCCCCTTCTTCAGAAAAATTATCATTCCCTATTACGCTTCATTTGATTGGCCTTAATTATCATCATCTTCCATTTATGAACTACTGTATATATGCATTTCACTTTCTTATTACAGTACAGTATTTAAATTGTTGTCAGAATTTTTTTCATTCATTCATTATTCCATACTTCTTACATAGATTACTTACTACAAAGGAAGAAAGTTGAAGAGAAATAACTGCTGTCATATTTGTAAAATAGGAAATTATGTTGTATGTATAGATTTTTAGCAGCGAAAAAATTTACAAGGCTATATTTTTGGCATGTCCCTGCAGCTCTGCCTCCAGAAATGCCAGCATACAAACCACAGGAACAAATTGTGCGGCGCAGGCAGCCTCTGGCATACAAGTTGTGGCAGGAGGAAAGCGATGGTGCCCCCAGCTTCACCTTCCTCCTCCGTCCTCGTGTCATCCAGTGTCATCAGACTTGCAAACTGCTCTGCTGTTTGTCTGGCAAGCCTGTTCCAACTATTAAATGGTTCAAGGGCACTCAGGAGCTGTCCAAGTTTGAATACTCCATGAGCCAGGGTGATGGTGTGGTCACCATGGAGATTGTCAACTGCAAGCCAAAGGATTCTGGCAAATACAAATGTGTGGCCTCCAACCACTTGGGCCAGGATGAAACGTCTTGTGTTGTTATTGTTGAAGGTAAGTACCAATCATGGTCTTTCCTTCCCAAGTTCTTATGTCTAGTCTTGCACTTTCATTCACCTTCATTAGGCATCCTTGCCTAACCCATCCTTAATCCCTCATTCTCTCTGTCCCTGCTCCATTCTCCTGTCTCGGAGTGTATTCTTATCTTTCCAGGCCTCCTTATCAGTCTTGTTTAATGTTGCCAAGCTTGCATTCCACATCATTTGTCAATTTCACTCCTCATTAGAAACCCCAACCCTTCACCAATGTATCATGTGTCATTATCTCTCTCTTATTATCTTGTATAGTATATACACTCCATGCATTAAGTGTTCACAATATCAACCTTTTTGGTATAATATGACTAAGATATATCAGGTAGCTAAATGTGTTTGTTTTTTTCAGAATTTAGTAATAAATGTTGCAGTATACTAGATTTGGGTGTAAACTTTTATTATTGATGAAACATCTTTGCAGCACAGCTTCTTATGCTATACATGTTTCCTAGCAGCATTATTATTACTGATAATGTTGAAAATACTGACAAAGCTCACCCCTGCTCCGAAATCAATGGTGCAGCAATGTGTGAGTCGGCTTGCGTTTCACAGCTGGCGTGGCGAAGCAGTAGATGGTTCTAGCACTTTGGCTTGCCTTGTGCTCTCACTTGGAATCAGCCTTGCAGAGGTGTTGGGAGGTGAGGGTGTGTAGGCAAGGCATTCCTTTTTGCCTTTGCCATTCACCCCCACCCCACACTATTTTTCTCCTCCTTCACTGCCGTTTAACTTCATTGCTAAGCTGGCCTAAGGCTTATTAATCTGTCTCGCAAAATTTCTTTTTAATATGATATGAAGTATACAATATAGTCGATAATAATGAGCAGCTTGCTACTTAACTATTTTACTCTACTCTAATATCAGAACCTATTATATTTTACACAATAACAAAGGAAATCGCCCACAATGCTCTTCTCACCAACATTTGAAACACTGCATTTACTTGTGAGTAAAGAAATGCTTATAATTTCTCCTAAAGGCCAAGGAGATCGCTCTGCGGAACAGACGTCTTTGATGAAAAATCTCAAATTCACAGGTAAAGGAGGTGACAGTCTATAGCTGCGCTGGCCTCGATACAAACATTTAAGCTAAATACTAGTGTTTGTGTCCTTAGGCCTCAGCGTTTGCTGTCTCCTAGCCTGCCGCGTGCTAATCTAATGCTTTTCAGTCATCCATTTACTCATTTGACCTGAACAACCATTTATAAACATTGTACCATCTGACTTTTTCGTGCTTTGGCCGTCGCAAGAGGGAAAAAAAGTCCGATGATCAGTCAGATGTTTATAAATCTTTGTTCAGCTTACTGTTTTGTTCATCGCATGACATCAGATGACAGATGGTGTCTTTGTATCATCTGTCATTGGTGGTCACTGATGCCACCTGCCTGTGTCTTGGTCATAGTCATAGTCCCAGGTCTTCACTTTGGAGTGTAATACTCAAGTTGGTTATCTTTTGTTGGGATAATAGGAAACAGTTACACAGTATTATTAAAAATAATAGCCTGCAAAATATATGACATACAATTTAAGTACAGTACTGTAATAGTTTACTGTTAGTTATCAATTAAAAAAATTTATTTACTGTACTTCATGTGATTAAAAAGCAAAACTAGGGACTATGCGGAAGTGCATCCCTATCTTTCCCCATCGCTATGCTGTGAGAGCTGATGCGGTAAACCCATTAATTCATACCACACTAAGTGAAGATGGAGGAATATGGCCGTGCAAGCCTCAGGGCTGCCTGTACCCACCAGAACCATGACAACACACTTTTTAGTCTATCTCTTCTTAGCTGACACTACTGGTGATATATGCCCCACATCCCCATGGTTCATTTGGTACCTAAAACTGTGGAATAACCTTCCATCTTTATATATTCCCACAGTAACATGTGTCAATGTATTGGAAAAATGTTCACAAGGCAATGACCAAGAACTATGTACCTTCAGCTAAGAAAAGATAGACTCTTGTGCATTATTCATGTTTCTTGAAGGGTAATTTCAATTAAACACCACACAAACTTACGATATACAGTAAAATCATATCTTATAAACATTGCACTGCCATTATTAAAGTGTTTTGTTTATAATCATATTACAGAACAATACCATTATAAGGGTTTTGTTTATCCTGAGGATGATTACAAGTACTATATTTTTTTTTTACATATACATGTACATGTAGTACCTAATCCCCTCATATTTCCAATGGACACAAGTTTAATATTTTTCAGATAAACCATTCATCCTATTTATTAATACTGTATATCAGGACATGTAGTTTTTTTTTTAATCTTATTTTTGCCATTAATTTTTTCACATTACTGTATCACTTTGGAATATCACCCTGTTAGAGTGTCTAGTTGATGAGGCGGCAAGTGATAAAAAAAATTATTATTATTTTTACATTGCCACTGGAAATGGATTTTTTTTTTCCAGTGGAAGATGTGTTTTTACCTTCATATATGTTTCATTCAACTAATATAACAGAAAAAAAAAAAAAAAAGTTATTTAAACAAGTCCACAGTCCGCCTACCTCGGCTAGACACTTGAGCGCAAATTTGTGTAACAGCGTCTTTTACCAACATAACTCGAGGTTCTCTTTTCCCCTCACTAAATAATCAAGGTAATGAGGTAACAGATGAACAGACTCGCCTACTAAAGAATCTGTCGAGTGAAGGTAATGATATCTAAAGTAGTAGTAGGTCTAACCTTGCCTGTTATTGGTTTATCTGGTGTACTAGTTGCCTGGCACTAAGAATTTCAGTTTGGTATAGGGCATCAGTTTATACTTTTGATCAGTTTTCCCCAATTAAATATTACTGGTAGTTATATATACCAAGGAATTCTTGGTGCTGGAATGTTAGTGTGAAAACTCTGCATGTGACTTGTCATAATCAGTGACAACTTCAGCTGGTGTGGTTGGTAGTTTCAAGATACCACCACCAAATGACAAGCTGCCTTCCTCTTTCCCCTTCCACCACCTTCTTCATCTCTCTCTGTCTTGACTCTTGAGCCTGCACTTGACGTTGACATGACTACTTTTTCTATATTTTTCAGAATTAGTGGCACATTATTTCTGTTAACAACCTCTTGTAACTGCTGCTTTATGTTTTGACTGAAGCAAAATCTTTCTTTGAGACATGTCATATTGGCTATTTATTTCCTGCAGCTAATCACTATTTTAACCAACTTTTTCATTTGGTTATTAAATTCTACATTTATTGACATGATTTATTTCCAACTATTCTAACAACATTTCTACAAGTTTCTTTTGCTTGCCACTATAACAATTCTTACTGCAGCCTCTCCTTTCTCAATCCCACCTTCTCCAACACCCTGGATGATGGCACCAATGGGAGGGAGTCTGGATGCCACCTATCCTTACCCAACCTGAAAATGACCAGTGACTATTGACTCTTCCTACCATTTATGCCTTTGAGTTTAGTGTCATGCATTTGCTTACTATGAGGAGCAATGACCATGTTGACAAGTGTTAGTTTGTGAAGCCTTGAATGCAACACAAAGAGTTTCATAAATCAACACTCAGAATTGACAGAATTATGTTCCCAGAGTAAAATATGCCAGGCACAGTTTTGACAGTACTGTATGACATCTGACACTAGGCATGTTGTGGTTATGAAAACCATTGACTGCATCATCAGATTATTTCAGACTCATTTTTTTTTTTTTTTTTGCATGAAAATCCTAGTTAAGGATAAATTTATTTCTTATCTTGTCAGAAAATTTAATATTTTTGCATTTCTGTATTCTGGCCCATACAAAATCAAAATTTGGCTTCATGATTCTTGTATTCAAGTACTGTACCAATTTGATATACTGTACAGTACAGTACTACTGTATAATGATAACGTACTGTACCATGTTTACTTTGTATTGTACAGTAAATGTACTTTTCAGTACTGTATTAGGTGTTATCCTAGTATTCAAGAATCTTGTCACATTCTTACATTCCAATAGAATGCAACAGGCAATATGGATTATTGGAGTTTGTGGAAGAATTTTTCTGGATATTCACGACACTAGTTGTTTATAAATACTATACCATATATCTATCACTAATATATTTGTTATTATCCCCTTCATCTCCATCCAACACCACACCTATCTTTTCTTTTTTCTTTACCACACTTGCATTCTCTTCATTTCACTTGCATTACATCTACACCCTTTGTTTCACCTGCCACTTTCAACAAATCTTACATACTTACCACACCTACTGCTGTCTCTGCCATGTTCCATCACATTATACCCCTTTTCCCATTGCGTAATCACCCACTTCTGTTCATATTCTTCTCCACACTTGTACTGTGACTCATTATACACACACCACTGCTATCACTTGCTATGCACCCATTACACCACTACTAACATCCACAACACACTTTGAAAAACTGCTACTATAATTCACCACAAATACTTCATCATCCACACCATTACTGTCATCCACTTCACACCTACAACACCCTTCACCACACCTGTAGATCGAAGGTATATTGAGACAACCATCAAGGACCTCCCACCGCCCCCAACGCCGGCCATCAGAGTAGATGATTCCAGCTCCAGCTACTTCAGTCCTAAAAAGGTGGGTGTGGCCCTTGTCCATCAGTATTAGGTATTGTTACTCCCTTTCCATTTTCCCACACTTTATTTTTACCCATTTTCCTTTTATCACCGATTATTTGTCTCATATTCCCTTTACCAAATTTTTCTCCACACTCCTTTTCTTGTCCAGATTTGTTCCCCTTTTTCCTTTTTCTCTCTCCTTGGCCATTCAGCCATCCTCTCTTACCTTCCTTGTTCCCTATACTTCTAACCCACCTCCTCTCCATCTTTCTGGTTTTACCAGCTCTTCTCTTTCATCTTCTCCATTATTCATCCTTCCCTTCTCCTATCTGTTTTTCTTCCTCCACCCATATTTGATATTTGTCCCTTTCATCATTCATTATTCCTCTTTCCTCATCCAATCACTTTTTGAAACTCATTTCATATGCTAATCCTGTAAATACATCCTGTGATGCACTCAACCCCTAGTACACATGGTATAAATTGTATACTGCCACCAAAGTTAAATTTATTTATTTTTGCACAGTACAAGAGGTTGAGTGCATCGCAGAATGCATTTACAATGGAAAAAATATCTCACTCTATCTAGGTCAATCCCATTTGTCTTCAATTTACTAATTTTTCCCCTTGCAATCTCTCACTGATGTCATGATTAGTATTTAGTTATTTTAAATAACTGAGCTATTATATTATTTCAGCATCAAGCACTACTATACATTTTTTTAATTGGAAACTGCAATGTCAAACTTTTCCTAGGTACATGTACCTCTGAAAAATTTGTTAATTTTTTGCCTCCCTCAAGAAAGCCTTTATAAATGTCTCTTTCCTGATCATGTAGGATGACCGCAGCTCCAAGGCTGCCACCTCTGCTGCTCCTGCCTCCTCCTCTGCCACCCCTGCCTCCTCCTCCAGTGGTGGGAAGAGACAACTTAAACCTTATGGCAAACGACAAGATTCCACTGGCTCCACCTCCAGGTCCCGCTCAGCCACCAAGGAACTAGAATGTAAGCCTTCCCAGCTTGAATCAATCCTTTGTTAATATGGTACTGTTTATAACAGATAACTAGCAAATAGTGTATGTTATGTAAATCTCCATAGTACAGTATGTATTTATTTATTATTGGTTACATTGACCCTTTATATCAATGCTCCCATTAATAGCAAAAGTATATTGATGAAGGACAATGGCTGCTATGAATTTTTATTTCATACAGTAGTGCACTAATCATTATAATGCAGTATTTGATGTACCAAGGATAATTAATATAAGATGACCTTGTGAATATAGGTACAGCATTTCCATATATAAAATGTCTATAATTTATTTGAAGCAGAGTTAAGAATATTTAATAATCCCAAAAGTTATGCCATTTTGAGTAATAACTAGCCTATAACTTATAACTTCTGCCCTCAGTGCCTCCCGATGACTCCCTCATGGGTCCACCTGGCTTCTCTGGGGAGCTTCCCCCAACTCTTGCCATCAAGGATGGTGAGATGCTGTGTCTCAAGTGTACAGTAAAGGGTGATCCCGAGCCTCAGGTATCCTGGACCAAAAATGGGGAAGCCCTGTGCTCCTCAGACATTATTGATCTCAAATATCGCCAAGGCCTGGCATCGCTCACAATCAACGAAGTATTCCCCGAGGATGAGGGAGTTTATGTATGCAAAGCTACCAACTCCCTGGGTGCAGCAGAGACCAAGTGTGTTCTTAAGATCACCCCTATGGAGCAGCAGATCAATGGCAAGGGTGGCCGAGGTGACAAAATACCTAGGGTCCTAGAACATCTAAAATCCCAAGATGTGCAGGACGGAACGCCACACACTCTTTCTTGTAAGATTGGTGGTGCATCCAAGTTTGATGTGGTCTGGTTACACAATGAAAAGGAAATAAAACCCTCAAAGGATTTCCAGTATGTGACAGAAGGAAATACGTACTTGCTTAAGGTGGCTGAGGTCTTCCCTGAAGATGCCGGCACCTACACCTGTGAAGCCTTCAATGACATCGGTGAATCCTTCAGCACGTGCACCCTCAATGTCTTGAGTAAGTGGCTTACCTTTCTTCAAATCTCTAAAGACATTTCACCAATATTAGATTATATCTGCCTATCTTACATAAACAAATAGACAAAGTAGTCAGCAGGGATGTACATGTAACTGGCATTTTCTTATGGAGGGCTTGAACTTCAGTCTAGTCATTGAACTACTAGATATGATTAGCATTTTTTTCTGATTACTCGTATGAGTGAATGATATGGAGAAAGGAAAAGAAGGAAATAAAGAAGGGCTGTACAAGCTTAAACACAATACTGTACAGATATTTTACCTATATTTGCTGTACCATCCTGCACTTTACTGTATAATACTTTTACACATACCAGTATAGGTAATAATAAAGAGGTACTAAAAAATAGCTGTACAAATGCCAATATTTCTTGTAGTCATAGTCTTCTGATCTTCCAATACAGTATTAAGTATTTAATTTAACAAGAACTATTATGTTGCAGGCACTTGAAAACTTACTAAAAATATCTGTTCTAATGTCTGGAAAATATATTAGTGCACAAAGCTTCGTATTTTTAATGATATTTCTATCAATTTAATCAGATAGAGAACATAATATTTGGGTATTGCATAGCCTACTGGGTCCAAGTCCTCATAAGGCTGAAAGCATATACGTAAAAGGAAGTGACTATAAAAACAAATGTGCACAGATTGAAAAGGGAGGTGGAAAATAAATACTGTAATATAAAAGGAAATCTAATGAAAGAAAATTGAAATATCTAATGGCCAGCAAAAATGGAGTGTAAGAAACTAACATTGCTGAATAATATGATAAGCAAAGAAATATTAAGTGTGGGAGACTAAGCAATTATCTCATGTAGGGAACATTCCTTAAGTAGATCTCCTAAGCAATGGCGATCTATCAAGTGATTTAGGATGTTAAACCTGTCACAAAGTGGCATAGGAGAGTTTTATCAGCCTGCAGGTAAGGATGGACATTAAGTAGCATGGTAAAATAGTTAAACATGTCCTTTCTCCACAGTACCGAGTGAGGATAAGAAATCATTGGCGTACAAGAAATTCCCAAGGTCTCAGACAGTGGTGGAGGGCAAGGCAGCCAGCTTCCCCGTCAAGTTTGACAAGGAACCGCTCAAAGTGTCGTGGCTGAAGGATGGCAAGCCAGTTGATGAGAGCTCCCCTCGCTTCAAGTTCCAGCAAGAGGGCAAGAAGGAGTTTACTTTGGAGATTCCCAACTGCCTGCCAACAGATGTGGGTCAGTATCTGGTGAAAGCAACCTCCAAGAAGGGAGAGGTCACAGCTGCCTTCTCTCTCAACGTTCACTCCTCAGAGGAGCTGTGAGCTGCCTCAACATCCTGAGCCACTGGTCAGTATCTCTCCATCCCATGCCTTCTAATTCCTTCCATGTCACTCTAGATCAGTTTGATGTTTATAACTGTTTAGTCATAGAAATATTCTGTAAATTTTGTTATAAACTTCAAGATAATTTACAAATAAATTATTGACATCATTGCGAGATATTGCAATAGCAAAAATTGCTCTCTTTCTAAGTGCTGGTCACTTAGTAACATCATGACTTCTGTGAAATGTTCTGCATGGTAACTGCTGAAATGAATGTCTTGTGTTGTTAAAATTTCTCTGATTTACATAGTAGTTTTTCACCAGATTGGACCACTTGGCCGCCAATAACGTGTAGTTCTCGTCCTCCATAAGACTATGCGTAACTGACGAACTCGACGACTGCTTAGCAAGCAGCAGCTGGCTGAGCAGCCCAGAACAAGCATTTTCATTGTGTTATAGTGACTGTGTGCATGTTCGCTTCTGTGCTACATGTATATTAAATATCAAATTATTATAATATAAAGATCATTATGATTATAACTGTTATATTATTTTCAATTAATTATTAATACAATACAGTTATTAGGCATAGGCTTCTTGTTGATGTGGGAGAGATATGTCTGAGGCGAGAAAGACATCATTACATCAATGCTTTGTGCACATACCGTGATCTAGATGTATGTATTCAGTTTCATACCCAATTCACACCATTGTATATTACACTTGTAACCTACAACTCTATGTATAGTTACTAAAAGCAGCAGACTGAGCAGCAAACAAGTATGAGCACCCGCAAAGAGATGAACTCTGTGCAGGAGCAAGGTACCTCTCTTGTGGCACCTCATCTAAATACAACCTGAACACTTCCCCTCTCGCATCTTGGGGTCACCTCAGTTTGCTTTGAAAATCATTGTTTAACCTCTGTTGATTCCTACTTATTTTATTTTGATCTTTACTTGTTAGTTTATGTTTCACTTGCAATAATCTAATCGGAGAAAGAGAGGGACAACCCGCTCTTGTATGGGCTGAATTATTGCACCACAGCTCATATGACTACGGATTGTACACCTCACTTCTTTCATTGTCTCTCTACGCCTCTCTCTCTTTACAAAAATCCCGCCATGTTCTCGTCGTTCCTTGTCATCAGCCTAAAGCACCGATCACTTAGTCTCCTGTGCTGGACCCATGCCATGTCACTAGTCAGTATACCAGTTACAACCAAAAAGTCGGCATGATTACAACACAGTATTACATGTCAAATTTGGGCATGACTGGAGGCATGGCAGACAGTGCTCAGATAGACCACACATAAAGAGAATTGCCATTGTAACTTGTATAAGGCTTTTACGCGAGAAATATATGTGAATTTTATTAGTATTTGTTTTTTGTTACCTTAACAACTGAGGTTCCTCATCCATATGTGTTTGAAATTAATACAGCATAACCTATGAATGTCTGCAAGGTTTATGATATTGATATAAATAAACAGGTCTTTTCAATCAAAAGTACCACTTCAAGATAATTCACCTACTTTCACTAAAAATTGTATCTTTAAGGAAGACATCATTTTTAGAGGGTAAGTTAAGGAACACAGCAAAGGCCAGGCAAAATCATCACTCATACTCTATCCTCTTTAGTCATATTCTAGTACCGTCAATAGAGCCTAGTCAAACTTGTGAGACAAAAAGTACCATCCATATCTTCAAAAATTCAAAAATTGTCTCTAAAATGTACAGTTGAGCAAGTAGAAAGTGCAAGTAAAATATGAGTGTATATGGCCACATCTGGCTACTACTCAAAATTTCAGTCAGTCACGTTCCACTTTACATTAACTCTGGATAAAAATACCAGGGTTTATTTTATTTACTTTATTTTATTTTACTTTAGCCTCTGGCTAGCACAGTGGTACAGGTTGCAGCAGCAATTCTGCAGCCCAGCGTTCAATCCTTGCTCGGGACACGTTAAAAATGCCACTGATGCCAGAGGTTACCTGTACCCCTGTGAGCAGGGGGTGAGGGGTTGCTGTCTGAGGTCTTCCTGCTTAGTCAGCCATAGCCGAAGCTGACTCGGGTCTCACGTGGGTGGAGAGGTCTCTGGGCCACTCATCACAATGATCATCCTTGTGATGCGTGCTATAATTGTGTTTCATACACACCGTGTGTGCTACACTCTGTCCCAGTGACTGCCACTCATTGGAACCTTTAATAACTTTACTACGAAGAACTGAAAGATATTATCATATACACTCATATTTTTCATGCACTTTCTACTTGCTCAACTGTACATCTAGCAAGTCCAACTCCCCAACTGGCTATAATTAAAAGCTACTTATAATAATATAAAAAAAACATGGTTTGGGGGGTGGTTAGTAGGGGATTATGGGTCCGTTTTTTTTATGAGTGACTGTACAAACCCAACACATACGCTGTGGATTATCTTCCAATCTCATTAAAATATTTAATTTAAAAACTCATTAAAGATATTTCATTGTGATTCATTAATTGGTTTGTTGTGGTTTAGTTTAAAGATATTTCATTGTGGTTCATTAATTGGTTTGTTGTGGTTTAGTTTATTCATTTGAAGCAGTTGGGTTTGTAGTATCAAATGAAACACAAAACATGGCTTTTACAGAATGACACTTTAACATTGATTGCACTCAGTCGGAGTCAGTCCACTGTCAGCTGTCATACAGTAAATTACACACCTCGTTCTCATATAACCTTGGCCGACCAGTAGTACCTGCCTTACCAGTTAATTATGGCAAATAATTTAAGTGTAACCTTTGAACAAGTTTTTACTGCAGAAACATTTACATCGTTTAATGATTTTAAAGAAAAATTCAAAGCTTACCAGCAGGAGACTGTGGTAGTGTTTATAGAGTGAAGTCATCCACTTCTGTTGAATTTGAGAACAAGTGCCGCAAAAAGCCCCTTCCTGCCTGTCTGAAATGTTCTAGTGTGATTTTTGTTTGTGTTCACTATGGAGTACCGAAGAAAAGTGGAGTTGGTGTAGGAATGAAACAAAGGTATTTGCCTTGTGGATGCGAGTCTTCTATTTCACTGACAACCAGGAATGACTGTCTTGTAATTAACAACAAAATACTGTCACATAATCATGAGGTGAAGCAAGAACTTCAACAGTTTTATGGACAGAGAAGAAGACTGACTGCTGGCCAATTCCCGGGGTCACTAACTGAAGGGTTGCGTGTGATCGCCAGCGGTTTTAATATGGAAGTGGGGGAACGGAGTGATGGCCAAGTTTAGATGTATTTTGTAAAATCTTCCCCGCGATAATTACTGATACATCGTACGTCTGCACTTTAAGATGTTTTTATTCAGTAATTATATTAACATCATAGATAAGAATTGGTGTGCAACATACAGTAAAACAGCAATTACAAGCATAAAATAGTACAGGGGTTGGCAGAACTAATAACATTTATATTAGTTCATACCTGCACCTTTGGCTTAAAACAAAAAAAACACTATGTTTCTGAAAGAACAATGCCCTATGTTAAAAAAAATGAGAGCAATCAGAACAGTTTTTCACCTCTAATTACACATTTTTATGAGGCCGAAATCATGTGGGAAAGAGATCACCGATCGAGGACTTCCCCAACTTTGTCGTTAACAATTATTTTATCTGGTGAAAAGTGGCAGTTTTTCTTAGGTTCGTGACGTCGGGAAAGATGTAATTAGAATGAATCCCGGTAATAAGCAGCTTAAATCATTTTTGCAGTCAAAATTTAATAAAGTTGTAACGCTACAAGATATCAGAAACCTTAAGCATAAAGTGAAGTCAAAAGGTGGCCTTTCTGACTCGGATGAACTTTGTGAAGTAGTGGAAAATATGGAGGGTAAGGGTAAGATTGAGGTATTAATTGACGATGATGGAGTAATACCAGATGATTTCCTTTGCTACAAAAGAAATGATCAACCTATACGGACAGTTCCCAGAACTAATTCTTATGGATGGCACATATAAAGTTAACAAGTACAATTACCCACTCTATATAATCCTTATCCAAGATAATTTGGGGCGCGGCTGTGCTGTTTTCTATGCTTTTGTGCGAAGTGAAACAGGAGACATGATGAGAGCGATACTGTCTTCATTTAAAAACATGTGTGAAGATACATCAAACACCTGCACTGTGATGCAGTGTTTTATGCACTTTATTTTTTTTAGTTTTTTAACCTTTTATTGAATAAATCAAGACTACAGTACCAGTATCTATGAAAAGGATTGACTCACTACTCTACCAGTCTTCTGCTTTGTACTTGCATTAGGATTGGATGCAGCGTACATTTTACTAGGTTAGTGAAAATAGTGATAACCGGTGAATATAATATTATTAGTATTTTCACCAACCGGTGAAAATAGTGATAATAGTATTTTCACCAACCGGTGAAAATAAACGCTGCCATTTATTTTTTTTTTTTACATTTTTTTTTTTTTTTTTAATGTTCTGACACTGGACATAGGCTTAATCAAGCCCGTTATCATAGCCCAGGTCAACTGCTGCTCACACACACACGTCACAACTTCCGAACTGGTACCCAGCACAGAGAGAGGGAAGTGAGGGTAATTCCTAAATACTGCAGCTGTTATGGTACCAGCGAGGGTGTTTTACGATGTTCGGTGGCCTTATATAGTTATAAATTAGTGTCTGACGGCTGACACTCAATATAAATCGGAAGAGTAAATATTCTCAGGCCCTCACCTGAGAGGATCGATCTCCCGACCTCTAGGTTATTCTGACTGTGGAAGTCCCGGGAATGTCCTCAGTATAATTTTATTTTTGGCGGATATGTGTTTTTTGAATTATCAGCTTAAAACAACCAAACATTTATGGCTTTCTCAACATAATAAATAGACTCTATGGTCTCCAAGCATGCCCAACCACAAAATGTTGAACACCTAAATTTAATACTACAAATCTAAGGTCAGTGAAAAACAAAAGTTTTAAAATTACCAATGGGGGGGGGGGGGTGTTCGATCCCAGTATCCCTGTAGCTCGGGCCTTACTATTTAATATATTTTAGACTTGTTAAATGTTGAAAGCTTTTTAGGCCTGTTAAAAAGTTGTCAAGTTGAGTCGTTGTCGTCGACGTCAGTTTACTTTTGTTTTTACTTTTTAAGTTTTAATACTTTTGAACTAGACAAGAGGCGGGTAACAACCAAGGATAACAGCAGCAAGAAAACACAACATTGTATATTTTTCAGTAAAGTAACGTTACCTCCTGAGGTTCCTAAATATTATTCATCATGAGTAAAGAGGATATTTGTAGTAGTATTAAGAGTAGTGAGAGTGAAGGAGAGGGACCAAGAGTGATACCATTGAAGAGTAGTGAGAGTGAAGGAGAGGGACCAAGAGTGAGAGCATTGAAGGAAGCTTTGGACCAGACCACTTGTAGGGTGTTGGCTGCCTTCAAACCAACTTTATTTGCCAAGTAAGTTATAAAAAGATTGGAATATTTTTACAAGTTGCCACAACTCCATTTCGAAAATGTTACTACAGTATTACCAGTGTTTATATTTCACGATTACAAACAACTTTTCTATATACCATTTCTTCTGCAAATGCAACATAACGGTAGTTACCTCTTATAGTTAGGTCCCGGTAGTGTGTCCCAGTCCAGATTAGGTTAGGTCCCGGTAGTGTGTCCCAGTCCAGATTAGGTCAGGTCAGGTCAGGTGAGGTCTGACTAATTTCTACTGTATATTTTTTCCTGCTTAGGTCCCGGTAGTCTGCCCAGGTTAGGTCTCTGTAGTCTGCCCAGGTTAGGTCCCGGTAGTCTGCCCAGGTTAGGTCCTGGTAGTCTGCCCAGGTTAGGTCCCGGTAGTCTGCCCAGGTTAGGTCCCGGTAGTCTGCCCCAGTTAGATCCCGGTAGTCTGCCCCAGTTAGGTCCCGGTAGTCACACTATATCCTTCTAGGAAATATATTTTTTTCCAGTGAAATCCTATTGTTTGTCTATGGAGCCATCATACAGCTACCACGCCATCGTATGCAAAGACATTCGTGGTGTATACGATGGCGTGGTGCCGGTACAATGACTCCGTAGGCAAACAACAGAGCCATTGTATGCACCACAGAGGTTCTTGCATATGGCCCTAAGTTACATAGATATTTATTGAAAGAAATACCGTTTTGTAGCAGTGTTACCAGATCCGGCTAGGTCTCGGTATTTTACCTTGGTCATTACCTGTACTTTACCACTGTTATTTCCCAGTAGTTTGTCCAGGTTAGGTCTCGGTAGTTTGCCCTGGTAAATTCAAGCTAATTTCAAAATTTCATTTGCGGAGGAAATGCCATAGAAGAAAATAGGGTAAATATTGAATGAATTTCCTTTATTGCGTACGGGTTTTCTACCTTCATTATGCACTTAGGCTATTTAACGTTAGACCATTCTAAGACTATTTTCTTCGGTATAATCCTTTTTCTTCTAAGCCATTTCCTCCGCAAAATTTCACATTTCCAAATGGGGCATTTTGAAATTAGCCTGACCTAACCTAACCTAGACCGCATCAGACTACCTGGACCTGACCTGGGCAGACTACCGGGACCTAACCTGGTCAGACTACCGGGACCTAACCTGGTCAGACTACCGGGACCTAACCTGGTCAAACTACCGGAAAATAGTCGTGATAAAGTACAATAAATGACTGGGGCAAAATATTGGGACCCAGCCGGATCTGGCAACACTGCTGCAAAACGATAATTCTTTCAATAAATATCGAAAATAGTCTTAGAATGGTCTAAATAAGTGGGTAAGGAAGGTAGAAAAAACTTACACAATAATAGTAATTCTTTCAATATTTACCGTTACCTATTATGGGTAAAACTTTAACATGCCATAGAATAATTCAACCTTATTCCCCTGGGGTAGGGAGGGGGCTATAAATACCTTGCCAGTATTCCTGCTTTTCGTAAAAAGCGATTAAAATGGGCTTTTACTTCTCCCATCTGTCCCTTTTTATTCATTTGTTACCTATTGTGCTTACTGGCCCACCTCTGAATCACCTTCCTTGGGCGCCTTATGACCTTGCTGTTGTGGCACCTAATATCAATCAATTAATCTCAATCAATCCACAATTCTTTCTAAAGAGATTTTAATATTTTTTTACGAGTTGCCAACATGATATTTCAAAAAAATATCGCCATTCCTTATATTTTACCATTTATTTCAACTTTTCTAGATACCGTACCATTTCCCTTGCAAATGCCGTATAGTATGACTTAAGTTACCTATTACAAATACACTGTACTGTACTGTACTACTGATATGTGTTGTATGACCATTAATGTTCTAAAGTAGGCTTTTCACATTTTCCCTTTTACAAGGATGCCCAGGTAGGACTAAAGAATGCACCAGTAGGACTGAAGGATGTCCCAGTTAGGACCAATGGATACCTCCAGCCACATTAGGTCAGGTTAGGTTAGGTTGGATCAGTTTACACAAGACAAATCCTGACTCAAATACTCCATTATTCAGAATATATGGTTGCTGAAAATTGGAAAGCCTGAGCCAAGTATTGACAAAACATGGTTTAGAATTTCAATTATCCGATACTTATGGTTGGTCATCAAACTAATATTATTGCCAAATATGTTTATACTGTATGCTAGTTTACATGCTTTTCCCCACCCAGAATCCCCATAAGGGTTTTGGCACCCCTTCGGCCCCCCTTCAGCCCCAGACACTCCCGTTCAGTTCTTTAACTGTCCCTCTTTTTTTCTATTTCCTTCCTGCTTACTGTCTCGCATCTCTATCACCTTCTGGTGCTAGGCTATATGATCTTGCTTGCTGTTGCCGTGCCTAATATCAGTCAATCAATTAATCCCTACCCATATCCCATGAATTCCTAGGCTCTCCCCGTTGATTGTTGGGTAGCCTATGTGGGTAGGGGTTATCTCACAAATAAAGCATTTCCTAAAGAAACGAAAGTGAATATGACTCCAATCACAGGATATACTCTGACATAATAAATATTATTACTATAAATTCCTGTTGTGGAAACTTGAAAAAAATTACCAAGCAAGTTGAACCACAGAATGAAAATCACAATTTTTTATCAATATGTCATTTTTATAATCAATTATTGTCTGTTTTTATATACCGGTATTGAAATGAAAGAGTTACATACAATGCATTTTGATTATTTACAAATACAGAACTCTGTAGGTTTTACACATTGGATATACTCGAGGACCCATATAAACCTGATTAGTTAAATCAGGCTTTCAGAGGTACTATATCTTTATTTAGACACAGTATATACAGTATAGGCTATACATATAACAATTTTATCACACAAACTAGGACTTAGACTTTCATTAATTTATCAAAACTATTTCCCATTTCTATTAGGCTATATAATCTCCAATGTAACATGGATACCAGTACTTCACATTATATAGGCTAAGTGCGAAAACCATATTTGCTACAATAATGTTTCATTAATGAGATTAAAATGTAGAATTATACCAAGTTTTCCATTATGTTTATCAGAATTACAGGCTTTTCTTGACAACTACAATATTGTACTGTACTGTAATATACTTTTACTGTGATTCATGTCTTCCAGATGTTTTCCAACTTTTACCAAAGGCAATGAAGCTGTTGTCGAGACAATTCTGGGGTCAGTGGTGCAGGCAATACAAGCAGCTCTTAATGAAGACCTTGCTGTCCTTTTGGATGATGATGTGGTCAGACCTCTGGAAGAACTTAGTTCTGTTGCAAACAATTATTCTGGTCCCAAAGATAAAGCTGCTTGGAGGCCCCCTGGTGACCCTGCATGTCAGATGAGTGCCCATGATGCACAGGTGGGTCCTATAACTATGGTATTTATTATTTGAATATGCTGTACTAGAGTATTGACATATTATTTTTTCAGAATAACAGTTCTTTCAAAGAGCATTTAGTTGTAGGTACTGTACTGTACTGACATAAAATTGATTGAACTATTAACTACGGTAGCTCTTTATCCAGTTCAAGGATGAATTTTTTAATTCACATGCAGTAAAACAAAGTGTATAGACATTATATATACACACTGTCAATTTTAAATGCACCAGATACATTATAGGTAGAATATAGTACAGTATATAAAAATATTCATTACTCCAGTAATAGCTGTTGTATTGCCTATGTGTTTGGCTGAATGTGACCTGGATTTAAACTCAGTCAGGCATTTAAGTTGGCTTATATTTAGTACATTACATAAATATACTGTATAGCTCCATGATAAAGGCAAGTTGGGATGAAGCCTTGTAGAGTACAGTAGTTTCAAAGGTTAAAAAAGTTACAGTAGTTCTGGAGTCAGTTACTATACAGGAAAATCTATTTTTAGGTGCTCCAACATGAGAAACAGCGCCTCTTGGAATCTGTGAGTGCTGCAAGAACCACCTCAGGGGAGCTGTTACAAAAGGTTAAGGCAACACATAAAGAGTGCCAAGAAAACCAGAAGTAAGTGACCCCCAGAGTTGTACTGGAAAACTAAAGTTGATGCCCCTTCTACAGTTGAGGCTTTTTATATCTTTGTAGCTGTAATACCAGGATCTATTATATAATTCTTGAACAGTGGTTGACAACTTTTACATTATTCTATGGCAAGCACAGAGGAGTTTTTCTTGTCAGAGGGAAGCATTCGGAAAATCCAAATACTAATACTGTAACTAAATATTTTGACCTACCGGTATGTATAACAGTTTTCATGTACTGTATAATACAGTACATGAGTGTGCATCTGTATTTTTGGTCATAAAGCCTTCTTTGGGTCATCATAATTTTAAATACCCGGTATACAAGTTAAGGTTAGGTAAAATGGAAATTTAGGGAGCAGTTCATGAGCAGATTTGGCATCAGATGCAGCAGTACAAAAATTAGAAAGGCTTGTGCCAATAAATGAAAAATATTGAAGTTACTTGTATAATTGTACAATCAGAAAAATTATGTTATGATTTTTGTATTTGTTGTCCACAATTTAAATGTCTTAATATTGTACAGTAATTAGGAAGCTATACCTATATAACCCTGTTATGTTTCATAATGGTGGGTTCAGAGGTTCTATTCTATTATTTATTCTTTCTTTTTCAGAGAGATCCATCAGCGCATGGCAGCCATAAGTGAGCTGGTGGACATTTCTAATACTATTCACATACCTGAAACTTCTGAATTATATTGTGGTACTAGTAAAACTCTCTGAACATGAAAAGAAGGTAAATTATGTTCAACACATAAAAATTATACAATGACCAGGTAATTAAACACAGAAATGTTTTGATATCTCCCTTAGGATAAGTTTAATAAGCAGATACAGTATATTGATTATAATACATTTTCTATTCTTTGCATTTGAACCTCATGATATGTTTCTGAAACATTCGTAGATCGTATATTACTGTATACAGTATGTATGCTCAACCCTCGGCACCAATTGGGTGCAATAGGTGAGGGTTGAGTGTACTGTGAATTGTAATAAAGGAATTGGGTCATGACAGTTATATATATTTATATTGCTCCTTGTACTGTATACACATTATGACATTCTAGCAACATGTGAGCAAAATATTGGTTGCATGGTTATTTTCATTCCTCTTGACATCCATTATTGCTATCTGCCATGAATGTGGTAAATCCTGCATTTGTCATTTCTATGGTGAATATAATTTTCCTCTCAGCATTACCAGTTTTTTAAAGAAATTCATTATTTCTCGGATGTTTTATTGATAGGTATTTGTGTTGACTTTCTGCTTAAAATACATTCCCCTTTCCATAGTACTGTGTACAGTATACTGTACAATATTTTTTATTAAAACTTAAGACATGACACTAATAAATTCATTAGGTTTAAGTCATCCATGTAGGTTGAAGTGGGAAATTAGATATGGCCTGTAAATAATAATTGGAACATGGTATGATACACTAGTTTATTTTGCTGAAAAGCCAGATATACTCTTTCATGATCAATGGTGAGCATTTCTGTACAGTACTGTACTTAGTTATGCAATCACCTTTTAATGCAATTCACCCTCACTTTACAATACTGAGCAAGACAGAGAAATGTGCATCATGAAGGGATATTAGGCAAAAATTTGAGGGGGGGGGGTAGGAGCTCAAGATTTTATGTGCTTGAATGGGGGAGTGGATGTAAATGTGGCCCGTTTGACTGTATTTTGTATCTTCCTGTATTCTATATTCCATTCCAGGCACTGGAGCCCCTCATCCCTTGAAATGATGGAAATGTGAACAGCATTGCATTTGATTTGGTCATTTATGTATGCATATTTGGTGATCCTTTTCTTATTTTCATGGATTTTTACCATAGTTACATTTTTGGGAAACTACTATAATGTACATTACTGAGTACAGTAATCAGTGTACAGTACGAGTTAATTGGGTACTGAAATCCTTCAATTTGCTTTTGTCTGCATTGAAAGTTCTGGCAAGAGAATCTTCAGAGCCAGCTATTATATGAAAGAAAGTCAATATCATGAATCTTATCACTGATTTAGAAAATGGGTCGTTGTTATCTACTGGTATGCTTAGTACAGTATGTGTGAAAAGAATGCCATTAATTTACCATAATCTTATCAGTGATATACACCAGACAGACATACAAAGTTACCAGTGCTGGTGCATGGTGCATCACGCAGCTTGTTATTACTTGATCTGATGAAGCCACAGCTATCAGGTCCATCATTGGGCTGTCCATGACTCCACTTCTCGGTTGCCACCTCCTGATCATCCAACCACTTGTTATTCTTTATCCCCACCCAGGCATCTGTACTTCCTGGAGAGGTATATATTCATTAGAATTGTCACTGAGATTATGGATACATTCACATACTGTATTATTGTAAATATCTCATTCTTCAACCTAAAATTAGTCCATGCCTGGTACAATGGTTTCATAGGCACTACATGGGGTCTTTGTACTATACAATGCTGTACAGTAGTAATCATCAATGACCTCATGACAATTTATTTACATAAACCATATGCCAAATAACTTGCCATAGTTCACTCTTGTAAGGAAGTTCATCAACTCCTCTATATGATTCTTTGCCACAATAAGGTCACCTCCTGTGGCCTTGCATATGTCACGAGCACTATCCCAAGTCTCGCTGAGCGTGTGATAATGGGCACAATTCTCACCAAATGCCTCGGAAGACAAAGAGTTATCCAAGTAGCCTGAAAATAATCATACTGTTTTGTGTTGGTCATCCCCATATAACTGTGATTCATAAAAAGATACAGCAAGTTATATACTACAATATATAATATATCACAGAATGTCAATCCTGCCTTAATAATCCATATATTAATTACTGCACAAAAATAATATAGTATTCTAACCTATTAGTAAATTAGGAATTTCAACATACAGTACTAACATTAAACAACATATTTAACATGACAAAAGTGTACCAGCTCATTAAATTTCTTTGCTTTTTCAGTATTGACAATATTTTACAAAAACTAGCACATCTAGGCAAAGTATTGATTGTATCTGATCTGCACTTTATTTACAAAAGAATGCTTGTGAAACCTGTATATTTGCCAGGATAGAAAAATGCATGATACCTTGAACCAGAAAACTAACATCAAAACCTTGGTAAATAAAAATACCAAATCCAAACAACAAAACAATATAGACTTGCTTCATATACTGTGATTAATATTATTTCTATGATAGCCAGACTAATATACTTTATATACCTTTATGGGGAGTGAGGCAACCATCTTTGCAGTAGGTGATGGTGCAGTTGATCAATTGTACTTGTCCCTCATCCATGCAGGCTGCTCAGTGAAGGAGACAATTGGATTATAAAAAACAAAGAAGGAAATAGGTTGGGTAATGAAGTAAGATCAGAGACTTACGAGAGCTCATACAACTAGGGGAAGGAGGGAAAGGTGCTAGGTTAAGTCAATGAATGGAAGTTAGAATCAACACTGAAGGGAAGATACAGAATATATTTACTCAAATTATTTGAATCCATTACCTGCTGTCAATGCTACCTGGTACTTCAACACTTGCATTGTAAAATTTGTTTTTGGTTTTCTTACCGGTTTGATAATTAATTAATCTATGTAAGCTGGGAGATATGTTCTGGTGGAGTCATTAAAGATAGGTGGTGCAGAGTTGATGATACCAGGATAACAATTACAGTGAACGGAGAAGAAAGGAACAACTGTATTAACAAGACTTACTTGTGCATTGGTCATTGGGTTTCGTGACTGGTTCCTGTAGTGTTGCAAGAAAGGACTCCAGTCTGGCTTGTCCCTCCTTCAATGTGGCCAACTCTCTATGCATTGACTCCTCCAGTTCTCTCATCTTGTTACCTGGATCAAACATTATTTTGCAATTATACAGCAGGTAAAAAACATTGCCCATGCCAACCCATTAGCTTCGTGTAGTACAATGAATGTGATAATGATAGAAAGGGTTACCTTGCTTTTAATACTTTATAGGCATGTCTTCACATCTAATGCTTTGTTTTTGACATGAAATAAAATGATGGAATGGATAAAGGGATTCCTTCTTTAGTTCTGGCTTTTGATGCTCGTCCTTTAATATAGGAATTTGATGTTAAATTTGTCAAGAACAGGCATTTGGCTTTGCTGTCCAGGTATGGTAAAACTCTGTAGCCCATGTTGTCAAGCTTATTAAGTTAAAATTTTAAGACTAATAATGATATCCTATTTATAACTTTTTTGTTTGGATTTATTCCACTTTTTGTTATTTTGGTGGTTCAATCCCCAGTGTGGACATTCATAGAAATGTCTTTCATTGTAGAGTGACATTTATATTATAATACTGAATTAGCAGGCAGGTCATAGGATCACTGGGTAGGATATAATGATGGGTAGAAGTGTGAGTATGAAAGTGAAAAAGGGACTGAGAAATAGTATAATCCTGCCAACGCTGACATATGCGTCGGAGACATGGACATGTAGTAGGGCTCATCAGCCTAGAATAGATGCTGTGGAAATGAGTTAACTGAGAGCATCGTGTGAACTTACCAGGTGGAATGGAGAAAGTAATGAGTGTGGGTATGAGTGAGAAGGCAATTGGTATTAAATGTGGAGTGGTTGAGAGAGTGAAACGTAATACACTGAGGTGGTTTGGACATGTAGAGAGAATGCAAGGTGAGGAGTTTGTAAAGAAGATGTATGGAAGTGAAGTTGTGGGACCTGGTGTGAGAGGCAGACCACCAGTTAGATGTAAAGGAGAGAAACACGAGGGGCAGGGGGGGGGGCGTTGGAACAGGGAAAACTGGTGACCTACTGTGGACACCTCCTTGGGGGTAGTTCCCAGAGGGAACGAGGCATCGGAGCTATAGATAGATAGATAGTAACTGTAAAAAAATTAACAGTTTATACACCCCAGAGAGATCCATGGAGAAGGTCACAGAGTTTTGGAGAAATTGCACATCTAGGAAGAGTCTACCTGGATGGTAATACCCAAATCCATTCCGGACAGGATGTTACGTTATGGCAAGTTCTCAAGGTTGCTGTCTGAGAGTATGGCCTGCTAGGTCTGCTAGAAGGATCTGGGAAGTGATTGTGTGATGTGGAGAGTTGGAAGATATTAGATGAAGACAGGGAGACAAAAGTGAAGGTGTACGATAGTGAGAGACAGAACACCGAGTGGAAGAGTATGTGGGAGGGGGGATGGAGCAAGTGAGGAGTAGAGACCCTATAGAAAGACTCTCTATAGGGTTTCTAGTGAGGAGGGAGTGCTGGAACAAGGCCGTGGCAGGAGTTCCCGGAGAGAACGAGGCATCGGAGCTATAGATAGATAGCATTTGACACATAGTGTAAGACAGTGAGAAAGTATTGTATACCCAGTGGGGTTGACTTTATTCACTGAGAATTCCAATCATCCCGACAGGCCTTCCCTAGGTCACTTCCTAGAACACTTCCTAAAATTATACCAAGTCTAAGAAACAAAACGTATGAGGAGCGACTAAATGAATTGAATCTATTCCCATTAGCACAACGTAAATTGAGAGGCGACTTAATCCAGGATTTCAAAATAATCAAAGGCATAGATAATATGGACTGCAACAAATATTTCAATATCGATCAATCAAACTACACAAGAGGTAATGGCTGTAAAATCATAGGTAAATCTTTTAATTCACACGAATCGAAGAATTTCTTTTTTAACCGAGTGGTCAACTTATGGAATGGGCTTCCCCGTAACGTAATAGATTGTAATACCGTAGACAGCTTCAAACGTCGCTTAGATAAACGCCTTGCATCTAATCCCCGACTTTCGATGTTTACTAATGAATAATTTTTGCCCATTACAGGTGGCAAGTTAGCCAAATTTCAACTAATTTCTATCTTTCCTATAAAATTTCCTTGTGGAATATTTTCTACCAATCCCACAAGGTTCTGACTCCTGACTTTACTTCCTGTACGGCTCAGGCCGGAGGGAGTGGAGGGTGGGGAGAGAGCCTTCTACTTTGCTATCCTTATCTACGACTATCACTGGGGAGAAATTCATTCTCCACCAGTACCCTTCTAATCAGATCACCCCGTGTGGACCGTAAGGTCTGTTGTGGTCTGCGATTCTATGTAACTCTACGTAACAGGGGTGCGGAGTTGCTCAGAGGAGCATCTTCGTTGACCATGTGAAGAGTTCTCTGGCCGACAGTGCGCACCTGTGCTTCCTTGTATTGATGAGATTAGTCCACATGGATTAAATGAGAAGTACTGCTGTCAATAGCATTTTTAAGCTATTGACAGCAGGACTTTGACTATAAAGCTAGTTGAGAAAATGGTAATCTTTTTACTGCTGAATTTGCACACACTGTATTGGCAAATTTCTTTTAGAAAAATAAGTAAGATGATCAGTACAGTAGAAATTACTAATATCTATTTTAATTACTATGTAGGCTAGCTTTATTTCAAACATTACTTATACTGTCAGAATTTTATATGTTGCTATCAGTTTTTGAGACTGCACTTCGATTCTCCCCAAATTTCTTTATCTTGTTAATCTTTCAGTTTAAGATTTTTTTCTTCATCGTAGCACCTTTATAAAATAATATGCTACTGGTAACGTTATTGGAAATTTGGGAGTTCTTCGGAAACCCTATCTTCGGAAGGAGAAGATCGAACAACCAGAGAGGATAAAAAAAAAATTATACTGTATAACAAAGCCAAAATTAAATATGTCAATGAATTATAGACATTTAAATACTTTATTCTACTGTAGTAGCCCATGTATAGATACTGTTCTTAAAAAGTATTCGGTATCGGTATTGAAAAAAATCTGGTGTAGGTTAAACTCTTTGCCAACAATTTACAATTCACCAATTATATCTTTATAACTTGTAAATTATGTAACCTTCAAAGGAAAGGTTTGCTTAAACATGCCTGAAATCTTGCATTTCTAGGAACACCTGGCACACCATACTGAACTGTATAATTCCAGGTTATATGATTGAAGGTGTACTGTCCTGGTATATGAAGCAGAAGCTTACTGTACATTTGTTGATGCATACGTACCTTTCTCTGTAAATATGAATTCAACAGTAGTTGAGACAAAATACTAGGATGTTGTACAGCTGTATTATATTATAATTATAATGTAATAACACCCTACTTTAAGTGGAATAGAGTTGTGTTACATGACAAAAGAGTGCATTGATCTGTTGTTAAAAAACATATGACGGTAAACGTTATTTAATACGAGTATTCCAGGTTGGTACAGAATCTGATATAGTGTTCTTGTTTATCATCTAACTGACCAAGCTCCGTGTATCATCACAGCATATAAGCACTAGTATAAAGGTTAGCACCTTTTAATGCCAGTCCTGCATTTAATGTATAGTTTACTTCACTAACCTCTCTCATAATATGGCTTGGCAAATGGTAAACTACTCAATATTCCTGAAAATAATGATCCAGTCAACATTAACTCACTGATAACGATGAACTCACTTGGAAATTTTTATGTAAATGTCTAATATTATTTTCTGATGATTGTGTTCATCACCTTTCAGCTGGTATTAATCAATCAGTATAGTGATACTTAATATCTACAAGTGTGTGGTGAAGCAGTTCAACAGAAGCGAGGACAATTAGAATTATGTTGGTGAACTTGAACGAGAGACCCTCTGAAATGGTGAGAAAGCTTCATAATAATACACTACGGCAATATTTAGTTTCCCTGCAACTCACCTGCCAAAGTCCTTTTGACAAGAGTGAGCTCCTCTTGTGCTTTGGCCAGTTGTTCCTTTAATGTGGCCTGGTCCTCTTTTACTGTAGCCAGCTCCACTGCAACTACACATTCTTTTTCACGTTCATCCTCTGTAATGTATGGCAGATTTATGAATGACACCAATTATTCAGATCTAAAAGTGGATACAGTACAACATATCATAGTAGTCTGATATGTGTGAAAAGCTGAGCACTAAAATACAGAAGATATAAATAGATAATGTATCTCTCTCTCTCTCTCTCTCTCTCTCTCTCTCTCTCTCTCTCTCTCTCTCTCTCTCTCTCTCTCTCTCTCTCTCTCTCTCTCTCTCTCTCTCTCTCTCTCTCTCTCTCTCTCCCCGTAGGGGGGTATTGCCTATATTAATTAATGTGGGCAATACTTACAGGGTTTTGGCGCCCCTTCGGCCCCAGCCATTAGCTTTCAGTTCTTCAACTGTCCCTCTTTTCTTTTCATTTCCTTACTGCTTGCTGTCACACCTCTATCACCTTTTTCTGGCGCTATAGGACCTCGATGTTGCGGCGCCTAATATCCATCAATCAAATCAATCTCTCTCTCTCTCTCTCTCTCTCTCTCTCTCTCTCTCTCTCTCTCTCTCTCTCTCTCTCTCTCTCTCTCTCTCCTGACCTATGGAGTTTGAGGTCAGCTGTTGTTGTAGTATGGTGTTCGTGTCTTGTAGGGCTGTCACCATGTCTTCCAGTAGCTGCCTCGTCGCGTTCTCCAAACTATGCTCTCTCGCTGATACCCTCTCTGTAATAACAAAAAAATAATAAAACCTAACCATCTATATCCACTCTTCCCTCCATATACACACACACTCTCTCCTCGTCCAAGAATATCCCTCAACTCGCCACCCATACCACATTCACTCGCTGAAACACTCTTCAATATCCTTACAAGTTAATTAAGAATATTCATCAGTTTGCTCGCCACCATACCACACTCACTTGCAGACGTGCTCTTTGCAATAGAAGTATATCCGTTTCAGCAGATTATGCTCTGCTGACCCAGACCTATAATTTTCAACACAGTTTCATTTTATCCTTATTACTATTTTGTCTGCCATTCCTCTTTCTTTAAACCCTGACAAATGGGTTATTTGTACAGTACATAATTATAGAGAGTAACAGACAATAAATTCATACGACCAAAGAAATTTAGAATAATAGCTGTATGTTTTCTTATACTGGCGTACGCCTATCGACCACGTCTTATCTGCTTCTAAAATTATGTCGGTGTTAATAAAAAATATTCTAAGTCCTAGGCGACAATACTAGGTTAGTAGCCGATACTCCATAGGGGGTTTAACACAACCGGGTTTTCTTTTCTTCATGATTTATTGCAAATTGGTGACGTTGTTTCAAGACAAATAAACAAATTATCGCTGTTAATTTATAGATTGCCGTACTCAATTTAGCGCAACAGAAAATAATTTGATAAAAACAGCGAGCTTTGCCATTCACTTGTGTGGCCAGATGTGCTTTTATCAGTCTGTTCACTGGGATTAAATAATTACTACAGCATAATTGCATTCCTGAACCTAAATATATTATCCTCTTCAATAACATGCAACACTGATTCACATACAGACCTGCTGAGATGGAGTCCATGAGTTTCAAGATAGCCATTTGGTTCACAATAAGGTTGACCTCCAAGTCATGTTGGTTATTGATGTTGGAGTGTTGAGGAGGAGTGGTGACTTGACGAGGAGGAGTGGTGATCACTTGTACAGCATTGAGACCTGAGACCCAAAAGGCCAGGAGAAAAGTTTGGACAACAAGACCTGTCATGGTGACCGATGGCTGAGGAATGAGGCTCAGTGAAGTCTCTTCCACTAAACTTGGACTGAGGCTGCACTC
Source organism: Petrolisthes manimaculis (assembly GCA_034508575.1). Taxonomy (NCBI): domain Eukaryota; kingdom Metazoa; phylum Arthropoda; class Malacostraca; order Decapoda; family Porcellanidae; genus Petrolisthes; species Petrolisthes manimaculis. Next base: position 554,698 of record JAWZYT010000049.1, read on the forward strand.
ACTCTATATATATACTAGGGCCTCATAATCTCGGCTCTGATTATTTGGCAATTGTGCACTTGTCTATATATATATGTTACTGCAGCATTACACAAACCAAGCAATATTCCTACAATGAGGTAGAAAAACTACCAAAAGCGGTCTCTCTAGTTCCATGCCTTTCCATTTTATTGAACTTAATTATTGAAGGAGGGGATGAAAGGAACCAAAGAACTGGTGAAATGTATGTGTGCGATGTTATTGCTAAACTAAATTCTTAGCTAGTCACTGCACACCAACACAGTAGGCCTATAGGGAGAAGTAACGCCCCCCTTCTCCTATGTAGCCTACAGTATGACATTTGTAATATACATGTCTGTATTATTTACCTTGTTAGGATGAATGGGCACTTGTTCATCATCTTCCACGTGGCGAGGTCAGATGAGATATCAGGGAATTAACCTTGATGTGCGAATAGACTGCTTAATATATATCAACACGACATTTTAATAGTTACTACAGTTTAACAGATCTTACTGATATAAAATATTTAGCTATACTCAGATGAGATCATTTTTTTATCATGGAACTTTGCTGTGCGAGTAGATTGCTTTAATTAATATCAACACTACATTTTAATATGAACCGGAGACGCATATCTTTCGTCGAGTGATGATTGTGTATTCATTTCCCTTCATCTGTGTATTAATTCTTTCCACTTGATTCGTGCCGTAGTAGTGTTTTGTGCTTCCCACTAAGTTTGTTTTGGTTTAAGTATCGTCATTGCATGTAAATTACTTCTGGGTTTCATAAGTAAATAGACGAGTAAATATGAGTGAGTAGTCTACATTAATTTATAACTCTCCGTAAAACTCCTATTGACAAAGTAATAATAATCTGACTTCTGTTGTCTGATTATTCTTTGAACTTATTCTATACTTGAGTTAAATAAAAGGATGGTATAACTGACCTTTCTCATGAAAGTTAATTTCGAAATACATTGATAGTGAGAGTTACGTAATCTACAACTGTCATATTAAATAGTTAGACGTTCTGCCACTGAATAAATAAATGGTATATGTATATGTATACTCGAATGATGAAAGATATCCTTATACATAGAGAGTAATCAGCTGAAGGGCTATCGATTCTTCCATACTATGCTAAAAATTACGTTATCTTAAAATTAATAATGGGTTCTCAGCACTTTCGTAGCATAGTTAGGATGAATTAGTAGAACTCTAATTATTCTCTTAACGAATGACTATCTTTTGACATAATTTATTAAAGAGTTGAACTGAATTAAGATTTGCTGTAATTATTCAGTCAAAAGTTAAACTAAGGCTTGGGTGTCGTGTATAATATTATATGTCCTTCTACATTGATCATTTTCCTTTTTTTGATATGGGATTGACACAGCCAATAATATTATGGGACTTGATAAGGACTACTTCTTAAGGGACACTGTGATGTAGTAAGAATAGTGGAGATGTGTGAGTTCATTAATTAAGAATTGTCACGAAACACCACCTATATTGAATTAACGTGTTTCGTGGCAGAGTTAGGAAGAATCAGAAGCCATCCATTCTCAAATACAAACACAAGGTCCTTAATTTAGTGTGTGTTATTTTGTGTGTGTGATTTGGAAGGTCTCTGTTTGTGTGTGATTTGGAAGGTTTCTGATACCTCCAAACTATGCCAGAAAATATCTAAGGACGCGCACTCAATGGTATTAACAGGGGATTTATATCGTGGCATATTATAGTTTCAGGGAATCTGAGATATGACATCCTTCCAATTCACCAACAAGACAATCTCCCCTTAATCAACGTGGCATAATATTATAATAACCTTGGTATTCTGCTGCCTGAACTATATAGATAAATGCACGAACGGGAGCTGAAGAAATTAACTGGAGGAAGGTTAAACCACCAGTCCTTTTTCCTCACCCAATAATAATAATAAAAAAAAAAAAATATATAAACACACACACAGGTGAGCTTTGATTTTCCTTTTTTTTTTTTTTTTTAGTTCCTATTTTATTTATCTTCAGAATACATTACTTTAGAGCCTTTTCGACAATCAGGAAACATTGCCAGTCATCGCTACACATACAGTATATACGATACTCTCACAGTGGGTCACACTCTGCGAATAACTACATGCACACACACACACACTCTCTCTCTCTCTCTCTCTCTCTCTCTCTCTCTCTCTCTCTCTCTCTCTCTCTCTCTCTCTCTCTCTCTCTCTCTCTCTCTCTCTCTCTCTCTCTCTCTCTCTCTCTCTCTCTCTCTCTCTCTCTCTCTCTCTCTCTCTTGCTGTTGTTGATTATAGTGAGTGTACAGTTGGCAGTAAAAGTTAGGTGTGCATGATGAGGTTTATTTCCTTGGACCATATTCCAGTACATTCATGGTGTATACGGTGGCGTGGTACCGGTACGATGGCTCTGTTGTTTGTCTGTGGGGCCATCGTACAGTACCAGTTACTACACCGTCATCAACACCATGCACGAATGTTCTTGCATACGACCCTTGTTTCGTATGGTTTAGGGAATTCAGTGCCTTTTACATTATTATAATAACTTAATTAAACTTTATCGATAATCTTGCAGAGTCTCCTTATCATTATGTTGAAGCTATTTGCATATGTATGATACAAGTATAGCAAGGCAACACGTAAAACTTATTTGTACACGTATTTGTTATCAGGAAAACAGGTAAAGTTATTTGTATACACGTATGATATCAGGAAAACACGTAAAATTTATTTGTGGTATCAGGAAAACACGTAAACGCTAATTTTTTGTACCTATAGATATCAGGAAAACATGTAAATGCTATATTTGTACATGCATGGTATCAGGAAAACACGTAAACGCTAATTTTTTATACATATAGATATCAGGAAAACAAGTAAACATTATATTTCTACATGCATGGTATCAGTAAAACACGTTAAAACAATTTGTACACATATGAAATCAGAAAAACACGCCATTACTATCTCCTCCAATAATACGCTGACTATAGACCGTGTTAAGAAATACTACAATGTTACTGGTGCATGTGTACAGCAGGAGATAACTTGACCTTTACATATATATATCTTGCCTCTCCTCTCCTCTCCTCTCCTCTCTCAACCAACGTCGGGTAAAAATAGAATAAAAACAGCTGGAAGAGGGAGGTAAAAAAAAAAAAAAATACGGACGCGACAAAAACAAAAGACAAAAAAAAAAAGTATGAACACGTTTTCTCCCCGAGGATTAAAAAAAAAAAAAAAAAATAATAATACAAAAAAGTGGACTGCATTATTTTGACATCCAAGTATAACAATGTACGGTACGGGGTCACGCATATTATTATTATTATTATTATTATTATTGTGATTATTATTATTATTTTATTTTATTATTTTTTTTTTTTTATCATTCCCATTTATAACTCTTACAAAAAGGAAATTTAAGGCCAAAAGCGCGTTTGAAAATAAATAAATACATGAATAATTAAAGGAGAGTTCGTAACCTCAACTACAGGTTCTGACTAACATATACAAACCTGAGAGTGTAAATAATTCGTTCAAAATCAAGGACATTATCTCAACTCCATACACGCACAGCCAAATATTTAAATAAAAAATACATTTGGTTAAAGCTTTAATAGAATTTATTACTTAAAATATTCTTTTCCATCAGAGTTTATAGATTCTTGTTGACGAGTGAAGATATATAACCAAGATTATACTTCATAATATTATGGAGCCTAAAGCTGGACCTGTACATACCTAAAGGGAAGTGAATAGGTGCGTGAGAGTTTAATACCTTAGACTCTTAGAACACCTGTGGATTATATTAACTATATATAATACTAAGTGGTGTGTGTGTGTGTGTGTAGATATATGTTTGTGTAACCTACGTTTATTATATACCGTGGGCATCTTACTATTTAACAAAAACTATTATTATTAATTAGCATAACTCTTATTACTTTTTAACAATGGAAGCATCCACTTTATTATCTAGTCCTTATACTAATAATATTGGTACAGAAGAAAATATGAATGTACCAGTGAAATGAACAGTTCAAGTCAAATTGTTTCGGAATTATTAATTGATAAGGAGGGTCCTATTTAAGATAGAAAATAGGAGGTTAGTGAGTCCTTCAAATATTTCCACGAAACACCACCTACAGTATATGTATGGAAGGAACATGTTTCGTGGCATAGTCAGAAGGAATCAGCAGAAGCCGTCAATTTTCGTACACGATCAGAAGGTCCTTTAATATTTTTCCTGATGCCCTCATTTGCTGTGCATTGTAGTGTTCCTTATCTCACATAAATTATTACCTGGATATTTTTTATTTATACGAATTAACACATATATGAATTACCCTGTAGAAAACCAAAGATATATATATATATATATATATATATATATATATATATATATATATATATATATATATATATATATATATATATATATATATATATATATATATCATGTTTCCAATTGCACTGAATATCTCGTATATAGATGGATAAATATATTAAAAAAAAAAAAATCCTTATGCTATATTTGCCGGACAGGGTTTAATTCGTAAGTGTGCAAGCTGTTTACTTTCAAATTATTATTATGTTGTAATAACTGTATGTATGAGTGTGTGTATATACGGCCATTATGCCTTGTCTCATACTCTCAGGGTTGGTTGAAGTACATGTGACCTCTGTCATGGGTTTTATTACTTTATTTTATTTTTTTCTGTATTGTTTCACTTTGTTTAATTGTTGCATTGGAAGGCTACAGCTTTCTCCAAGCTCTGCTATACAACAGATCCTCTATTCGTTATGTATATATACTAAGGTAGTCTGCATGTTTCCTGGCATGATTTGGATGATGCAGTGGCACCCCAATTCTTTTTTTACTACAACACTACAAACGTCTCAAGTACCAATTAAGCCCTAGTCCACACCACTGAGGTTAAGGGGAGTAACCTAACCTATAATGCATGGGATATTGGAAGGCTTCTGATTCCTCCAAACTATGCCAGGAAACGGAACTCCTCCATACGGAATTATACAGGGGATGTGTTTTATAACAGAGTTTGGAGGCCTACATTGACTCCAAATTGTTGACCACAAAAGGTTGCTTCCCTTAATCTTGCATACGGCCCAAAGGAAAGGAGAAACTCCGTCCTCCAAGATTCAGCATTTACCTTCACGACACAGTAAACACTACGTGACTATGATAAAAAAAAAAAAAAAAATCTTACAAAAAATTGGTGTAAAAACTCGACAGAAAAATAATACACAGATTAAAAAATAGTAGTCGGTCTATAAGAAAAGGCGAAGTGGATGCGTTGCTGGAGGGAAAGGGAGACTGACTGCATGTATGTACCACTATAATACCACCAGACACACCTTCACTCACAACAACACCTCCACCACCACAGTAACACAACGACAACACAAGGCAACACTCACTCCGGGGATAAAGGAGAATTGTTATTGTTTGTTGACACGCCACATGAGGTAAGACACTCTCATTTATTTTATTGTCGTGGGTGCTTGTTAACTATGCCTCTTCCTTGCCTCTTTTTGCATCCGAGTGTGTGTTTATTTACGGTGTTTGTGGGCACCTTATTTATTTATTTATCTATTTATTTATTTATAGTTTTGAAGCATTAGACTGATGGTGATGGATGGTTTGTGTGAACTAAAATTATCACTAAATATTATGCAATTCCCCATAAAGATTTTACAAGCGTCTAGCATCGTCCAGTTAACTCTGTTCTTTGAAGCCTGCATGGTGATTAGCTTATATTTCTTATCATACCTACTGTTTGTGCATAGTTATTGTAGATGATAGCAAAGTGTTGATAGCTCACACCACAGCGGTACCTCCCATACAATTATAGGAGCTACCGGTACTCTATTGGGCTAAGATTGGAAGAATATAATTATGATTCCTCCAAACAATATAATCCTAGAAAAATGATTCCCCACTTGTATATTGAGGTATGGCCTGTATTCTGTCATTGTTTGGAAAGATCAATATATACCCGGTAACCGTTCTTCCTAATCTAGCAACAGGAGAGTATACAGTGAATATTTGATGATTAACCAAATTGCAATCCAACTAAGTATGTATACCTATGTCAACACAAACATCACTGTATATACTTAATTAATATCCTTTTACAGTGACAAGCGTGTTTACTGAGTACCACGAATGTAAGACCCAAAACAGCACTGCATAATATAGGGTCCTACTTGATATCTACTGTAGTTGCAGTGGGAAGCGTGTTTACTGAGCGCAATGTTGACGTGGCTGGCTGTTGTCGCGATCGTGTTGGTGGGGACTGGGACTTGGAGAGGAGGAAGAGGAGGAGGAGGGAGAGGGGTATTGGGAGAGTTGCCACCCTTACAGCAGCCCTACAACATCTTGGTGCTGATGCCGATTTCTGTGAGGAGCCACAGAAACGTGATCCAGCCCATCGCCGAGGCTCTGGCTGAACGTGGCCACAAGGTTGGTCTGGCAGCGGTGATAATTATACAGTATACAGTAGTGTGAGGAGTGAGACCGAGACTGAGACCATGATTAAATTTAAGGTTGAGACCCAAATGAAAACTGAGACCAAGACTGAAATGAAGACTGAGACCATGATTGAAATTAAAGTTGAGACCGAAATGAAAACTGAGACCATGATTAAAATTAATACTGAGACCATAATTAAAATTGATACTGAGACCATGATTGAAATTAAGACTGACTGAGACCATGATTGAAATTAAAGTTGAGACCGAAATGAAAACTGGGACCGAAATTAAGACTGAATGAAATCAAGACTTAGACGAAGACCAAAACTGAGACCAACACTAAAACTGAGACCAATACCAAAATCGAGAACGCAACCAGGACCAAAATCAAGATAAAAACAACCAAATTCTACGATACAATTCAATGATTAAACTCCCTAATAGCAGGTCAAGTTAATTAAGGAAACATTTGTCGTCAAGTAACTTAAAAAACACAAAATAAATGAGGAGTAATATAAAGTAGAGCAACACCTGAAGTAGACCAATGCCTAAAAGTGTCCATCCATCCATGCTTTATATTATAACAATGGTATCCAACTATTCAGTAGTGATGACTCATTAATTACCAGTGTTTAATAATGATGTGCCCAACTTCGCTCAATATTGTAAATACAGTATACGTCCATAAATCTACACTCATTGAAAGACATGTAGGTGATTTTTATAGTTACATTGAATGGGATAATTTGTTTTTGGTGTTCGGAGGGTTACTAATTCCTCCAAACTATGTCAGAAAACAGAGTCCCTCAGTATAAGAGTAGGGGATCTGTTGTGTTGCATTTTTTAGAGGACTACATACACTCCAAATTACCCGTAACAAACGACATCCTTTAATTAAGGAGAGATTCTTTTGTTGGTGAATTGAAAAGTCTTTGATTCCTCCAAACTATTCCACGAAACAGATCCCCTGTTACTACCACTGAGGGCATCTATTTTTTGGCATAGTCAGGAGTAGTCAGTAGGGCATTATCTATCTGTGCAGGTGGTGACGCTGACGAAAGAACCCACTACCACCACCTCCACCTCCACCTCCACCTCCACCACACCCCAACATCACCCTAAGAACCTGACGGAGATGGTGACTCACACTTCTATACACGAGGCCGACCTCAACATCTTCGAGGTGCAACAGAGCCCGGGTCGGTTCCTGTGGCAGCTGGGCAACAACCTGACGAGGCTGGCGGGGAACGTCTACAATGATTCCACCGTCAGGGAACTCTACATGAAGAGGAAGGAGTTCGATCTCATTATTGTGGATGCTATTTTTCACGAGGTGAGTTGGTGGTGGACGACCTTAAAGAGGATACTTGTATACTCTCTCGATAGATTGGAGGACTGCTCATTTTTCCAACAAACTATGCCACGAAACACATCCCCCATTAACTTAACATTGGGGTCGTCTGTCTCCTGGTATACAATAGTTTGGAGAAATCAGTAGCCCTAATTTCTATCGTTCTCGGGTTAATCCAGTGCCTCCTCCGATCTCTAACCAGTTTTCAGAGGGCTAGAGAACACAAGTGCACCCAAAATACACAAATCTATCATAAGAACAGATTGACAATAGATGGGGGACGAAGGAAATAGTCACATACAGATGTTAGTGTGTATTGTGATCAACATTAACAGGGAGATGAGGACGGCAGCTGATTCCTCCAAACTATATCAGGAAACACACTATCAGGGATTTTGATTTGTGGATCTGTTTTGCAGCATATTAAGGAGAAATTCTAATGTTCTGCAATTCACCCATGCACACATTATTGCTTCCTAAATTCTTCATATCAGTCTTTGGTAAGTCACTCCTTTGTAGGGTTGGGTTGTTAACAATACAGTAATAACATAATAGTCGATACTATTTTCCCAGCAAAATTATCATTATTATCATCATTGAGTCATTCACATATTTATTATGAATATAAATGTATCCTGTCACCATGATACTCTTGATCACATCTAACTTTTTACAAAATCACTGAGAAAAACAACCATAGTTACGAATCATCCCTCTTAAACATCAACTGTATACGAGTGTTTGCATGCATGATCAACTCAGTTCTATATACTTGTTTCTCGTAGAATGAATCACAGGTTTAGGTGTTTACAATATAGTCGTCGTCATGGTGTTGTGTCGACTGTCCTTTACAGAGTGAAGATTTATGACTGATTTCTTGTAATCGGTAATCTGTTTTAGTTTTCTGTCTTTAAATTGGATGACACTCATTCCTTCAAACTGAGGTAAGACACGAAAACCCACTGCCTGAGTATGTGTGTGTGTGTGTGTGTGTGTGTGTGTGTGTGTGTGTGTGTGTGTGTGTGTGTGTGTGTGTGTGTGTGTGTGTTTCAATGTTGTTTTGGTGATCATCCATTGCAACCAGTTTCTACCCAGACTTTCAAACAACCCTTTAACAAGATCCCATGCAGTCATCATCATGTTTAGTAATACTTATATTTGTTTAAGAATAAATGTTAACTACAAAGCTGCATATTCCACGTCAGGTGAACGACAACTAACTGAGTGTATATATATCCCCTTCAGGCCTTCTATCCTTTCCTGCACGAGGTGCCCTTCATCCTGGTATCGACAGTAACAGGGTTACACCACCAGTCAGCAGCGGTGGGTAACCTTCACCACCCAGCCTACATCCCCACGGTACTCTGGGACTTCCCTCGCCCCTGGACCCTCCCCAACAGATTGTTCAACTTCGGGGCGCACCTCCTGATGCCACTCATATGGTCCTTCCTACTCAAGGGAGGCACCCAGCGAGAAGTAAGAGTACATGGATGTGTTTGGGGTTTGTTGATGATATTAAGCAAATTCCATCGTCATCATTATCGTTTTTATTTCTTAAGTCAACGTAATATTTTCCTTCGTTATATATCGCAACATTATCATCATACAACAATAGTAGTAGCAGAAGCAGTAGCAACAATACCGTTTAGTAAAGAGTTATTTAGTGCCTGGCTGCCTGGTAATTATGGTTAAGTGGCATTAATGATAACAATAGTGACGGTGACAACAACAGAAGCAAAAACAACCATACCTACTTCATTGCAAGACACAACTCCTCAATTTGCATCATCCAGCGTCATGTAACATCAAACTATTTACCATATTCACAATGTATATTTAAGTTAAAGAAAGAATGTGTTGTTTTTAATATGACCACGGGAGACTTTCTTATCTCCGAATCCTTTGAAAGATGTGGTTATGCTATCCCTATTTTTATTCTTTTCTTATAGATCTCGCGTCAGTTCCCTGAGTTGCCGTCACTGGATGAGATCGAGAGGAACCGCAGCTTGAATTTCATTAACAATCACCCAGGCTTGGATCTGCCTCTGCCCCTCCTGCCCTCAGAGATCCCCGTTGCTGGTATCCATCTCCGACCAGCCAAGCCCCTTCCGAAGGTCAGCACTGGCTCTGTAGTCATTCATAAATCAGAGGACTTGCTTCATGATCTCATTTCTCCAATTGATTCTCTGACTGCCCAACTGTTTACATTCCATGGTCATCTCTCTGTCTCTTTGTCTGTATTATTAGCTCCTTGCGGCGTTACAAGACATGATAAATTATTTTTTTCTTTGTATATTACCTTTGTGGCTTTACCTGGTTGCTAATCCATGAAGCTACTTTTCGGTTTGTCTAAATTCGTCTTCTATACAGTGACTTAGAGCTACCAGAGTGCATTAACTCTCTCGCATGCTCATTTGAATGTTTGTGCCGGTGTTTACAATTATTTTATATTATATTTACCACACATACAGGACTTGTTGGGCTGGGTGGAGGGGGCAGGAGAGACAGGGGTGTTGTTCGTCAGTCTGGGTTCTATGGTACGAGGCAGCCACATGCATCCACACTTCCGCACTCTCTTCGTCCGGGTCTTCAGGCGTTTGCAGCAGCGGGTCATCTGGAAGTTCGAGAAGAAGGTACCCGAGTTGTCTGAGAACGTGATGGTACGAAGGTGGTTGCCTCAGCAGGATGTCTTAGGTGGGTGTTCAGGTTAGAGAGGGTTCGAGACTCAGGTTAACCATTATCATTATTTCCCATCCTATCTATAAGTTAGTTCATCACCATCATCAACTATATTTACTTCCTTATATTCTTGTAATACGAACATCGTCATGAATCGCAATTATTTCATCGCTTACATCAACGTAATTTTCCCCAATGAACCTTATGGACACAATTCTGACAGTTTCATAAGTTCTTCCCCCCCCCCATCCCCCCCACCCCGCAGGACACCCAAACGTGAAGGCCTTCTTGTCTCACGGAGGTTTGCTGAGCCTGCAGGAGGCGGTGTACCACGCCACGCCCCTGGTAGCCATCCCCATCTGTTGTGACCACACTCGGGTTGCTGCACACATACACAACGCCGGTCTGGGACGGTGGTTGGCTTGGGATGATCTGACGGAGGATCTGTTACTGGAAGCTATTCACCAAGTCATTAACAACACCAGGTGACCACATGATACCTACATAGTCTACTACATGTGTAATAGTATATGTACACACACACACACACACACACACATTAATGATCAATAACACACGCACACATTTTCAACCACATACAGAGTACACTTGCACTTACCCCCCCCCCCCCCCCTCACACACACACACACACACACAATTCTATCTACCCCTTGGTTAAGAAATATGTGAGTGACATCAGGCCACTACGAAAAGATCACCGTTTTCCTCGTTGTGAAATTACTTTGGTAATCCTTGTGGGTGTAATCACGAACACATTTTCTCCATTTCTGCTTATACGCGTCTGTTATCAGTTGTTTCCCTCTAAGTTTCACTCCACGTACCGTACACTCACATATCACTAATCACTTCCTTATTCTGTTTAACCTGATACTGCTTGAGTAAGCCCTGACAGTATATTTCCTTCAGGTACACAGAGGAAGTACAGCAAGCGTCGCGACGAATCCAGGACCAGCCTCAGTCGGCGAGAGAGGTGGCCGTCTTCTGGAGCGAGTACGTGGTGAGGCATAGGGGGGCGCCACACCTGCGTTCCCCGGCAGCAAACCTCTCCTGGATACGGTTCCTCCTGCTGGACGTGCTGACAGTGCTGGCTCTCACTGTCACGTTCCTCCTGTTGGTGACTGTCTGGGTTTGGCGTTGGTTTAGTCACCGGACGGGAAAAATAAAGCTTGAATAAAATGACAGTAGTCGCTATGGACACCAAATTACAGTATGTCCGCCACAGCAAAGTTCCTAGCTTGTCTATACCTGTATCTTTTTCTCTTTCCTCGTCTCTCTTTCTCCTTGTCCATTTATCCTTCTAGGTTATTATTGTTTGCTGAAAGATTATGAGAAACTTTCATATGATGTACAGTGAGAATTCTCTGTGTATGTGGCGTAAGTTTAGCATCTCATTGTAAATAATGCACGAAATTATGCGAATATTTTTGTAGGTCGAGGTAGTGGATTGTAAAAATTTCGTCAGCCCGATTGCTCTTTGTTAATTCACACACACACACACACACACACACACACACACACACACACACACACACACACACACACACACACACACACACACACACACACACACACACACACACACACACACACGCACACATATACATATATATATATATATATTGAGTCACATCATATAATTAAGACTTTCAGAGTAGGATATGAGTGATTAGGTAATTAGGAAATACTGTATATATCATATTTCTGACTCAGTTCAACGAGAATTAATTTAGTTGTAGGCATCATTCAGAATTAATAAACTCCATTCGACTGTTGGATTCATGTTGACATCACCTGTTGGTACTGTACGTCTAGAATGAACTGTTTAGTAATATCATGTAATAAGGTCATTTAAGCTATAATGTAACACAGTATGGTACATGTACTCTACAGAGAGTTTAAAAAAGATGGAAGCTGATTAATGGAAGTCAGCATTAATATAACATTCCATAAATACAATCTTGCAAAATTAGCTAAAAGAACAAAACTTAGTTAAATTATGACACTCTTAAGATGATAGATAATAGACAAACAACTCTCCTCAATATGTTTCAGTAAAAGAATCTCTGCCTGGCATTACAAAAGATAGATAACATACACTTGTGAACCAAATTTTGTATAATTATTAGTGAAGGACAAGGAATAATGAGGTACGAACATAAGACAAGGTATGGTTCTTGTATAAAAGATGGATAATTATATAGTATGAATAATAACAAGATGAGATATGGTACCTAAAAATGCTTTAACATAATGAATGAATTTCTCGAAGGAGTTTTGAATATATATACTGTAGTATATTGATACATATAAACATTAGCAAATACAATGGCAAAGTCTCGTATAAACAAAAACATGAAGGAAAACCCTTCAAAAGCTCCGGCTCTTAATGATTCAAGTGAAATAATAAAATATCCATATGTAAAGGTCTCAAAAATATTAATTATGTTTTATCTGGATTTTCGTATTTATATGGTTATATTGAAATTTTGAAAATGAACCCTTTTTATTGAGGGTGAACCCCTCGGATAAATGTTTCAATGTCGGTAAAAGAAAATGGATGGGAGGAAGAGAGTGAGTGAGTGAGTCAGTGAGTGAGTCAGTGAGTCAGTTGATCCATTTTAGAAGTTGTCGCCCCAAAAACAACAACATCAACAATAATTACGATAAGACCTTGAGCTCTCGGCTGAGGCCGGAGCTAAAAAGTGTTTAATTAATGGTCGTGTAATTTCATCTGGTCTAACTCATCCAAGTTCAACATTCACCTCCACACTCACACAATGTAAACAAGAGTTAGGCTCCTCATGTATACTCATTTGGTTACAAGAGTTAGCCTCCTTATGTATACTCATTTGGTTACAAGCAGCTCGGTCGAAGGGATATCTTACTACCCGCCCCCTTCACCAAGCCACATGCACAAGTACACGCACACTCATGCTTGCACTCACACGATATACTGTAGTCACGTCCAGTCGCCAATGTAAGCAAGCGGAGTCGCCTCCCTAATTGCTTCACAAGGGATAATATTAAAGTGTATATAGGCGACACGGCTTTTGTTGGTTAATTGGTGGGTGGACAGTACGTAATAAGGTATACATACAATAATAGCCCTGTAACACCCTCCACGTAAGGTATACATACACTAGCCCTTAACACCTTCCATTGTAACTCCTTCCTACATTGGGGTGAAAATATAGATGTCGATCTGTGATTTAGGTGAATAAGAATCATGAAGTTGATAACAAAATATATATATTTAAAGTTAATATAGTGAAACAAAATTATATTCAAACAATATTCACTTATATTTAAACAATATGTAGTTTTGCCCAAAGAATAATACTAATACTAATGATAATAATACCAACTATAATAATATTAGAACAATAATAATAATAATAACAATAGCAATACTACTACTACTAAAATAATAATAATAATAATAATAATAATAATAATAATAACAATAATAATAATAATAATAATAATAATAATAATAATAATAATAATAATAATAATAATAATAATAATAATAATAATAATAATAATAATAATAATAATAATAATAAAGAAAAACAGTAATAATAAACATAATAGTTATAATTCCTTATTTACACTAGTATATCAGCCGGATTCTTAACTTGTGAACGAGAGCAATAAATGTGTCACATAATATAATTCCAGTGAGTGAGTTGGAAGCTACAGACTCCTCCACACTAGGTCACAAAAAAACCAAAAAAAAACCAGCACCTATACAGTATTTAAGGGAGTCTCTCTGTGTGTTGTGTGCTAGTGTATGGAGGAATCAGATGCATCCCATTGGTCCACAACACTTGCTTGGCCTATACTTAATTAATCACAGACTTTTTTTTGTGTGTGTAACAGTCAGATATTTGGATGATGCAGAGTCCTTCAAACAGTGCCACGAAAAAAACACCACCAGTATTATCATGATATACAGTATATATATATTTTTTTCTATGGTGTTTTGTGGTGTTTGTCGTGTGTGTTTAAGGGTCGTTCAGGTATCCACATCCTGAGTGACGAGTCTGACAGTGTTAAAAGGTGTGACGTTCAATGGTACAGATGTAGAATTTATGAGAGAAAATGAGGCTCATTATCATTATAGAGGGAGGTGTGTGTGTGTGTGTGTGTGTGTATGTGTGTGTGTGTGTGTGTGTGTGTGTGTGTGTGTGTGTGTGTGTGTGTGTGTGTGTGTGTGTATGTGTTTTCCTCTTCGTGTTGGGATGCATGAGTGCGTGTCCTTGAAAGTATATATGTGTGTGTGTGAGTGTGTGTGTGTGTGTGTGTGTGTGTGTGTGTGTGTGTGTGTCAATGCTGTCCACTACAAGATAATTATGCTCAGTACATTGCAAAATCTCCTCCCAGTACAGTGCAAATAACTATTTCCACAAACCGTAATATATCGTTTGAAAAATATAATATTAGTATATATAGCCTAAATAATAATAATAATAATATGAAGACAATAATAGGAGATAGTTGTGATAGAGATGTGACAGAAGGGTATGAAAAAGGAATATGAAAGTGGTGTATGAAAAAGCATGCAAATAATAATAATAATAGTAGGTGTGAAACAGGTGTAAGAAAGTCGTGTGAAGCAAGTTAGAGAAGATGTGTGAGATAGGTATACGAGACAGATGTGTGAGGGAGGTATACGAGGAAAAAACGAGGGGAGAAAAATAAGGGTGTGGGAGTCAGGTGTATGGGCAAGAGGGTAGGGGACAGGTGTATAGGCAAGAGGGTAGGGGACAGGTGTGTGTGTGTGTGTTGGGTGTATAAGAGTGGGACAGGTGTATGGGCAAGAGGGTAGGGGACAGGTGTGTGTGAGTTGGGTGTATAAGAGTGGGACAGGTGTATGGGCAAGAGGGTAGGGGACAGGTGTGTGTGTGAGTTGGGTGTATAAGAGTGGGACAGGTGTATGGGCAAGAGGGGGTGTATGGGCAAGAGGGTAGGGGACAGGTGTGTGTGTGTGAGTTGGGTGTATAAGAGTGGGACAGGTGTTCAGTGGGGCAGGTGTGAATGAAATCCATCCCTCTTCTGATTACCTCTCATTAATCTGACCTTCTTCCCCAACAGGTGTATTTGTAAGCGATCGACCTTTTACTCATCCTCTTTTACCCCACATGATACTTTAAACTTAATAGATTATTATTAAACAGTGCATAACATACACTATATATACTGTAGCTAACTAACAAGACCTTTGTCGATTCACAGAGAGTTTAATTCTTATAGGATACTCTTAAAAAAGGATGATAATCGAACAAGCACTTATACAATAAAATTTTCAGCAGCATTATTGATAAACATTTCTGGTGTTTCAGTTCACGTGCCTTTGGAAATTATGGTATATAATGATGTGGTTCATGACTTGGTAGAAATGGTGACAATTATTCTACTGGTGACTCTATACTGTAATATTGTTTTCTGACTCATTCGCGCGTCGTGTGTTCCCTTTCGTGTACCACTTCTGATTCCGTCGGCAAATTTGAGGTTATACTAACTTAATTTGAGGAGGAAAGAAAACTCCCATCGCCCCCTCCTCCCCCCAAACCTCTAGGCCTGGCTGGAAGACACCATAGGAAGAGAGTGAAGGTGAATATAGAGAGGTGGGACATGAAGATAGCTATACTTACTCATTCCTTAGTGACGTTGATGATGACTTTTTTACACGGTTGGCAGGCATTATTTAATATCCTTCGTTTCCCGAACAATATTGCTCCGAGTTCAAACTTTTTCGTCGCCCCCCATTGACTAATATTAACAAGACGAATCATCATCATCATACATTCTGACACACACACAACGCACAAACACACACACACACACACACACACACACACACACACACACACACACACACACACACACACACACACACACACACACAACACACAACACACACACACACAACACACACACACTTCATGCAGGACAGCGCCGAGGGGGAACTGAAACACAGACACACAATCATGATGTTACAATTATTATTCTTGTGACGCACCTGAAAGTTATTAAGACGCATCTGTAAGTTATTGTTCCTGACGTGCCTGTTACTGATTACGACGCACCTGCAAATTTTAAGACGCATCTAACAGTCATTTGTTTTTGACGCACCTCTTGAGTATTACGACGCACCTACGAATTATTATGACACCTGTAAATCAACAACGAAAAAGTTGGTTAAATAGTATTGTCTGCTACTTTTTTTTTGTTTATGCACTGGAGATCAATAATAACAATAATAATCAGTATAATAATAAGTATTGAAGTTAAGGAAAAGAGTCGATTAATAAATATAAGAGTATAAAGTTAAAGAATATAAATATAAACAAAAATTTAACCTTGTGACTTACTGAGAACATTATATTTTATTGGCAAGGAAGGAAGAGGCAAAGATAAGGAACGAATAAAGCAACAATAACAACAAAAGCAACGTCAACAACAACAACAATAACACCACCACCACCACCACCAACAACAACAACACCAACAACCACAACCAATAAATAACACTCGTATGGGTTAGGAGGACATTCATAGATAATTATTTATAGGGTGAAGTAATGTATTCAGTCAACAGTTGTCTGAGTTCTCTATAACCATTTCAAGGCTCACAGTTTTCACTCATCTGTATTTTTTTATTTTATGTTATTTTTCTCATTCAGTGCCACAAAATAAAATGAATCCCACCAGACCCTTGCTAGGTCATAATAAGGTCATGTACTGTACAATACTTCTTGCTAGGTCATACCCCCCTGGAGGTAAGGGGTTCTTCACATTTGGTGAAGAGAAGAATATGCCTCACGTATCCTGTGCGTGTCGTAGAAGGCGACTAAAAAGGTTGGGGTGTTGGGCTTGCGACCCTCCCCCGTAAAAAAAATAGGACTGCAACAGTAAACAATGACTTGCCTCGGACTCGGACTGACCTATAGGTGATTCATTGTGGCCACCACTTTGGGGATTAAGGCGTCTGGCAATAAAACAAAACAAAACTGTACAATACTTCTTACTAGGTCATCATAAGGTCATGTACTGTATAATACTTCTTGCTTTGATTACAAGAGGGTACTATTTCTACCCATTCGGTTTATGTACAGTACAGTGACAAACCTCAACCTCTGGCCATGAAGCCCCTTTGTGAAAACGCCACTAATATACCAACCAAGTGTATTTTTGCTTCTACAATGAGTGTCTGTGTGTGGCAGGATTTACAGCAACTCGAGAACTCCTTATTATCTCCCTTATGTTCAACAATTTCTTTTGTAATGAATAATTTTCCATATTTAATGCATTGTTATGGATACTTGCTTCTGACATTTCACTTCCCAGTAATGAAAATCAATAAAAACCATTACCTTTTTAGTGTAATGCTGACGTCAGAACAGGTGTGGTTGTGTACGTCATAACTCAGATGATCCTTACTGACGAAAGGTAGAATCACGTCAGTCAGTCAAGGTGATATAAGAAGGTACAGTCGGCAAAAAAAAAAAAAAAAAAAAAAAAAAAAATATATATATATATATATATATATATATATATATATATATATATATATATATATATATATATATATTGGAACCACCCTTACATGGAAATTAACTATATTCATCCATAAGGGAGTTCCAATACTTTTTTTGCCGACTGTACATACAAGCCGTTAAGTAAGTGCGAACGTTTCTTTCTTTCAATTTTCTCTCAGTAATCTTAAACTCACTTACGGTAAACTATTTTCCCTGAGGAGAGAGGGAAGTTGTTTATCAGAATAAAGTTTTGTTTTGCTAATATACTCCATTTATTCTTTCTATAATACTCCTTTTGTGGCCAGAGTTAGCACAGATTATTATGTCCTTGATATATATGTATGTATGTATGTATGTATGTATGTATGTATGTATGTATGTATGTATGTATGTATGTATGTATGTATGTATGTATGTACACTTTTCAACCCTCTCTGGTATTTTCTCTCTAATTTTGATATGGTTATCTTCTACAGTATCATTAAACATTATAATAGTTATTTTCATTTTTTCATCGTTACTCCCACATTAATAATTATGACCTCTGTGTAATCCCACAATGCCTTGATTTAAATTATCCTTGAATTCCTTAACACAAAATTGAGCAAGTGTGGGATGGAGTGCATTCAGAAAACTAAATAATTATCATCATGTTAGGGAATTTGCTTCTCTTCTTAAATTAAAGGAACATGCGTATATACAGCGTGTCCTTTTGACTTTACTTATTGGACTCCTGAGCTTTACAAAATCCCCAAAGTCTAAATGATTGAGTATGCAAGGAGGATCAGGCCAAAATAGAGGATATCCTGATTATTATATACGGTACAGAGAGAGGATATGGACTTGAGCAGGTCATGGCAAGTGCAGAACTGAAAAGAGATGAACAATTGTAGTAACAGAATGGCAACTTAGGGATGGCAAGGAGAATAATAAGGGACAACAGACAGAACTATCAATAGAGACGTAAGAAGAAAGGTGGTAAGGCTGGGAGGGGTTGGAACAGACTGACAACACACACAGAGGGAAGGGAAGAGTGTTGGGGTTAAAAATTCATCTTACAGTTTACTTAGATGGTGATAATGATGGAAGTGATTGATGGTTATGGTGATGATGATGATGATATGAAAGTGATGATGGAGATGGTGATGGTGATAATGATGAACCCCAGATCATTCTCCTTCTTGTAAAAATGAAAGCACGACTCTAGATTAAACTTTTATTTACTTATTCACACATAAACAAGACCTTACTTATAGATACCTAACATACTTGGACTAATGGCAGACCGTGTATGATGACACAAGTAAACCACTCTCGTCCAATGGATCATAATAATACACCAGTAAATACACCAGTAATAATAATACACCAGTAAGTAAATACACCAGTAATAATAATACACCAGTAAAAATAATACACCAGTAAATACACCAGTAATAATAATACACCAGTAATAATAATACACCAGTAAAAATAATACTCCAGTAAATACACCAGTCATATTAATACACCAGTAAATACACCATCAATACAGCAATAAATACAGCTTGTGTCGCCTCTATTCTCGTTGTCTGTGGACGGACGAGGGTAAAGTTCTAGCATCGAGTGAGAAGACAGAAATCATTTAGCTATTTATGAATGTAAATCAGATGCTACAGTCTACTGCAAAGTTTGAGGGAGTCATCTGGGCTGCCATACCAGGTTAGGGAGATAATCTAACCTGCGCAACACACTTTCATTTTCAGTGCAGAATGGTAAAGACAGGAATTTTATGCAAGAGAGTTTTCAGTGATGGAGAGAAAAGAATATCATTCGCTCGTCAAGTTTCTAACACTCTAATTGGAACTGATATTAAAATTGATTCGCGTCCATTACCCAACAACATACCATACGATAAAACTTGGAAGTTATATAAAGAATATATATCTGGTCCCGCCACTACTGTATTTATATAATACTTCATTGAGGATATCACATTGCATCTTCAAACTGATACATATTTTTTATAGCAAGTAATTAGCACGATCGAGTAACTCTTGTAAGGCATACCAATATATATAGATCACTAGGTCAGATTTTTTATTAATTAGTTATATTGGTTGTGTAACGTTAATCGAATATATTCATAAAGTGAAGCATGTGTGACTCTCATAATAGCCTGGGTTGGTCGCAGGTGAAATGCCACATGTGTCAAAATTCAAAGTAGTTGCCAGAGGTGTTCGGACAGGTAACTCAAACTTACACATTTGACAACAATATGCACAGCCGTGTTCATATCAAAATAATATACATGTACGTTGTGTGACCTCCAGTGGCCGTGTTGCGTATGTTTGTATGTGTTGACAAGCCTGGTGAGGAAAGGCAAGTCAGACAACCATGCTCGGAGTGTATGAGTGAGTATGCAGGTGCGCAACCTTCGACGTGGCTACGGGACCATACCACAGGTGTCTTGGACCAAAGATTTGAGGGCTCGAGTTTACGGTCCGCGTCCCAACAGGTGCCACTGCAGGTGACCCATCCGTGAGGTTACATCTTGCTGTCCACCTTAACTTGACTCAGTGTTGTCTATTGACACCCGTGTCACTCTCTGTTCGCCGCCATGGTCCGGCTCAAGTCAGGCCCGACCCTGGGGGCGCGAAACCCCATCTCCCTTATCATACAAAATTATCGGGATATATTACTTCTACTGATCCTCTTCCTTGCCTCCAGCAGCAATGCCTCTAAGGTAGGAACATCAATGACAACCAGCATCAAGGAGTAAAGGGTGAAGTCTTGTATTGAGGCGTGTTAACTCATATTTTAGTCAAACTTATATAATGAAGGAGCAGGACGACTAAGATACAAGAGTAATGGTCACAATTTACCTTTATCAGATAGTCAGGCAATATGTACAGAGAGAATAAATATTAGAAATTACCTTTAAAAGATAAATAAATTAGAGGACTAGATATTACAGGGAGTTATCTATTGTTGTTGTTGTTGTTGTTGTTGATGTTGTAGACTCAGAGAGATGCATATTCCTCCTAACTATACATCAACAACAACATCAACAAATCGTATGTGGAGGTGATCTGTTTCCTGGCAAAGCTTGTAGGAAAAAGTAGCAATCCAGTTACACCACAACAAATTACCCCTATACGAAGAGTCCCTTTTTATTCGCATAGATAACGAGCCGGGTATTATTGTTCTCTTCTTGGGGTCAACAAAATTCACAACACATCCTCCGTGGTACCATTACAAGTGCAGTTTTTAAGATATTCCATGCGTCTCTCTACAGCTGACTGCCAATTCACAAAACGTAACGTGTGTGTGTGTGTGTGTGTGTGTGTGTGTGTGTGTGTGTGTGTGTGTGTGTGTGTGTGTGTGTGTGTGTGTGTGTTTAATGACCTGAACCAAGAAACGAGTATTTAGACTTGCTTTGTCAATGATCGATACATTAAAATACAAAAAACAAATAATACCGCACTTTGGTGAATTGGAAGGTCATCGATTCCCCCAAACTATATGTCAGGAAACAGACGACCTTAATGATGGAAGTAATAGGGGATCTGTTTCATAGCATAGTTTGGAGGAATCAGAAACCTTCCAATTCACCAACAAAAGAAAAGGTTGGAGAGATAATTAATGAACTGTATATCGAGTCAACTATATATAAACCCCAATGTCATCAATCCCGTAAAAAATCTAATGCGACGACACTTTTTACGTTCATTGAATTATCTGAAAAAGAGTATACAGTCCTATATATTGCTTGTATTTCTTGTATGGTGTATGTATGTATGAATTACCCTCTGATGGACAAGGATAGACGATGTATACATATTTCTGAAACTAATACCAGACGATTGCTTCTTTTTTTTTCTTGACTGCCAGATAAAAACAAAATCAACAACATTACTTTATGGATTGCGTAGACTTGTAAAATCAGTCCATTGTAACAGGAAAGATTAATGTTTTTTTTTTTTGTTTGTTTGTTTTTTGTGACCTATAAATTTAAGGAGCTGTACTGGTCTCTTATTGTTGTTGTTGTTGTTTTTGTTGTTGTTGTTGTTGTTGTTGATTCCTATGGCTTGTGTAACCGAAATATAACGATATCTTATCCCCTTTAAATTTAAATCATAACTAATAAACTAATAGCTATTTGAATAACTTACTAACTCATTAATTAACTACCCCTCTGTCTTAATAATCATCAGTGGTTGACTATATAACAAAAAAATAAAAATAATAATAATAGTAATAATAAAAATAATAATAATAGTATCTTTCAACCATACTAAATATCAGACATCATCAAAATATATAAAGATTATAAATAAACACACACACACACACACACACACACACACACACACACACACACACACACACACACACACACACACACACACACACACACACACACACACACACACACACACACACACACACACACACACACGCACACACACACACACACACAAACACACACGAGACACCAATCATTCATCACAACATAAGGAATTAAGCCATGTCGATTTTTTTGTTTACGATAGCCAGGGATGTTTCTCTTAAGGACCCTATAATATGATCCTGTATGGAAATTGGAGGCTTTTGATTCCTCCTGACTATACCACGCAACAAGCTCCTTCCCTATGTAGATGGTGTTTCGCGGTAGTAATTGAAGGACTCGTCTACCCTCAATTTCCTTTACGTGTACATCACAGGGTCCATCAACACATTAATTAATATGCACACATGTGATACACCTTTCAAAGAAATATTCCGTGATAAATTAATTATATGTACTTATTTATTTATACACATATGTCGTGAAATATTACGTGATATATAAATGATATGGACTTATTTATAAATTCTATGTATTTATTTATAAATTATATGGACTTATTTATACACATGTGTCGTGATACATTTTCCATAACCAGTAACTAAAAAATGCCTAAATTAGTTATAGTGTAATGAAAGTGTTTAGTTTCTCTCTATGCCTTGCTTTATTTTTATTTATTTTTCAGCCTCCTCCGAGTTTCTTGTCTGTTACGTAAATAATTATATAGAGATGAAAACTGAGCAGCTACATATTATTATTAGAATGGGATGAGCAGACCCTATTATTGTATATCGTTTTATATCATTTTATAGTATCATTTATCACTTCTCATTAGCATATACGTATTTACACATCTGATTATTTGTCCCTATCTCTCATAAATGATTATATAAAACATGAGTCGCTGCATATCATTAGAAGGTGAAGAAAAAACAACCCTATTATTTTGTAATTTCACTCATCACCTTTGATTTGCCTATACATAATATTTTAACTATTTAATTTGTCCCTAAAGTCTTATCATCCTTGAAAAGTAGCATTATCTTATGTATGTACAGTAGGCTACCCTTTTAATCAATACCCTCGCTCGGTGATAAAAACAAAAAGATCAAGAATGAAATAGGTCCCAATATCATGCCCCAATTCGTTCGAGATGCGTAGATACATACATTGCGTTTAGGGGAACCTATGATGTAGTCAGGATAATGGAGGTAAACGAGACCTTCAAATATTGCCACGAAACACTTGCACCTATATAATTATATGTCATAGTGAGGAGGAATCAGAAGCCTCCAATTCACATACACGATCACTCACAGGGTCGTAATTAAAAAGGCTTATATAAGTCGTACTGTGGCATTCAATTCTGTTTCGTAAGTAATTATAAACATACCAACCAGTACTGAATGGACTTCTGAGAACACACACACATACACACACACACACACACACACACACACACACACACACACACACACACACACACACACACACACACACACACACACACACATATTCAGCCACATCAGGAAAACATTTCTCCACACTGGTAATTGATGCAAGGTGTTTAATGGATCCCCGACGGCTGTACTTTATGTATTAATTATTCATCCAGGTGGACTGACGTTAATGGTGATCGTGGGAACTCTTCAGTGAGCGAGGGTGACTTTATATAAAATGTTAATCGTATGACATTCCTCCGTGATATTAATGTGATCCTTACATGTCATACTTGGATGGTTTTTATCCCTGATGCGTGTCAACATAATTATTAATCGTGATAATTATATGCGTTTACTGAATGTCTAATATTAGGGGATGCATGGGACACTGAATATAAATAGATACGTAGGGAAAGGAATAAGAGAGAGCATAATTATTATGGAGAGAGATGGCAACATCATTTTTTGCCTCGAGCGAGTCTAAACAAAATTGATCCTATCTATTATTGTGTTTGGCTTTTTTTCAATTTTTTCTCAATTTTTCATCAGATAGTATAATATAAAGGGGAAGGTGTTTTTTTTTTTTTTTTTTTTTTTTTTTTTTTTTTTTTTTTTTTGGAAGACTACTGATTCCCTCAAACTATGCCATAAAACAGTTATCCTCAATGGTAGTAATAGGGAATGTGTTTGTTTCGTGGCATAGTTAGGAGGAATCAGACAACAAGACAATCTCCCCTTTCAGATAATTTTGACTCGTGCCAGTTATAAAAATCTCAATGCCTCTAGAAACTGGTTAGTAACTTATTAATTATGCAAATACCATCGACCTAATAGTTGCATGTCTCATTCTCAAACTTAATCTGATAGGGATCTTTCCTTTTTTTATCCTTTCTTTTATCTTTCTTTTTTTCTCTCATTTTTTTTCTTGTCTTTCTCAATTTTGCTTCTTAAAGGTTAATAACTACAGACAAAGCGAAGAGTCAATAATTAAGAAAGATTCCTCCTCAGACTTCCTTTGTTATCGTGTACAATATACGTTCGTCAAGTAGATTTAACTCTGTGTTACTAAATTCACTCTGCCTCTTACTAAAACACACCCAATTATTATTATCATGCATTCATCTGTGACTCTCCCAACTGATAAAACATGAATTAAGAATGATATAATATGTTAGTACAGTGTTGGTGGCCATGGTGGTAAATCTGGAGCATCTGATTCCTCCAATGTAACTATTCCAAGCAACAGGATACCATTATATTTATTCATTTGGTTCTGTTTCCTGACTTTGTATACTTTAGCAGGAATCAAGGCACTCCAATGTATATACCAAAAGTATACTATAACCCCTTTATCACTGTCGTCTGTATATAATTATAGGGTATATGAATGGAAGGACGCCTGAATTAAGTGGGTAAAAATTTATGAGACGTAAAAATTATATAGTCTGATTTATAAGCGGAATGAAATAAATATAGGTGGGTTGATTGGAGCTCCAGGGTTGACATTTAAGTGGGTGCGGGAATAGGGGGATAGGCTTGGGGGGGTTTACGGGGGGTGCGGGAGTAGGGGAACTGGCTTGGAGAGGGTGCATGGGGTTAGTGGGGTGCGGGAATAGGGGACAGGATTTCTATACTCCTTCCCTTCCAAGCCTGTCCCCCTATTCCCGCACCCCCTAACCCCCCCCCCCCAGCCTGTCCCCTTCTCCCGCACCCCCTTATGGCGTCATGACTAATTTCCAGCTTCAGGTAAGAGCACAAACTTCTAAAACTGGCCGCCAGGAGGTTAACATGCAAATGACATCATGAATAATTCTTGACGGAGTTCATTCACAGAGCTGCATGTGTGTGTGTGTGTGTGTGTGTGTGTGTGTGTGTGTGTGTGTGTGACTCTTGGTGCAGTTGCTTTGCGTTTACTACCAATTATTCCCTCATCACCTGTGCAGACGTCTGGGATCCCTGACCTGTATTACATATCCATATAATTTATACTCATAACTAAAGCTCTCTGAATGATGAAGAAGAGTTTGTATACCATGATCTGACATTATTAGACGGGATATTCATAAGTATAACTAAAGCTTTCTGAATGATGAAGAAGAGTTTGTATACCATGATCTGACATTATTAGACGGGATATTCATAAGTATAACTAAAGCTTTGTAAATGAAGAAGAAGAGTTTGTATACCATGATCTGACATTATTAGACGTGATATTCATAACTATAACTAAAGCTTTCTAAATGAAGAAGAGTTTGTGTAGCATGATCTAATATTGTACGAGATTTTCATATATACTCATGACAAAAAAACTCTGAATGAAGAAAGGATTATGTAGATTGATATGACAAGAAAAATTCGAAAAGAGAGTGTGTGTGTGTGGGGAGGGGGGCGGAGTTTAGAGGGGTGCGGGTATAGGGGACAGGCTTTCTACCCCCTCCACCCCACCGTCCCCTAAGCCTGTCCCTCCCTCTATTCCCGCACCCACCCACCTCAAGCCTGTCCCCTACTCCCGCACCCCCTTGGTTTGTGTGATGGTGTGATGCAACGTGAGTACTCGTCCATTATCAATATATATTCATTCATAAGTGGTTGAAATGGGAATAAAAAAAGATTGGAATGTATGATTATAGGAGAATATTTATGCCTATCGGCGCACTTAACAAAAACATTAAAGTAAAAAGCTACAACCAACTGAACAAAGTAAATTTTTTGAGAGTGAGACAATGTGACAAGCAGGTTCCGAGACCACCACATCCCTTACTTACTTACTTACTTACTTACTTACTTACTTACTTAATAATACCAGAAGGACGTACCAAGATGAAGGGAAGAAGAGGAGAAATAGTTTTACAATCGTCTTCAGATAACTGAGTATAATGTTAACTGAACAACTCTCTCTGATACACTTTTGGTTATAATATTACAGGGGAGTTTTTCAATTTTTCACTAACCTGAACTCAAATCCGGATACAATTCATGTAACTGTAAAACGAGCATGAGAATCAATATTAGTAGGAACCACAAGCTGAGCATTTGAAGGTAACTGTACTGTACATACATGCGCCTCACAAGTCTATTCTGTCGTACGTCAGCACAACACCTGGCCGACTTGTAGGTCAGTGAGACCATGCAGAGTGCTTTATGGTAATTTTACAGGTGCTTGACTGCGTCGGTGTGAGGTTCCAGGCATATAAGGCTCACTCATACGCACACACATCCATATTTACAAAGGTATATGAAAACTGAACTTTTCCTCAGCTGATGGTAATAACTAGGAAGGTTGTACACCGAAGTGGGCGGTATATCTCATAACATTCCTGTACCACCGGTTCACCTACATTATGTGCAATGTCTTTCTTGCATGTTGGGTGAGGCATATGAGTTGGAAATGTTTGTGGCACTGGGTTGTCCTGGTTCAGAGGAAATGCTGTTCTGAAGGCGGATGAGTCTACATTTTAGGTGGACCAATGTCATCCCTGAGAGGAGATTTAGAGTTGAAGCCAGGAGTCGCAAGCACAATCTTCCTCCAACTCTCTCCTCTCCCTTCCATACGGGGCTTGGCGTATGCTTCTCTTCCTCTTCTTATTTTTTCTTCCTGGTGAGGGCTGGTTCTATCCAGAAATGAGGAATTTGGCATCCTCTACCACACCCTAGCATGTTCTATCTGTCTCTCTTACTATTTCTCATTCCTTCTGGGTGGCTGGCGAGATGACCCGATTGGGTGGCACAACAGGGGAGACAACTGTTGATGGGTTAATTGGCTCAGGGGTACCATTGAGTGGCACAACAAGGGAGATTACGAGTTCGTTGGCTCGGGGTACATGACCGTGTGCCAGTTGTCCCCTCTTTTGTGGCCTTCGACGAAACAGATTTCACTATCCTCCTGACTCCCTTTTGGAGGTACGAGCATCTGCACAGCT
>JAWZYT010000049.1:585000-607500 GCA_034508575.1 Petrolisthes manimaculis
CTTCTCTATAACAGGGGTTCTACAGCGGGGGTATGATAACTCTTCTGAACTCTTCCTATTGTTATGTAATCTTGTTTTGTACACAACACGCTTCGTCACACAACTTTGGAAATATTGGATTACTCTGCATACCCTTATCATTGTAGGTCTTCATCATTATCTACACACACACACACACACACACACACACACACACACACACACACACACACGTCGACTTGTAATCTGGCACCTGCCTACTGAAAGAGGGACAAGAGTGAATTAATTGCGCGAGTACATAATTATAGAATGATACTCCAGGATTAGGTTGGTTGTACAGGCTGCACTCTTTTAAGAATAGTAAATGTGACTTAAAATACATTCTCGAATTCCTATACATTTAATCCTTACAACGTCTATATAACACCGTCTTATCTCTACCTTCGAACACTTTCAAATTTTCTCCAGTTAGTGGCAAACTCATATATTTTAATGTGAATTTCATGTGCTTGATAATTGAAAAAGGGTCAACTCTTGATTCAGGAGGGATTTTTCTGTCCTGTGTTTTATGTCATCGCCTGGTATTATTTCAAACATTATTATATTGTACGTCGTAAGTTGCTTATAAATTCACTAATACAGTTTTCCACCTTTGAAAGTCAGAAATTCATCCTTACTTCAAGAAATATAGCTTGGTTATCATAGAAGAAAATAATAACGTTAATGACGTCAATCAATTACTAAAATTCATCATAAGGGAATCTTTAATATGTATTGTGTAGGGATTAAGAGTTTTATTAATGTAAGGAGGGAAAAAGTGAAAATGACACAATGGTAAATCTGGAAATGAAAATAGCACCATCGTTTTCACCTGAATAAAAGTTGATGTCCTTCCTCTCTTGCAGCACACGTATGAAGATGACGTCGTGTTTTACAAGACGATTGAAGATGGAAATGTGCTACGGTGTGTGGCCACCTTGAGATATTCCGTCCACCCGAAGACCGGCGGCGAACTACGAAGCCTGAACTGTGAACCAACAACCAACACACAAACGTGGAGGGACGACGTCGACACCAGAATGTCACCACCAGTTGGATCTTACCCTGAGTTCTCGTGCGATAAGATTTTCCCTGCTATCTATTGGCCTGAGAGCTGGATTAGTTTGATTTCGGATTGTCGGAGTTCCAGTTTCTCTTCCTCCTCCTCCTCATCCCCAAACTCAGAAAGCGGTGAGTCTAATGCGGACGAAGAATGCTACTGCTCCGGAGCCCCTGGAGAGAACTGCTACTGCTTGGCGAAGAATATCCTTCCAAAAGTTAAACAAGCTGGAGCACCACCACCACCAACAACAACAACAACAACAACAACACCAATAACACCCTCATTAGATTGCTTGTGTGAAGAATTTTCATCGAGTAGTATTAGCATGTCTTCAAGTTTAGATTGCCTCTGTGAACCAAGTAGTAGTAGTAGCAGTAGCAGCAGTTCCCTAAGCTCAAGCTTTGACTGCCTGTGTGAACCAAGTAGCAGCAGTAGTTCCTCAAGTTCTAGCAGTTCTTCTTCAAGCTCTAGTTCCTCAAGCTCTAGTTCTTCAAGCTCTAGTTCATCCTCAAGCTCTAGTTCATCCTCAAGCTCTAGTTCTTCAAGCTCTAGTTCATCTTCAAGTTCTAGTTCCTCCTCAAGCTCTAGTTCCTCCTCAAGCTCTAGTTCATCTTCAAGCTCTAGTTCCTCCTCAAGCTCTAGTTCCTCCTCAAGCTCTAGTTCATCTTCAAGCTCTAGTTCTTCAAGCTCTAGTTCTTCAAGTTCTAGTTCATCCTCAAGCTCTAGTTCTTCAAGCTCTAGTTCTTCAAGCTCTAGTTCGTCCTCAAGCTCTAGTTCCTCCTCAAGCTCTAGTTCTTCAAGCTCTAGTTCCTCAAGCTCTAGTTCCTCTTCAAGCTCTAGTTCATCAAGCTCTAGTTCTTCAAGCTCTAGTTCCTCTTCAAGCTCTAGTTCATCTTCAAGCTCTAGTTCTTCAAGCTCTAGTTCATCTTCAAGCTCTAGTTCATCCTCAAGCTCTAGTTCCTCCTCAAGCTCTAGTTCTTCAAGCTCCAGTTCATCCTCAAGCTCTAGTTCCTCCTCAAGCTCTAGTTCTTCAAGCTCTAGTTCGTCCTCAAGCTTTGACTGCCTGTGTGTACCAAGTAGCAGCAGTAGTTCCTCAAGTTCTAGCAGTTCCTCTTCAAGCTCTAGTTCCTCAAGCTCTAGTTCCTCTTCAAGCTCTAGTTCATCCTCAAGCTCTAGTTCTTCAAGCTCTAGTTCATCCTCAAGCTCTAGTTCATCCTCAAGCTCTAGTTCTTCAAGCTCTAGTTCATCCTCAAGCTCTAGTTCATCCTCAAGCTCTAGTTCCTCAAGCTCTAGTTCCTCTTCAAGCTCTAGTTCATCCTCAAGCTCTAGTTCTTCAAGCTCTAGTTCATCCTCAAGCTCTAGTTCATCTTCAAGCTCTAGTTCCTCAAGCTCTAGTTCCTCTTCAAGCTCTAGTTCCTCAAGCTCTAGTTCCTCTTCAAGCTCTAGTTCATCCTCAAGCTCTAGTTCTTCAAGCTCTAGTTCATCCTCAAGCTCTAGTTCATCCTCAAGCTCTAGTTCTTCAAGCTCTAGTTCATCCTCAAGCTCTAGTTCATCCTCAAGCTCCAGTTCATCCTCAAGCTCTAGTTCTTCAAGCTCTAGTTCTTCAAGCTCTAGTTCATCCTCAAGCTCTAGTTCCTCAAGCTCTAGTTCATCCTCAAGCTCTAGTTCCTCAAGCTCTAGTTCCTCTTCAAGCTCTAGTTCATCCTCAAGCTCTAGTTCATCCTCAAGCTCTAGTTCTTCAAGCTCTAGTTCCTCAAGCTCCAGTTCATCCTCAAGCTCTAGTTCTTCAAGCTCTAGTTCTTCAAGCTCTAGTTCCTCAAGCTCTAGTTCATCCTCAAGCTCTAGTTCTTCAAGCTCTAGTTCTTCAAGCTCTAGTTCCTCAAGCTCTAGTTCATCCTCAAGCTCTAGTTCTTCAAGCTCTAGTTCTTCAAGCTCTAGTTCTTCAAGCTCTAGTTCTTCAAGCTCTAGTTCATCCTCAAGCTCTAGTTCCTCCTCAAGCTCTAGTTCTTCAAGCTCTAGTTCGTCCTCAAGCTTTGACTGCCTGTGTGTACCAAGTAGCAGCAGTAGTTCCTCAAGTTCTAGCAGTTCCTCTTCAAGCTCTAGTTCCTCAAGCTCTAGTTCCTCTTCAAGCTCTAGTTCATCCTCAAGCTCTAGTTCATCCTCAAGCTCTAGTTCCTCTTCAAGCTCTAGTTCCTCAAGCTCTAGTTCCTCTTCAAGCTCTAGTTCCTCTTCAAGCTCTAGTTCCTCAAGCTCTAGTTCATCCTCAAGCTCTAGTTCTTCAAGCTCTAGTTCTTCAAGCTCTAGTTCATCCTCAAGCTCTAGTTCTTCAAGCTCTAGTTCATCCTCAAGCTCTAGTTCATCCTCAAGCTCTAGTTCTTCAAGCTCTAGTTCTTCAAGCTCTAGTTCATCCTCAAGCTCTAGTTCTTCAAGCTCTAGTTCCTCAAGCTCTAGTTCATCCTCAAGCTCTAGTTCTTCAAGCTCTAGTTCTTCAAGCTCCAGTTCCTCAAGCTCCAGTTCATCCTCAAGCTCTAGTTCTTCAAGCTCTAGTTCTTCAAGCTCTAGTTCATCCTCAAGCTCTAGTTCTTCAAGCTCTAGTTCATCCTCAAGCTCTAGTTCTTCAAGCTCTAGTTCATCAAGCTCTAGTTCCTCTTCAAGCTCTAGTTTTTCAAGCTCTAGTTCATCCTCAAGCTCTAGTTCTTCAAGCTCTAGTTCTTCAAGCTCTAGTTCTTCAAGCTCTAGTTCATCCTCAAGCTCTACTTCCTCCTCAAGCTCTAGTTCATCCTCAAGCTCTAGTTCTTCAAGCTCTAGTTCCTCCTCAAGCTCTAGTTCATCAAGCTCTAGTTCCTCCTCAAGCTCTAGTTCTTCAAGCTCTAGTTCCTCAAGCTCTAGTTCAACCTCAAGTTCTAGTTCCTCCTCAAGCTCTAGTTCCTCTTCAAGCTCTAGTTCCTCTTCAAGCTCTAGTTCCTCTTCAAGCTCTAGTACTTCAAGCTCTAGTTCCTCTTCAAGCTCTAGTTCCTCAAGCTCTAGTTCATCCTCAAGCTCTAGTTCCTCCTCAAGCTCTAGTTCCTCTTCAAGCTCTAGTACTTCAAGCTCTAGTTCTTCTAGCTCTAGTTCATCCTCAAGTTCTAGTTCTTCAAGTTCTAGTTCTTCATCCTCAAGCTCTAGCAGTTCGTCCTCAAGTTCAAGTTCCTCAAGTTCTAGTTCTTCGTCAAGCTCTAGCAGTTCGTCCTCAAGCTCTAGCAGTTCGTCCTCTAGCAGTTCTTTCTCAAGCTCTAGTTCGTCCTCCAGTTCTAGTTCGTCCTCTAGCAGTTCTTCCTCAAGTTCTAGTTCTTCCTCAAGCTCTAGTTCTTCCTCAAGCTCTAGTTCGTCCTCAAGCTCTAGTTCTTCCTCAAGCTCTAGTTCTTCCTCAAGCTCTAGTTCGTCCTCAAGCTCTAGTTCTTCCTCAAGCTCTAGTTCTTCCTCAAGCTCTAGTTCTTCCTCAAGCTCTAGTTCCTCCTCAAGCTCTAGTTCGTCCTCAAGCTCTAGTTCTTCCTCAAGCTCTAGTTCGTCTTCAAGCTCTAGTTCTTCCTCAAGCTCTAGTTCGTCCTCAAGCTCAAGCAGTTCGTCCTCCAGCTCTAGCAGTTCGTCCTCCAGCTCTAGCAGTTCGTCCTCAAGCTCAAGTAGGTCTTCCTCAAGTTCTTCCCTATCCAGTTTTTTCTCTAGTTCTTCTCTATATCATGTTCTTCCTCGAGTTCTTCTCCATCCACTTCTTCCTTTAGTAGTCCCTCAAGTTGATCGGGTTGTTTCTTATTTTCCAGTTTTGCCAGTAGTTTATCGGTCTCTCATCTCTAAGTATATACAGTAGTTCTCATCAAGCTGTAAATACTGGCTCGGATTTCTTGACACATAGTCTAATTGTAAGTACTTCTAGCTCGGATTTCTTTACACACTGTCTGATCGTAAGTGCTGCTGGCTCGGATTTCTTTATACTCATTGTCTAATTGTACATACTGGCTCGGATTTCTTAACATAGCGTCTGATTTTATGGGAGGAATTGTAGTTCCAGTACCTGATCTAGCTGTTGTTGTTGTTGTTGTCCCTGACTGAGTAACCTGCTTGGTCCTGAGTTCCCAGATAATACTTTAGACTTTTAGGGGAATCAAGGCGCTCTAAGGTATTGAACACTCGCTGACCATAATATCTAGCCCATGTGAGTCGAAGCCCGAGATCGGAAGCAAGGCGGATTTCTGGATGACAGCTCACCCCGACCATCACGAGGCCACATACTGTATCATTGCGGCATCTTGGACCAATGGAGGCTTTGGGTGGGCTGTCGTCCAGAATCCGCCTGCTTCAAATCTCGGGCTTCGATTCAAGTGGGTTAGATTTTGTGGTCAGCGAGTGTACCTAAAGTATGCTACAATCCTTAAAGCTGCTAAGAATGGGAATTATCGCAAAATTCTTACATATTATTGGTTACATCTCGTGCTTGTAGATATTTGCATCGTAACAATATTCAGTACATTATAATTTTTTCGGGCTGGTCATAATATTATCACTAATGCATCTCGTGTCATGTTTTACAGGCTCGTCCAGCAGCTCCAGCTCCTCTTCCTCCAGTTCCAGCTCCTCTAGTAAGTCATTTGACAGCTTATCTGTTATCAGTGTCAGTAACGAAATGTTCATCCTTATTATCTTTATTATAACAGGATCCAATCACACTCGTCTTCAAAGGAAAAGGTAGGCTGCCTGGCAAGAATGTGAAATAATATACAATCTTGACGTTATTAAAATGTATTGTCAGTTTGTTGTAAATGTGAGTAAAAACGAGTTCTCTTCTACCCACCTTCACGGAATGAAGGCAGATTCACTCTAAATGGAAAAGGTAGGTAACTGTCTGGTATCCTAATAAAGGGTTTCCAAAGTTTTGCTATCAACAAGGGTTATGCTATATCAAAATTGGTGGTGAATTTATTTGATTACTTTTATAATATTTAAGAGACCCTCAGGATTCTTTGCAGACAATACTCTCTTACCGGGCAAAATAATAATAGGTTTTCCATAACTTTCTGTTTCCATTTGAAACATTTATCATTACAGTAAAAAAACAAAAAAACACAGTCCTTTCATAACGAATGCAATAAACCAAAAGAAACTAATCGAACAATTATCATTCTACAGTATGTATATTTGGGGATGTTATTCTCACTGCATAAATTTAGTGGGCTGCTTTTCTTTCCATTACGCTAGTGTTAGAAATTTGAGTGTTTGTTGTGTTGAGAGTATAGTTCTGACAGAGAGTCTTGTGACGGATGGACCAGACATACTGTAGATCCCATTGACTGTATGTGTTTTACTTGCATCTCCTCTTCATGTGATTATTGGCAGAATACTCTCTAACAAGACTCAGAATGTAGTAACAGAAGCTACTTAAACGTCCCCTGATTCAAGATGATCAAAACTAATCTAACCTAACAAGACTCAATGTAACTTTTAAGATACTCAACAAGACTCAAGATAATCTATGTTACCTTAGCAAGATTCAGAATACACTACTACACTCATATAATATCACTGAAGAAGGATCAAAATAATTTGTGAGGAATTTACAAGATTCATGACAAGACTCAAGAATATCAGTATACATGAGGGAGGTTGGTTTTGTTGCATTGTTTAGAAGGCTACGTAAACTCAGTTCATCGACAGTAAACAACCCCCTTAAAATAACCCAAATTTCAATACAACTAAACTTAATAAGATTATTCCTTCAAAGCAATTAAGATAATCATATTAAGGATGTATAAAAGTACAAGATATTGTATGAGAAATACCACTGACCAAATTATGACTTAAGAGCATAACTTTAATGATTATTCTTTATCTTGTTTGGTAAGGTTCCAAAGATTGTATTATGTTTAGCCTGGTGTGGAATGAACACATATTTTTGTAATGTGCTTCTGTTTAAACATTTGTCAAGAGAGGGATTGAGACTAATCACATATGTAATGGGTAAAACCATGTTGTACATTTTTAAGGCATAATAACGATGATATTTTACAAACTGAGACACTGAAGAGAGTTAATACTGATGTCTGCATTAGTGTGACTAATTCATGGCTCCCTGCAGTTTTAGCTAACGTCAACCAGTCTTGAAATACTTAGCATGTGGGACCTATCGGCATTGTACAGCTTTTACCACTTTAGGTTAAATGTTTATGAGGAAATCTTACTTATTATAACTCTCAGTCCTATTGTTGTCAGGAGAGTGGAAAAAAGAGAATATTTACGAGGTAACCTACACATTCTTTATTGTCATTCAAGCAATCCCTGCAATAGGAAATGGTAGCTTGCAGGATGATGATGGTGATTTTTCTCATTATAATTCAGGCAAGACACTTACAGACGTTTCAGTTTCAGAGTAATGAAAATAATTCGACGGCAAAGTGAAGCTTACAAAAGTGGATGAAGAATATGTTGCTCTAATAATTATTGTTTTCATTAGGCTCGTCCTCCGTGTCTTCCTCATCAAGCTCATCCTCAAGATCTTCCTCCTCAAGTTCAAGCAGTTTCAGTTCAAGTTCTTCGTCAAGTTCAAGTAGTTCAAGCTCAAGTTCTTCCTCAAGTTCAAGCAGTTCTATCTCAAGTTCCTCCTCAAGTTCAAGCAGTTCAAGCTCAAGTTCTTCCTCAAGTTCAAGCAGCTCAAGCTCAAGTTCTTCCTCAAGTTCAAGCAGTTCTAGCTCAAGTTCAAGCAGTTCAAGCTCAAGTTCTTCTTCAAGTTTAAGCAGTTCTAGTTCAAGTTCATCCTCAAGTTCAAGCAGTTCTAGTTCAAGTTCATTCTCAAGTTCTAGTAGTTCAAGCTCAAGTTCAAGCAGTTCAAGCTCAAGTTCTTCCTCAAGTTCAAGCAGTTCTTCCTCAAGTTCTTCCTCAAGTTCTAGCTCAAGTTCTTCCTCAAGTTCTAGTAGCTCTAGCTCAAGTTCTTCAAGTTCAAGCAGTTCTTCCTCAAGTTCTTCCTCAAGTTCTAGTAGTTCTAGTTCAAGTTCTTCCTCAAGTTCAAGCAGTTCTAGCTCAAGTTCAAGCAGTTCTTCCTCAAGTTCTAGCTCAAGTTCTTCCTCAAGTTCTAGCAGTTCTAGCTCAAGTTCTAGCAGTTCTAGTTCAAGTTCATCCTCAAGTTCTAGTAGTTCTAGCTCAAGTTCAAGCAGTTCTTCCTCAAGTTCTAGCTCAAGTTCAAGCAGTTCTTCCTCAGGTTCAAGCAGTTCTTCCTCAAGTTCTAGCTCAAGTTCAAGCAGTTCTTCCTCAAGTTCAAGCAGTTCTTCCTCAAGTTCTAGCTCAAGTTCAAGCAGTTCTTCCTCAAGTTCAAGCAGTTCTTCCTCAAGTTCTAGCTCAAGTTCAAGCAGTTCTTCCTCAAGTTCAAGCAGTTCTTCCTCAAGTTCAAGCAGTTCTTCCTCAAGTTCTAGCTCAAGTTCTAGCAGTTCTTCCTCAAGCTCAAGTTCTAGCAGTTCTAGTTCAAGTTCTAGCTCAAGTTCTAGCAGTTCTAGCTCAAGTTCTAGCTCAAGTTCAAGCAGCTCTAGCTCAAGTTCTTCCTCAAGTTCAAGCAGTTCTAGCTCAAGTTCTTCCTCAAGTTCAAGCAGTTCTAGCTCAAGTTCTTCCTCAAGTTCAAGCAGTTCTAGCTCAAGTTCTTCATCAAGTTCAAGCAGCTCTAGCTCAAGTTCTTCCTCAAGTTCAAGCAGTTCTAGTTCAAGTTCTTCCTCAAGTTCAAGCAGTTCTAGTTCAAGTTCATTCTCAAGTTCTAGTAGTTCAAGCTCAAGTTCAAGCAGTTCAAGCTCAAGTTCTAGCTCAAGTTCTAGCAGTTCTTCCTCAAGTTCAAGCAGTTCTTCCTCAAGTTCTAGCTCAAGTTCAAGCAGTTCTTCCTCAAGTTCAAGCAGTTCTTCCTCAAGTTCAAGCAGTTCTTTCTCAAGTTCTAGCTCAAGTTCTTCCTCAAGTTCAAGCAGTTCTTCCTCAAGTTCAAGTAGTTCTTCCTCCAGTTCAAGCAGTTCTTCCTCAAGTTCTAGCTCAAGTTCTTCCTCAAGTTCTAGCTCAAGTTCTTCCTCAAGTTCTAGTAGCTCTAGCTCAAGTTCTTCAAGTTCAAGCAGTTCTAGTTCAAGTTCAAGCAGTTCTTCCTCAAGTTCTAGTAGTTCTAGTTCAAGTTCTTCCTCAAGTTCAAGCAGTTCTAGCTCAAGTTCAAGCAGTTCTTCCTCAAGTTCTAGCTCAAGTTCTTCCTCAAGTTCTAGTAATTCAATCTCAAGTTCAAGCAGTTCTAGCTCAAGTTCTTCCTCAAGTTCTAGCAGTTCTAGCTCAAGTTCATCCTCAAGTTCTAGTAGTTCTAGCTCAAGTTCATCCTCAAGTTCTAGTAGTTCTAGCTCAAGTTCATCCTCAAGTTCTAGTAGTTCTAGCTCAAGTTCAAGCAGTTCATCCTCAAGTTCTTCCTCAAGTTCTAGTAGTTCTAGTTCAAGTTCATCCTCAAGTTCTAGTAGTTCTAGCTCAAGTTCTAGTAGTTCTAGCTCAAGTTCTTCCTCAAGTTCAAGCAGTTCTTCCTCAAGTTCAAGCAGTTCTTCCTCAAGTTCTAGCTCAAGTTCAAGCAGTTCTTCCTCAAGTTCAAGCAGTTCTTCCTCAAGTTCAAGCAGTTCTTCCTCAAGTTCAAGTTCTAGCTCAAGTTCTAGCAGTTCTAGCTCAAGTTCTAGCTCAAGTTCAAGCAGTTCTTCCTCAAGCTCAAGTTCAAGTAGTTCTAGCTCAAGTTCTTCCTCAAGTTCAAGCAGTTCTAGCTCAAGTTCTTCCTCAAGTTCAAGTAGTTCTAGTTCAAGTTCTTCCTCAAGTTCTTCCTCAAGTTCTAGTAGTTCTAGTTCAAGTTCATCCTCAAGTTCTAGTAGTTCTAGCTCAAGTTCTAGTAGTTCTAGCTCAAGTTCTTCCTCAATTTCAAGCAGTTCTTCCTCAAGTTCAAGCAGTTCTTCCTCAAGTTCTAGCTCAAGTTCAAGCAGTTCTTCCTCAAGTTCAAGCAGTTCTTCCTCAAGTTCAAGTTCTAGCAGTTCTAGTTCAAGTTCTAGCTCAAGTTCTAGCAGTTCTTCCTCAAGCTCAAGTTCAAGTAGTTCTAGCTCAAGTTCTTCCTCAAGTTCAAGCAGTTCTAGCTCAAGTTCTTCCTCAAGTTCAAGTAGTTCTAGCTCAAGTTCTTCCTCAAGTTCAAGCAGTTCTAGTTCAAGTTCTTCCTCAAGTTCTTCATCAAGTTCAAGCAGTTCTATCTCAAGTTCTTCCTCAATTTCAAGCAGTTCTAGTTCAAGTTCTTCCTCAAGTTCAAGCAGTTCTAGCTCAAGTTCTTCCTCAAGTTCAAGCAGTTCAAGCTCAAGTTCTTCCTCAAGTTCAAGCAGTTCTAGCTCAAGTTCTTCCTCAAGTTCAAGCAGTTCTAGCTCAAGTTCTTCCTCAAGTTCAAGCAGTTCAAGCTCAAGTTCTTCCTCAAGTTCAAGCAGTTCAAGCTCAAGTTCTTCCTCAAGTTCAAGCAGTTCTAGCTCAAGTTCTTCCTCAAGTTCAAGCAGTTCTAGCTCAAGTTCTTCCTCAAGTTCAAGCAGTTCAAGCTCAAGTTCTTCCTCAAGTTCAAGCAGTTCAAGCTCAAGTTCTTCCTCAAGTTCAAGCAGTTCTAGCTCAAGTTCTTCCTCAAGTTCAAGCAGTTCAAGCTCAAGTTCTTCCTCAAGTTCAAGCAGTTCAAGCTCAAGTTCTTCCTCAAGTTCAAGCAGTTCTAGCTCAAGTTCTTCCTCAAGTTCAAGCAGTTCTAGCTCAAGTTCAAGCAGTTCAAGCTCAAGTTCTTCCTCAAGTTCAAGCAGTTCAAGCTCAAGTTCTTCCTCAAGTTCAAGCAGTTCTAGCTCAAGTTCTTCCTCAAGTTCAAGCAGTTCTAGCTCAAGTTCAAGCAGTTCAAGCTCAAGTTCTTCCTCAAGTTCAAGCAGTTCAAGCTCAAGTTCTTCCTCAAGTTCAAGCAGTTCAAGCTCAAGTTCTTCCTCAAGTTCAAGCAATTCAAGCTCAAGTTCTTCCTCAAGTTCAAGCAGTTCAAGCTCAAGTTCTTCCTCAAGTTCAAGCAGTTCTAGCTCAAGTTCAAGCAGTTCAAGCTCAAGTTCTTCCTCAAGTTCAAGCAGTTCTAGCTCAAGTTCAAGCAGTTCAAGCTCAAGTTCTTCCTCAAGTTCAAGCAGTTCTAGCTCAAGTTCAAGCAGTTCAAGCTCAAGTTCAAGCAGTTCAAGCTCAAGTTCTTCCTCATCGTCAAGCTCCTCTCCAAGTAAGTCAAGTCCCCAAGACAATCGTATCCACCTTAAGTTCACCAAGCTTTGATTACTTAATGAAGGAAACCTGTAATTATGTACGAGAATTGGTGGTAGTTGCTTCTCATTAATGTTCTCCTCACACTGCCACCAAACAAACCAACTCCTTCTATAATGTAGGTGCTGTTTCGTGGCAATGTTTGAACGACTCACCAACCTCTAAATTTCTCTCTACATCACAGTCATGGGTCCTTAAGGTGATCATTCTTTTTTGGTACATACATAAATACATACATACATACATTGGAGTGCCTTAATTCCTCCAAAGTATGCCAAGAAATAGGACCAGAAGAGCTAAAATAATAGTGTTCTTTTGCTTGGAAAAGTTCGGAGGATTCAGTTGCTCGACAATTACCAACACAAAATGTCCCCCTATTAATTAAGTTCAGTGACTGCAGATACCAAAGTCTTCAAAAAATTGGAGATAAATGAGCCCTTTTAATATTGCCACCAAACACCATCTATGTGGAAGGAATTTGTTTCGTGGAGGAATCAGAAGCCTCCATAATAATTTTCATCACACACGATCACATTGAGGGCCCCTAACAGAATTATTTTGAACACCACCATACCATTATCACAGGCAGGGAAGGTAAGTGAATTATCCCGACTCAGATGATTCAAGATGTCGTCGGAAGCTACCCATCTTTCGCTAATCTAATCTAATCTAATCTGTATTTCAAAGTCGTATTTCTCATTATGGATGTACAGACACGAGCACTAATAACTATACAGGTTTGGTTGATGCTTCGAACAATTCAATTTCACCAACAAAGTAATTCCAATGGAGATTTCATTATGCATTCATTTACTGTCTCGAGGTATTCGAAGCACACCTGTATACTTATTAGTGTTCGTGACTGTACGTACTATTGGCGTGGGCGGTTTAGTGTATTATTACTATATTATTACTATATTATATAGCGAAGAAGTATTCCTCATTATGATTGCTGGTATTTTTTTTTTTTTTGGTATTTTGTTTTGTTACAGAAAATTTGGGGGAACGAGAAGCTCAGATTTACTAACAAGACCGAACTCCTAATCATTACAAAACCAGGTCTCACGAATACCATTAATAATTCTTTTGTTTACAGATAATTAGAGACCTTTGCTGCATAATCTACACATGCTCAAATCATCGAGTATTGTGGAGTATTATTACTCATGCCAGAGAATAAGAATAATTTATAACCTTTCATGAGGAATATTGAATTGTTGGTAATTAATATTGACTCGTGGTACAATTTATAAATAAATATATAAATATATTTTTTTTATCAGTGTTTGTCTAGAAAGTTGTATGTTTTAATAACTCAAACTTGATTATTTTTAGGTTCAAGTAGTTCCAGCTCTAGTAGTTCCAGCAGTTCAAGCTCAAGCTCTAGTAGTTCCAGCAGTTCAAGTTCAAGCAGTTCAAGCTCAAGCTCTAGCAGTTCAAGCTCTAGCAGTTCAAGCTCTAGTAGTTCAAGCTCTAGCAGTTCAAGCTCAAGCTCTAGCAGTTCAAGTTCTAGCAGTTCAAGCTCTAGTAGTTCAAGCTCTAGCAGTTCAAGCTCTAGCAGTTCAAGCTCTAGCAGTTCAAGCTCTAGCAGTTCAAGCTCTAGCAGTTCAAGCTCTAGCAGTTCAAGTTCTAGCAGTTCAAGCTCTAGTAGTTCAAGCTCTAGCAGTTCAAGCTCTAGCAGTTCAAGCTCTAGCAGTTCAAGCTCTAGCAGTTCAAGCTCTAGCAGTTCAAGCTCTAGCAGTTCAAGCTCTAGCAGTTCAAGCTCTAGCAGTTCAAGCTCAAGCTCTAGCAGTTCAAGCTCTAGTAGTTCAAGCTCTAGTAGTTCAAGCTCTAGTAGTTCAAGTTCTAGCAGTTCCAGCAGTTCTAGTTCAAGTCTTTCAGTCTCTATCAGTAAGTACAGACCTTTTCTCGCTTCCTCAACATTTAAGTAAGTAAGTAAGTCATCGCTGAACGAAAACTAAGGCTTGATACTTCTAATTCTGACTGATAGATATTTGTGGTGATAAAACTATAATTGATCTCTTACCTGTTCTGTGTTTTCGTTTCATCCGTTCATGTTCAGGTTAAACAGGAAAGGGATAATATTTTATAATGTAGTCAGAAAAGTACTGGTTAGAAAGTCCTTCATATTTTGCCACGAAACACCACCTGCATTTTTTAAAGGAGCTTGTTTCGTGGCATAGTCAGGAGGAATCAGAAGCCACCATCAGGTTTCAAACACGAGCACAGGGTCTTTAATTAAGAGTGAAAAGGGCGTACTGTACACCCGAGCTCGTTAATTCGCGACCATGTACTAAGATGTTTTACGTCATTTGAGCTGGTAACATTTATCTGGTGAAGAATACAGAGTAGGTGGAACATACAGTAGTAGAGGGACATGGTACGATCTTTCACCTACAATGACACCTTCCCCACACAGTATTACCAGCTCAGATGACATAAACATTTGGGAACGTTTTCGTGTATTTACGAACTAGACTGTTACTAGAGTGTACATCCACGAGCACTAATAAGTATTCAGCAGATGGGCTTCGAATATATACCTATAGAATCAGTAATTAAACACTCGATAAGATTTTCAGTGGAATTAGTTGGTTGGTGAATGGGACCAACCAAAGCTGTATAATTATTTTTCTGTACTCTCCCCTTAATTAATAACATGAATTCTTTAACACTTAGTGGCTGACAATTCAGGATCATTACTTCCATCAAGGCATCTGTAATTTTAGATAACTTTAATTTCCTTCCCCTTTATCTCATTACAGGAATGATATACTTCCATTATTGTGTATGAATAACATTAACATTGATTTTGATTCGACATCCCTATCTATAGCAACACCAACAACAACACCAACAACAACAACGACGACGACAACCACAGAGGCAACAACAACAACAACAACCCCTACAACTACCAGTACAAGCACTACTACAACAACCGGTTTTACATCATGTAAGTTGAAATGTATAACAAGGAAATATCTACAGTAAAGTAAACAGAGTTAATGTTTTAAAATCAACATCCGATGGCAATCATGAGACAAATTTAATGAGAGAATGAAAAGACCACGAATCCTTCCAACGTATATGATAATATACATCATCATATTTTTTTGTATTTCCCATATATATATATATATATATATATATATATATATATATATATATATATATATATATATATATATATATATATATATATATATATATATATATATATATATATATATATATATATATATATATACACAGTATATATACAGTGGCCATTCGTGTACATTTAATGCACCACCTTTTTCCTATTCCTTAGCCCCCTCTGTCTGTACCGAAGTGGTACTCACGGACACAGATCCAGTCAGGGTGGTCACCTCCCCCAACTATCCTATTCTCTATCCTAACAATTACCATTGCGAGTTCAACATTACGGTGAGTTCAACATCCGGCTACGTTTATTATATGCTAGGATAAGTTTAAAATAATGAGTTCATAAATAACAACGCTGAGATTAACACTTTAGTGGGTCATTTACGATGAGTATAACATACAACAAACCAACATGTAAAGTTCATCATTACGAAAGATCAGTTTTATGGTACAGGTACACTGAATATACAGTTCATTTAAAATGACGGTTGTTTCTATTCAGTGTTGATTGCTACCTTACCACTCATTCACGAACTACATTGTTGTTTTTCACGAAGAGTCTGATAATTGATTCTCCCTGACAGGCCCCAGTTGGTAAAATCGTTGTGCTGATCTTCGACTC
This sequence comes from Petrolisthes manimaculis, assembly GCA_034508575.1. Lineage (NCBI taxonomy): Eukaryota > Metazoa > Arthropoda > Malacostraca > Decapoda > Porcellanidae > Petrolisthes > Petrolisthes manimaculis. The sequence goes on from JAWZYT010000049.1 coordinate 600,159, forward strand.
ACTCAAGGTGGAATACAAGCCGTCCTGTACTGAAGATTATATCCAAGTAGAAAACCTCAGCGAAGTTTATGGTGTTAAGTAAGTAATGTACAGCCATGGCTGATAGTAGGTCCAAGGAGTGTTGGGAAGCAACTCACCAAAGTTCAAAAAAGTGAATCTTCTAAACCTCTCTCAACGTTGAGAATGCTTTGGATAATTCATTTGTCCGAACTCTGTTCAGTTGCTCTCCAACACTTCTTGGACCCTGGTCCAGCACTATTAGCCATGGCTGTACCGTAGAAGATCATATAGTGTACTGGACAGTTGGAGGAAAGAGTCCAGTGAACTTGGCTCTGCGCTTCTTGAGGGATGATATAGGGGATAATCATTGAACAAACACATTCATCATGCACATTTATACAATATCTAGCAGGCGTGTGAATAAACCTCAGTTCACGAACCTTTGAAGAATAATGTGTGTCCATGCAGTGGTTCAAGCTTGAATTCTTGGAATCCTGACACCGACTGTACAATTAATATTTCGGCTCTAGATATAGGTTTCATGCCCATAAACGAGGCCCTCAACAACAACACAAACACTTTAACTTGCATTTGAGAAACGGTATACTCACGGTCACTAAGTTGCTACTCACCCCTAAAATTTCGAGAAGTGAGACGAGTCAGAAAACTCTGTAACATTTCAGAAATGATCATCAAAGAAATGCAACTGAAGAGTGATGTGTACAGTAGGCCCCCCCTACATAGTGTGAGTGTATGTATGTGTGTGTATGTGTGTGTGTGTAATGGGAGCGCATGTGGAAAAGTGTACGAGTGTGAGATATCCCTGATTCTTGAGAGATAGTCAGTTGTGCATGTGCAAGATAGGCTGTGTGTGTGTGTGTGTGTGTGTGTGTGTGTGATGAGGTAACTACGAGGATTCCACTTTCCTAATTACATCCCATCTTTTCTACTGACCAGGATGTGCGGTACTAAGCTGCCAACTCAGCCAGTGAGGGATATTCTGTACTCAGCTGACAATTACCTCACAATGACCTTCCATACAGGCCCCAGCGTCCAACTCAAGGGCTTCAAAGTGTATGCTGTTTGTAAGTTATTTTTCTCTAGTTCACTATTGTGTGTGTGTGTGTGTGTGTGTTTGTTTGTGTGTAGGTGTATGTAGGTGTGTAGACTCAACAGCAGTTTCTTTTGCATATATTTTTATTCTCTCTCTCTCTCTCTCTCTCTCTCTCTCTCTCTCTCTCTCTCTCTCTCTCTCTCTCTCTCTCTCTCTCTCTCTCTCTCTCTCTCTCTATATATATATATATATATATATATATATATATATATATATATATATATATATATATATATATATATATATATATATATATATATATATATCCATATGTGTGCGTGTGTGTGTGTAACCTGCTTTTTTTTTAATATAACCCATACTGATAAATATCTAATAATTGTCTTGCCCCTTCCTTCAAGCTTCGACACCCACCTAATCAATAACCAACCACGCTACGACTGAAGCCCCGACTCTGCTTCCACTCGGGCCAGAAAACCAACTCGGGCTCCCGTCAACACCAAGAAACAAAAAATAAATCACTCTACATAATTATTTTCTTCCCTTCAACACCAAGAAACAAAAATATCACTCTACATAATTATTTACTTGTACCATGTAATGAAAAAAAAAAAAGAGGTATAGAGTAATTTTATCTAATGAGATCCATGTATTCGAGGGAAACTCTTTTTCATTTATTTAAGACAATAGAATTTCATGGATATTAAATCAGGAAGAGAGGAATGTGAATGTATAATATGGCAGTATATCAAATGCCTCTACTAATGATTTGTTTATGGTTAATTAAAGGAAAAAATTGGGTGAAGTTTATGTTTACTCTTAATTTGTCAACAGCGAAAAATATGCTACGATCGTATTAATGCCATTATAACAAGATATCATTGGTTTATGTACAAATCCCTAATCACACTCTGAGCTTCAGTATAAGGAAATGTGTATATTGAAAAAGTTGTATCAGGAAGTCTATGAGTTTCAACAACAATGCTAACAACAAGAAAAAAATGTCTGCAGTATAATTTGTACTGTTATTAAAATATATATACTGTATATGGTAGATGTTCAAGGGTAGACTAGTACTATATAGGCTACCCATTTAACCTAATATCTTGAAAATAGAATTATAAAGAAGAACACACATATCTTCAGAACAGAGGTATCAATCTTGACTCTAAAGGAATTAATGTGTGTACTGTACAAGGTTTTGACTCGACTTCAAGATATTCCAAGTTTGCCCTAAGCGTTGTTACATCTCTTTTTGAAGTTAATTGCGATTTTGTTATCGTCTTTCCAACCAGTTCTACATAATGGAGTGCCGCTAACCAAAGACATCTAAAGGACTGCAAGTATTTAGTAGGATGAATAGATTGTAAGTCTAAAGTTCATGGACATTTCACGTCTCGTTGAAGGGTTTATTATCTATATACACATTTTGTTATAAAGTAACATACTATGCTCAAAATTTATGCTATCATGTATGTAGAGTTACACACTGAGATTGGGAATGATCAGAGGGTTGTAACTCCGGAAATGGAAATGGAATGTTCAAGTTGATGAGGGAATAATATACAAACAACTCCTTAATAAAGTGGTGGTGGAGGTATCTGAACCGGTGTTTCTTGTTCGTATCCTGATATTCCTGGATACCACTCTGTAAAATACATGTTATGCTCATTATTATTACTCTTTTTTTTTAATGTCGTCTCCTACCACTTGTGCAAATAATGATTTTGTCGTAATTGTTGAAACTACTTAAGACGTTCATTATTCTGCCGAAAGCTTGACGTAACTCTTCCTCCAATATTTTTGTCATTAAATAGAATGTCCTTGTCCTTCCGTAGACATACTGTGTCAATCTCCCTTAAAACAATAATCGCCCGCCGTTTATACAAATGACTCAACAATACTCTAAACCTCACGACAACAAACGACAGACACCAATGTACTGATGGTTAGAGGAGTGATTTTGGACACGACTTGAGGAGGGTACATCTCAGGTGAGTTACAGCATCGGGATGAAAATGTGCCTTCAGTTCTCAGCCTCCTCCTTCAGTGGGACACGGGACTTGTACAGTGGTAACATCAACGTCTCTTTTACTACAGCTGGGCCTGGTTCTATACACACACCACTACACACAACCCTTGTTATTACTGCAGCTTCCATTATGCAGGCAGTAATCTCGGTGGGTTGGATACATAGGGATGAATTTCTATCATTCTTGTGTCTCCAGTTCATTCCTTGTCACAACATTCTTATAAAACCTCTTTGCTATACCGGTACTGTATGTATAGTTGAATCTGGTTAGCAATGAAATGTTTTATAAATGTATGCCATGTTCTTTTACCGAGAGTGTCGAGAGTAACATAAAATCCATACAAAGCTCCAGACAACATTGAATACCAGCAAACATCGTCATTGAATAATTTAGAGGCTAGGTACTCTTCATGTGACTCTGAACTTTTTTTTGGGTGGTAAATCTTGAGTAAATGATTCCTCCAAACTATTCCAGACAACACGATACCATTATTTTTCTTCATCTGGGTGTGTTTCCTGGCATACTTTGGAGGAATCAAGGCACTCCAATCTATCAAATGCATACCATCCCCTTAATCAAGTCTCTTGTGGTGAGATTGAAAGGGTGGGGAAGGGGAGATGAAAGTTGTAGGGAGCGGGGAAGAAGAAAAGGAAGGAAGGAAGGGAAGGGAGGGGACTGGAGATGGATGGGGTATAGGGAGGGAGGAAGCAGGGGTGATGGGAGGAGGGAGGGCAGGGGTAGAAAAAAGGGTGAAAGGTGGAGAGAGAGAGAGAGGGGGGGGGGGGGAATGACGTCAATTGGAGAAAGGGGGGAGGGAGGGGAGGGGTGGGGGGGAGGGAGGGGAGGGATGGGGGTAAGTAGGGGTCGCTTGAGGGGAGGTGGGTAATAAAGTTCCCTAAAGGTAGAAAGTTAACTCTCACTCTCTCTCTATCTCTCTCTCTCTCTCTCTCTCTCTCTCTCTCTCTCTCTCTCTCTCTCTCTCTCTCTCTCTCTTAGGTTCGTTCCTCGGAATTTTTACATCTCAACAAACATGAAAAATTCTGATTAAACATTTATGAAAAAAAGTAATGTATGAGATTAATTCAGTCTAGTCTACCTTTATAATTCCATCGATGTGGACTGTTTTGTGTACAGTACATACATACATACATATATCTCCAGGAGTGTGATGGGAGGTAAGGAGGTATTAGTAAAATAATGGTATCAATGGAATAAGTAAAAACATAGTCGAAAAAGGTGAAAAGTTGGATACGTAGGAGAAGGGTGGTGTAGGAAAGAAGTAAATGAGTAGACGGATGTTAGAGCAGTAGTTAAGATGATAGATTATAATTATTAGAAAGTAAATTATAATAGGGGATAGGAATCTTGTTATATTAGAATGCAAATTATGATAGGGGATGGAAATCTTGTTATATTAGTATTAGAATGTATATTATAATAGGGGATAGGAATCTACAACCTATTCAAACACGTGCTCCGGCTACAGGCAGATTTGGACAGACACTGAGTGAGTTGATACAGTGGAAGTCAATCTACCTACGCCTCCTTCAAATAGTTAGGGGTTCGAGTCTCGCCACTATACGTTGAAGGGGTAAGTTGGTGCCTCCGTGTTGTCTTAGTAAAGTTATCATAGCTCGTAGGGCTTATATATACGTTTTATGAAGTATACCTATTCATTTATAATTATTCCGATTCATCAAGACAATGTCAGGAAACAGGATGGTATTATATATCAGGTTTCGAGTGTGAGTTTTGTTTTGTAGACCACTTCGGAGGAATAAGAAAGGATCAAATGAGCATCAGAATATTGCACATAAATCAAGACCATTAGTTGAAAGTGTTGTAATCTCAAGAAATGTGTGGTTCTCATTGCTGCTTAATAAACATTGTATTGTTAATTAAGGGGAGATTCTCTTGTATAGGTAAATCGGAAGGTCTCTGATTCATCCAAACATTGCCAGGAAACAGACGACCTTAATTAATGTTACTAATAGTTTGGAGGAATCAGAGATATTCCAATTCACCAACAAAAAGAACTTCTCCCCACAAGTGAAAATGATAATGTTACAGTAGAGTTTGTCATTGGGTGAAGGGCTGGTTCTATCAGAGTGAGGACCTGGACAACCTCTGCCTCCCATAGTCTCTTTCTATCTTTTCCTTTGACTATTTTCTTTTCTTCTGGCGTTGGGTGGGATGTTACAAGGAGTTACAAGGAAAATAAATACCCTAGGAGACCTCATCTCCTAATTACGTTATCGGTGTGGTAGCACGATATATGGATGCATGTATGTATGTATGTATGTATGTATGAATGTATGGGTGTATGTATGTATGTATGTATGTATGGGTGTATGTATGGATGGATGGATGAATGTATGTATGTATGGGTGTATGTATGGATGTATGAATGTATGGGTGTATGTATGTATGTATGTATGTATGGGTGTATGTATGGATGGATGGATGAATGTATGTATGTATGGGTGTATGTATGGATGTATGGATGTATGGGTGTATGTATGTATGGATGGATGAATGTATGTATGTATGGGTGTATGTATGGATGGATGGATGAATGTATGTATGTATGGGTGTATGTATGGATGTATGTATGTTTGTATGTATGTATGGATGTATGTATGGGTGTATGTATGGATGGATGGATGAATGTATAATATATGTATGTATGTAGCCTATCCATGTATGTATGTATTTCGGAAACTGTATAACAAAATATTGGATCTCATAGTATATGATTGTATAGTATGTGTGTATGTATATAATTATATATGTATGAATGTATGTATATATGTATGTCTTTCTAAAATTGGGTCTGATAATATATGTATGTATATATGTATGTATGTATGTATGTATGTATGTCTTTCGAAAACTATAAAAAAAAAACATTGGGACTGATAGTATAAAATGTATGACGTATATATGTATGTCTTTCGAAAACTGTATTAATAATGTTGTGTCTAATATTATAGTGGTGGTGGTGTTGGTGGTGGTGTTGGTGTTGTTGTTGTTGGTGTTGTTTTTGTTGGTGTTGTTGATGAGACAAGTATGATAATGTGTCAACTTAATTATCGTTTTGACCAGCTGACATCCCGAGTGAAATTTGATCCTCATGTTAAATCTCTCTCTCTCTCTCTCTCTCTCTCTCTCTCTCTCTCTCTCTCTCTCTCTCTCTCTCTCTCTCTCTCTCTCTCTCTCTCTCTCTCTCTCTCTGAAGTATGAAGGTAATTTACAGGTAAAAATGCGACAAATATAGTCTCTTTTTCAACACACACACACACACACACACACACACACACACACACACACACACACACACACACACACCTCAGTAAAGCACAATATATGACAGGCAGTAAAATAATTTAATTTAGGCAGTAAAATAAGATAAAAGCATAAGCGAAATAAAAGTATCAACATCTTATAAATACAAATATACACATATGAATAAAACAAGGTATCAAAATCATGGTAAGGTGAATTATCCACGTACATAAAATGAACAGAAAGAAGACCAACCAAACAGGAATATTTGCGAAAACTTAAAACACATCGATCCAAGTAAAGAACGAGAATGAGAAAGTTACAAAAAAAGGTAAAATTAGTTGATCTCTCGAAAGAACCGGAACACAAGGAAGGAAGAAAAGAAGGAGTCCAGTTTTATTCCAAAGACTTGATGCTGATGTTTGGGGCTATAATATCTGGTCATGTAGCCAAGAGAGGCGGCCTACATTCTGTTTTGTCTGCTCTGCCTCCTCCTCTTTTTTGCATCAAGCAGGAAGGAAGGAAGGAAGGAAGGAAGGAAGTTCATGTAGGTATAGGTAGGCAAGGGCAGGCACGTTGGTTAATTTCAATGGCACACGCACACACAAACACACACACACACACACACACACACACACACACACACACACACACACACACTTACAAACACACACACACACATATTATTTTAGAGCACCACTACCCCCATCACCACTATCTATCTCGTTTGGATTTTGAAATATGTTTTTGCCACTCACAGGTGCGAATGTTATTAACCTGGGTACATGATGCTTATTATGGTGATAGTTTAGTGGAATGAAAGTTTAGTGTGAGTGTGGTGATAGCATAGTGTGAGTGTGGTGATAGCTTAGTGAGGTGATAGCTTAGTGGGGTGATAGCTTAGTGGGGTGATAGCTCAGTGTGGTGATAGCTTAGTGTGGTGATAGCTCAG
>JAWZYT010000049.1:612500-615000 GCA_034508575.1 Petrolisthes manimaculis
CGTTTCCTCCCGACTATGAAAGCAGGTTTAGTCAGCACAGTTTATTTCCAGCATTGATTGTATAGAAGGAAAATGACCTCAATCTGATATTCGCTTTTTTTTTTTTTTTTTTTGTCCTTTTGAGACTAGTGATCCATCGTCAATAAAGATAAAATACAGACAGCAAAAACACCAAAGTAAGTGTCTGGCCAAGAGCACCGACATCTCCAACCCCATCAATTACTAAGTGAAATTCCAGGAAATGATTCGTAAAGGAGAAAATCGAATCGCTACTTCCACTGCATGTTGTTTGGAGCAGGTTCCGTCGCCATGAACGAGACATTGTTGTTGTTGCACGTCATTTTGCGTAATACCTTGAAGCGTTGAAGTGAGATTCATGTCTTATCTGTACTGGAGCTTTGTATCTTACCAGGGAAAATTTCTCTTGCAATTGGATTTCAGTTTCTTGTCAAGAATTCATTCAACCTGAGGGAAGTGTAGCTCATTATCAACATTATCATGAGTATTATCACGTATAATTCCCACACTGCAAGACAAAGACCCAATCCTTCTCTCCACTTTCTCTACTACTCTGTTTGTTGATGAGTCTCTTCCATGCAACCAGCCAGTCTGATCTGGTATAGGTTCTTAATACTGTATCTCAACTTTCCGTCTGATTCACTCTTTGTCTTTTTGTTTACCTGTCTGTCTTTGCTACTTAAAAGGACACTCACCTTTAGGGACGTATTCCTGGTCCATTATTTCTAGTTCACTAAGACTGGGATTTCTAAGCTTCTAAACTTGACCGACCTGAAATGGAGTATATACTGATGTGGTCACTGTGTGGGTGCAAAAGTACTATTATCACCTCTCTTTGGTTGAAGCTTTAAATAGTACATAATCACCAACGAAATCATCCCAATGGAGATCGTATTGTGCATTTATTTACTGTCTCAAGGTATTCGAAGCACACCCGAATACTTATCAGTGCTCGTGACTGTACACCAACAAATCAGTCGACAAAATTATAATCGTGAGCAAAAAAATATCACCCATTGTCTCCCACACATGCAACTCTACGACAAGTCACAGTCAGTCAGTCAGTGGGAAGGAAGAGGGGGATGAAAAGAAAATAAGAGAAGTAGGGGAAGGGGGGAGAAAGACAGAGGATTGTGACTTGGGGAAGGAGAAGGAGACTGACGGAATTAAGAGAGAGAGAGAGAGAGAGAGAGAGAGAGAGAGAGAGAGAGAGAGAGAGAGAGAAGGTTTTGACGTGGGTAGGAAGGGGACATAAAGAGGAAAAGTGATCGAGGAAGAGAAAAGTATAGAGGGATGTGAGTAAAGGAGGGAAGGAGGGAGGGGAGGGGAGGGGGGGACAGAGGTAACTATGGGGTTCGCTGGAAGGGGAATGAAAAGTGGTTGTAACTTGTGGAAGAGAAAGGGAGATTTTATGACGACAATTGTACAGTTCAGTTAGCAAAATAAATTCACAGAGACATGATCAGAAACTTAGGGTAAACTCACACCACTAACAGTACTCTTAGTTAAGAAATACCATACATGCTGAAGATAAAAATAAAGTTAAATACAGACAATTATTGTTATATTTATTACGCAGGTGGTAAAGAGCTTGTAAAGATAATACAAGTGCTGCTTCTTCCATATTGAAATTTTGTCAGAAAAAGTCTCAAACTCAAGTAGCAAATAATTATACCTTCACCAACTGGAAAAGAAACCGATTCACCTTATACAGATTAATAGCACTACCCTATACCCATTCCATTAGGCTTAGGGGGATTTTTATGGCCAGTGCTGCTCTCTGTCTGTCTGTCTGTCTGCGAATCTAGAGAGACGATGGGGAATGTGGTCGTGGTGGTTTTCACAGGCCATAGAGTTGAGTCATTGTAACGTAACAGCTGGTGGTGTGGTCAGGGTGATAGAGGCAGTGATGGTCGTTGTCTTTGGGATGTTGGTGTGTGTGTGTGTGTGTGTGTGTGTGTGTGTGTGTTTTCTTACATATGGCCGTGCGACTCGTGTCTTCCCTGTACAGTCGTGGTCAAAGATAATCATCCATATAGGGTTACTTACGCGTAATAATTTGAAAGTTTCCCTCTGTTCTTTAGCTGATAAACTTTCGATTTAAAAGGTTAATTAAGTATCATCTTTTAATTTACTACAAGCAGCTATACACTACATAAAACAATAACATCATATGTGAACGTGAAAATATTAGACAGCAAATTGTTTGAGATACCCATATGTGGATGAAAACTGAATAATTAACTCCTGATTTTTTTGTTCCTCTCTTATATATAGTCTTTAGCATCTGTGACTATTCAGGGTTTTGATAAAGTGCATGAGGAATTCCTTCTTGAATAAAGATAATATCCGTTGCAAGCACAGTCGCCTCCAGATGTTTTGTTGTCATTCGCTTTGTCAACTTTTTATTCCCCTCATGTATATTTTTCATGAAGTTCAGACTCTCGGAAATTCTTGAAATCATAACTGTTAAGTGGAAAGC
>JAWZYT010000049.1:620000-685000 GCA_034508575.1 Petrolisthes manimaculis
GTCTTCTCCAGAATGTATGGCACGTTTTCAAACTCCTTAGGCCGGTCTTGAGGTACGATCCGCTCCAGAAAGTATGACACGTTTCAGAATGTTTAGGTCAGTGTTGTTGTAAGGTCCTCACCAAAAATTAATGATACACTTTCATAATGTTTCGGTCAGTCTGTCTTATTAAAAGTGATGACAGGATTTCAGATTGTTTCGAGTGCTGAGGGTTGTTTTGGATCGTATGAGGACTATAGTAGAGGTATATAGTTACTGAAACCTTTTGGATACTTGTGTGTGTGTACGGTACAGGACTTGCCATACCTCCAGGACAGGTAGCTATATCCATTACATACCCTCAATAAGTCCCATTCTATACCCTCGATGCCTAGTTCACTCCATACTATCTTTTTTTATAGATGAAGATAAGCATATGTAGCCGGGAACTTAATTAACTAGATAGGTTTGAGGATTTCACATGCAGACAGTATAATATATTTCATAACAATTAACCTTTTCCATAACATAACCTATAGCTGGATGAGGCCATATAACTTACTCTATATAACACCAATAAATATCATACTTAAGATACCTGCACAAACAGAAAAAAACAAAACAAATATTCCATCTGTCTAACCAAGATGACTCCACAGATAGATTGTACTAGATAACCCCATTCCTCTTTACTGTATCATAGCGTTCGTGCCTTCACAGTTATATCTAGATAACACCCATTCTCTGAGCCCCACTTCAGATAACCCTCATAGATTTCGGGGAAGGAAGAGTGGGAAATGGTGTTGTGGAAAGTAGGACGTAGGATGTTCCTCATATTTGTCGTAGAATCTATGATGCTTAAGTACTATATGTTTCGGACACATTTAGGCTCGGTTAGGAGGTGCATGAGTGATATTTCTCGTGAGGTTGCACGTCACTGACACCCGTAGTTTAAAACAAATTGAGGGCCCTTACTGGAGCTCTATGAACCCACCAAACTACTCCAGGCAACAGATTCCCTATTCGAAACACTGAAGCGTTTTGTGGCCTGGATTATTTGGAGGGTTCATAGAGCTCCAGTAAGGGCCCTCAAATGTTTTAAAACTACGGGTGTGATTCCTCTGCACTATAACACAAGACAGCAACACCTATACCGAGATAATCTGTTCACTTTAGCGCAGCCTTATTAAAAGTATAGAGTATAAATAACATAACACAAGAATTTCTGTAACTCGAGCGCTCTGTGAAGGCATAAGAACTAACAGACAGACAGACAGACAGACGGGCAGAAATATCCCTAGAAAGCCGAGGGAGGTATTTGTTTCCAAGTGAACGAATTCCGATGATGAGTGTGATAAAAATAATGAACTCCGGGAAGAAGAATTAAGAATGGTGTCTCGAGATATCTTTCATCCGGGAGATTTCACTGATGCCACACAACAGGTAATGATCCTTGTGGGGGGGATTTTGTCCACTACCAGATTTAGCTTCGCCCTTTTATTGTGGATGAAAGTAGTGAGGGTCAGATAGCCATAATATAAGATTAGATTAGGCAGGTTCCATTCCCCAAAAGTGCCAGAAAAAGGGTGATTCTTTGATTGATGATTTAGCTACGTGTTATAGTAAGGGGGAGGATATATTGTATTATTAAAACATTGGAGGTTACAGGGTCTTACACAGTTATGGTAGGATGTAGGGCGTGTCAGATCACCATCTTAATTATTATTATTATATACTGAGCATAGGGTGGGGATGGGAAGGGAAGGAAAGGAAGCGAAAGAAAAGAAAGGAAATGGAAGGGAAGGGTTGGAAAGGAGATCAATTGGAAGGGAAATGGAAGGGGAGGGAAATGGAAGGGGAGGGAAATGGAAGGGGAGGGAGGGAAGGGAAATAAAAGGAGAGGGAAAGGAAAGGAATTGGAAGGAAGAGGATGGAAAGAAAGGGAGAGAAAAGTAAGGGAATGGAAGGGGAGGGAAAGGACATTAATTGGAAGAGAGAGAGAGAGAGAGAGAGAGAGAGAGAGAGAGAGAGAGAGAGAGAGAGAGAGAGAGAGAACTTGATGCTCTGGTACCATATAAGACGACGAGCGGAACCACGTGACGTCACCATCGACCTGCTGGGATGAGACGACAGGCAGATAATAACAAGAGGAAAGAGGATTAAAACTTTCTCCCGCGTCGCTTGGTCAAATTAAGAAGGTATTTAATTACAGTACATCATGAGTGTTGTTGTTGTTGGAATATCTGGAGCAGCTGATTCCTCCAAACTATTCCTATAGCTACAGACCACCATTATATAGTTTTGTTATGCTAGCACTGTTTCCTGGCATACTTTGGAGGAATCAAGGCACTCGTCATGTATGTATGTATGTATGTATGTACCAAAAGTATACGATCTCCTTAATTGAAATAATGTCATTTGTGAGTTTAATTCTGACAGTAGTGATTGAAAATAATATTGGTATCACCTCGTCCCCTCTACAGTACAATACGTGAGAAGAGTTAAAGGGAGGGGATAGTTTTGACATTTTTGGAGTTAATGATTCCTCTAAACTATTCCAGGCAACAGTATACTCTCTCCTTAATAATTAGTGGGTGAGACGGGAGGGGGGAAGAGGAGGAGAGAAGTGGGAGGTGGAAGAGAGAAGGGAGGGAAGAGGTGAGCAGGGAAATGGAAGAGGGGAGGGGAGGAGAGGGCAGAAGGGTAGAGGGGAAGGGAGGGTAGGTGGGAGGTGGAGAGGAGAGGAAGGGATGAGGTACAGGTAGATGGGTGGAGGGGAGGGGAGGGGAGGAGGTAGGTGGAAGGGTGGAGGGGAGAACAAGGGAGGGTATGTGGGAGGTTGAAGGGAAGTGGAAAGGAAGAGGTGAGGAGGGAGATGGAAAAGTGGAGGGGAGGGGAGGGGATTAAGGAGGTAGGAAGTGGAAGGGTGGAGGGGAGGAGGGACGTGGAAGGGTGGAGGGGAGGAGGGACGTGGAAGGGTGGAGGGGAGGGGATGGGTAAAGGGAGGTGGAAAAGAGGAGGGGAGGGGCTATGGGTGGTGGGGTCAACATCCGGGAAAGTCAAGGGTGTACCTAAAATCTTCCTATTGTTCAGGTTTCCTCAAACAGTTTAAAGGCTCCATTATCCTTCTATCTCTCCTTCCTTCTTCGTACTCCTTTGACCCTCAGAGAAAGTAGTGGTGTTTTCCTGTGAAGAGTAAATTCAAGCCGAGTTAGCCAAAATTAGTTACCTACATTGCCACGCTATTGTCCTAGTAAACAGGGATATAATAAGATTGCATGAGCATAGAAAGGCTTGACCATTTAAGCAAGGAAGGAGTGTTGGAACAGGGAGAGCTGGAGGCACTTCTGCTGTGGCCACTCTTTTGGGGAGAATTCCCGGGGTCACTAACTGAAGGGTTGCGTGTGATCGCCAGCGGTTTTAATATGGAAGTTGGGGAACGTGAGTGTTGGCCGATTTATATGTATTTTGTAAAATCTTCCCCGCGATAATTACTGATACATCGTACGTCTGCACTTTAAGATGTTATTATTCAGTAATTATATTAACATCATAGATAAGAATTGGTGTGCAACATACAGTAAAACAGCAATTACAAGCATAAAATAGTACAGGGGTTGGCAGAACTAATAACATTTATATTAGTTCATACCTGCACCTTTGGCTTAAAACAAAAAAAACACTATGTTTCTGAAAGAACAATGCCCTATGTTAAAAAAAATGAGAGCAATCAGAAAAGTTTTTCACCTCTAATTATACATTTTTATGAGGCCGAAATCATGCGGGAAAGAGATCACCCACCGAAATATTCCCCAACTTAGTTGTTAACAATTATTTTATCTGGTGAAAAGTGGCAGTTTTTCTGAGGTTCGTGACGTCGGGAATTCCCGGAGGGAACGAGGCATCAGAGCTATGTATACATAAATAGCATGGGGAAAAGAAAAAAGTAAATGAACCTACGAATAGGAAAGTTTTGTGTGTGGATGAAGGGACGAATGAGGTGAAGACAAGGGTATGGGGGCATCAACGAGTGAAAGGGAACAAGGAGGATTAGTTGAGAGATTTGTATAGGTTTGTGAGTGTAAATGTGGATAACTTAGAGTTCTGACAGTGGAGTGGCAAGAGGAGGAGTCAGTGTGTAAAGTTCAGTTAAATGGAGATGGAATTTGAATAGTTGAATATTTCAATTACTGTATGTTGGAGTAACCCTAGACAAACATATGATAGAAATTGCTAAGAGGATTTGAAGTAAATTAATGCAGAAAGCTAATAGATATAATGAAAGCCAATATCAAGCATTAAACGTAAAAAAGTATATAAATGCTGCAACGGGATTACACGAGGAAATCCTGACACACACACACACACTGTAATATGGTTGTGAAACGTTCTTGTGGCATCATTATGAAAACAGTGAAAGCAGAAGAGATAAAGTACATGTATGTCGAGAAGTGTGTGTTGTGTTGTGTTGTGTTTGTAGAATTGATTTGAGCCGGTCAGAGAAAAGAGTGTTTGCTTAATGGTGTGAGAGAAGGTGATCTGAGATGGTATAGCACTCAAACAGATGGGTGGATGATAGAGTGGATGAGTGGTAGGGTAAGTGGTTGAGTGGATTGTTGGGTGGGTGGGTGGTTGAGTGGATTGTTGGGTGGGTGGATTGTTGAGTGGATTGTTGGGTGGATGATTAAGTGGATGAGTGGTAGGGTAAGTGGTTGAGTGGATTGTTGGGTGGTTGAGTGGATGGGTGGGAGGGTGTTTAGCAGTTGCATCCGGCTAGGGGTAAAGGTATGCCAAAGAAAGTTGAAGTGGGGAGTGAGGGAGAGAGTGAGGGCGGATTTGTTATGCCTTGCACACACACACACGTACACACACACACACACACACACACACACACACACACACACACACACACACACACACACACACACACACACACACACACACACACACACACACACACACACACACACACACACACACACATACAGTTCTTTTCTGCTGGCAAAATGTGATCTAACACCAACGTGGCATTCAACATAACATCATAATAATACTTCAAACATTACACTTATACCTTACATAGATTGCCCCCAAGACCTCTTCTAGATACATACCTGAGAACTAAATGATGACCCCTTGACGTAGTATATTGTTTTGATGTTATAGTGAGTCCTTCAAGCATCGCCATGAAACGCCAAATATGTTATAGTACTTTGTTTTGTGGTATAGGTAAGAGGAATTAGAAGCCACCATTTCTCAAACACGATCACAACACCTCTCGCCAATTTTTGAAACACAATTGAATTAAAGATTTAAAAAACCTCACTAGGCCTGGTAGACCCTGTAGAATGATAGAGAGAGAGAGAAAAGAAAGAGAACAAGCAAGAATGGTGTAGAAAGAGAGAGGTGGGGGGAGGAGGAGTACATAGCTCTGGTCCGAAGGTGCGCCGAAACCCTGAATTAAATGGAGAGAGAGAGAGAGAGAGAGAGAGAGAGAGAGAGAGAGAGAGAGAGAGAGAGAGAGAGAGCCTTTGTGACGATATCCTGTAGCGCTTCTCTACTCTACTCTTCTCTTCTCTTCTCTACTTTTCTCTTCTCTTCTCTTCTCTTCTCTTCTCTTCTCTTCTCTTGTTTTGTTTTGTGGATGACACGTTGTACCCGCTGTCCTATATTGGTCTCGAGTCCATCTATTCAAACCTGTTTTTGTTTTCACCTCAGCAGGTAGGTAGGAAGGAGTCTATGAATGGACTTGCCAGACCGTGTTAATTTGGGATGTGATACACTTTTGGTAGCTACATTATAGGCCGCCTTGATTCCTCTAATATATGCCAGGAAACATGACCAGATGAGCAAATATATTAGTAGTCTGTTGATTTGAATAGTTTGGGGGAATCTCTTGCTCCAGCTTTACCAACACTGTGCAACCTATACCGGCTTAATAAGAGAGAGCTCAGAGGACAGAATGAAGACCCTTGCCGCCAGTGGAAGTATAATACCAAGTCAGACAAAATGCAGAATATGGAGTGAAGTCTGAACGATAACGTCATGGTGGATTGGTGTTCATTTATAACAGACAGAGAGGACAGCAGAAATTTGATGAGTTGTAGGTGATGTTAAAATCTTCTTGTATTAGAATGTTTGTATATGAATGATTTACTTAAGGGGAGAGTATACTTTTGATAGATTGGAGTGCCTTGATTCCTCCAAAGTATGCCAGGAAACAGACCCAGATGAAGACAAATAATGGTATCCTGTTGCCTGGAATAGTTTGGAGGAATCCTAATCTCCCAAAATGTCAAAACTATACCCTCCCCTTAACATACATACATAAGGTTGTATTATAATATACAACTACATTCGTCTAGACTCCTGTATGTATACTTTAGGATTAGAGTCGCGCTGCCACCAGAGGTCACAGTAATAAAAAAAATGTGTTTGTATACTTTGTACGATAAATGTTACTCTTGTGGTAACTCTAGACCAGCTTATGTTCCACAGTCGTGTATGGATGATGGAATCTATGTACACATACTTCAACATAGGTCAAGCAAATACATACACTGACTTCTGGTGGCTGCGTTCATGACTGTATTCCCCGGGTGTACATTACATGACAAGCGAAGACACACACACACACATGCACTACCAGAAAACAGAGGAGAAACGCATCACCAAACTTTTCTTCGACATAATCAAGCCATTTTCACGGGGAGTCATGTCTCCAATTGTAAACGAAAGCTTGGAGAAACATCCGTGTACAGAACAGAACGGTATGTTTTGTTGAATCAAACACACTTGAAGAGTTGACGAAAGCTTGGGAATCCGTGTTGTTCTTCACCTTTCCCTTATGTTAAGTAGAGTTGAATGTAAACAAGATATAGAAACTCTACTCTTAAAATATATCGCAGGGGGGGAGGGGGTGGGGGTTGGGGCTCAGTATGTGTGTCAAGTCATTAAATGTTTACTCAACCACTCATATTTACTCTGTGCCACCGTCAAGTAGGCTGCATATATTTTCCCAAGTCACTCGGAGACAAACATTTACTTTGTCTCAGTAACACACTCCTTTGGGCTTACTGGTGGTGGTGGTGGTGTTAGTGGTGTTAAAAGTGATGGTGGTGATGGTGGTGGTGGCGTTAAAGTGATGGTGGTGGTGGTGATGGTGGTAGTAGAAGTGGTAGTGCTAGTGGTGGTGGTGTTAGTGGTGTTAAAGTGATGGTGGTGATGGTGGTGGTGGTGTTACAGTGATGGTGGTGGTGATGGTGGTGGTAGTAGAAGTGGTGGTGATAGTGGTGGTGGTGTTAGTGGTGTTAAAGTGATGGAGGTGGTGGTGGTGGTGGTGTTAGTGGTGGCAGTGATAGTGGTGGTGGTGTTAGTGGTGTTAAAGTGATGGTGGTGGTGATGGTGGTGGTGGTGGTAAAGATGTTGGTGGTTATTGTGAAGGTGATAGTAGTGGTGGTGGTGGTGGGGGTTGAGATAATGATATATATGGTGATGATTGGGATGGAGATGAAACTTTTATCATTATATAAATTAGATAATGATGATTGTTTTGATGATATTGATGTTGTTTAATAATACGATCAAATTAATGCCTCGTTCTGATGATTTTTTTTTTTATTGTAATCTGAAGGTAGAAAATAAAATATATAAGGATGGTAGTAGTGGTGATAATGATTTTGATGATGGTATAGTAATGGTAGTGGTGGTAATGGTATAGTGGTAGTGGTAGTGGTAGTGGTATAGTGCTGCCTCTCACCTTTCTCTCCTACTACCCTCCAGGCTTTGTGTGTGTGTGTGTGTGTGTGTGTGTGTGTGTGTGTGTGTGTGAGAGAGAGAGAGAGAGAGATAGAGAGAGAGAGAGAGAGAGAGAGAGAGAGAGAGAGAGAGAGAGAGGGAAAGAGAGATCATAACTTATAATAACTTATAAATGTCTCTCAATTTTTTCTCCATCTACTCTCCAGCTTTGTGAGTGTGTGTGTGTGTGAGGGAGAAGGAAAGGCTATGTGTATGAGAGAGAGAGAGAGAGAGAGAGAGAGAGAGAGAGAGAGAGAGAGAGAGAGAGAGAGAGAGCGAGAACTATAAATATGCACCTACAAAAAGGTAGAAAACTCCACCAGCACTTCCTCCCACCCAGCCCTGTGTGTGATTCTTTCTTTTCCTTCCCTCCCACCTCAGCTGCTCTCCCCCCTCACAGTCCCCCACCTACTACGCCAGTCCTATGACCCCCACCCTCCACCTTACTCCAAGCCTAATAAATCCATCTCTCTCTCTCTCTACCTCTCTCTCTTTCTCTCTCTCTTCCAGAACCCTTACACACACACCTTACACCCTCCCTTCTTTCTCACCAACCCACCAACCAACCAACTTATTTTCCAAACCTAATTAACCCGGGATAGAAAAGGACACATTAAAGGGTCAGTTTCCAAGATGAATGAATGAATGAATGGTAGGGTTTGTAAAGTGATTATAAATACCGCAAACTCGATCCGCTTGCCCCAGGGACTTATAGAAATACAGGTACTTATTGTTGTATGTATTGGTAAACAAGACCTCCCTTTAATTTCTACCCTTCCATTTTAATTTACCCCTTATACTTCCTCTCGTTTC
This sequence comes from Petrolisthes manimaculis, assembly GCA_034508575.1. NCBI lineage: Eukaryota > Metazoa > Arthropoda > Malacostraca > Decapoda > Porcellanidae > Petrolisthes > Petrolisthes manimaculis. The sequence continues at coordinate 628,590 of JAWZYT010000049.1, forward strand.
CTTTCCCTATCTCCTTCTCTCCTTACTCTCTCTCCTTACCCACTTCTATATTCACTCTTGCCCACTCTTTTCCCTGTCTCTCTCTCTCACTCTCTCCTGCCCTAGCTTCCTCCTTTCCTCTCACACTCTCTTACTCCTTCCCTCCCTTCCATTCTCACTCTTTTCTTCCCTCCCTCCCTCCCACCCACTCTTCCTCTTTTCCTACCTTCAACCACAGTCACCCCGGCCCTATCTTCTTCTCCTACCTTCCCTCCCTCCTTCCTTCCTTCCCTACGTATACAACCACAGTCATCCCGGCCCTATCTTTTTCTCCTTCCCTCCCTCCTTCCTTCCTTCCCTATACCTACAACCACAGTCACTCCGGCCCTATCTACTTTTTCTTCTCCTTCCCTCTCTCCTTTCCTACCTACATACACAATCACCCCTACCTACAATCACCCCTGCCCTATCGTCTCCTCTTTCCTTCCCTCCCTCCCTCCTCCTTCCCTCCCTCCCCTCCTCCCTCAACTTTCTCCAGCCACATACCTTCGCCGACCCCGGACCTACTGCTCCTTAGGGGGTGCGACCCACACGTAGCCCCCCTCTTTCCTACTACCCCTTCCCTGCCCTCCCCTCCAATCCTCTCCCTTCATCACCCCTCCACCCAATCCTGCCCCTCTTTCTCTCTCTCTCTTCTCTCTCCTGCACCCTCTCGCTTCCTCCCTTTCTCTCCTACATCAGTGTCATTCTTTTCATCATCACTATTTTTTCTCTCTCTAATTCTATTTATCTATCTATCTATCTATCTATCTATCTATCTATCTATCTATCTATCTATCTATCTATCTATCTATCTATCTATCTATCTATCTATCTATCAATCTATCTATCTATCTGTGTGTGTGGTTATCCAGATGGTTCATGACACACGGTATCTGTGAGAGTGGTACACAGTGTGATAGCTTTCCATTTCCCTTGGTTAAATGTTTGCATGTGTGTATTCTCTCGCCTTCTAGGAATTCAATCTTTCCCCCTCCTCTCTCTCTCTCTCTCTCTCTTTCTCACTCTCTCTCTCCTTTTCTCTTTTTTTATCTGTCTTTCTCTCTCATTCTTTCTTTTTCTCTTTTTATTTCTCTCTCTCTCTCTCTCTCTCTCTCTCTCTCTCTCTCTCTCTCTCTCTCTCTCTCTCTCTCTCTCTCTCTCTCTCTCTCTCTCTCTCTCTCTCTCTCTCTCTCTCTCTCTCTCTCTCTCTCTCTCTCTCTCTCTCTCTCTCTCTCTCTCTCTCTCTAAACTGTTGCACAAGCACAGACATACATACATACTTTACACCACCACAACAAACAAACACACATAACTTACATAAGAAAGACCACAAAACGTGAACACCCGGACCTACTTTATCACACACACACACACACACACATACACACACACACGCACACACACACACAGACACACACATACTCACACACACACACACACATTGATACACGTAAAAATAAGCTAACCATTGAGAGAGAGAGAGAGATAAAAAAGAGAGAGAGTGAGATAAAAAAGAGAGAAAGAGACAATTGGGGTGGCGGACGTCCAGAGGTACAAAATTAAAGAAAGTGTAAAAACCAGACCAATAATAAAGAAAACTGAAAAAACTGGTACCAAGGAGATAAATATACCGACCGAAATTCAGGGGAGAGAGAGAGAGCGATGAATGTGTGTGTGTGTGTGTGTTGTGTGTGTGTGTGTGTGTGTGTGTGTGTGTTAAATGCTGACAAATAGATAGGCCGACCCCAAAAGAAAAAAATATATATATACCGTATTTTCCCGTTAGAGAGAGAGAGAGAGAGAGAGAGAGAGAGGGGGGGGAAGAGAGAGAGAGAGAGAGAGAGAGAGGGGGGGGGGATGAGAGAGAGGGGGAGGGAGGGGGGTGCCGAATTTCTTCCTATTTTTTTTTTTGTTATTTGTTACAACGTGATTTCTAGTTTCCAGAGCACTTTTATTTGGATGTTTATTGTATAGTATAGTATTTTTTATTGTATGGTATAGTATATTATTATTGTTGTTGTTATTACACTGCCCCTCTGGGGAGGTGTATTGTTTTCGGTGCTGGATATATAACTGTTTGTGTGTTTGTTAACAGTCTAGCGTCCACAGATTTAGCCGTACGATGTTCATTTTTTTTCTGTTGATAGATATTCATCGGAAAACAAAATGATTAACTTTTGGGCAAAATCGGTCGAAGGTCAAGGTCACAAAAAATAAAGATAGCAAAGGGCGAGTGGTCGCTGGCATCTTTAAGGGGCGGTGTTCCCATCGAATTATGTCTTGTTATTATTATTATTATTATTATTATTATTATTATTATTATTATTATTATTATTATTATTATTATTATTATTATTATTATTATTATTATTATTATTATTATTATTATTATTATTATTATTATTATTATTATTATTACTATCATAACATTTATTTTTATTATTATTAATATTATTACTTTTATTTTTATGTTTAATAGTAGTATTATTATTATTGTTATTGTTGTTATTGTTATTTTTATTAATATTATTATTATTATTATTATTATTATTATTATTATTAATATTATTATTATTATTATGAATACACTGTAAGATCATCCCGGCATGAATTAAAATAACACACGAGAAAAAAAATGTGGGCTTTAACCCAGAAAAGGAGAGGAAGCATTTTTACCATGACATTGGGAAAGAGGAAAGTGTCGAGAAAACCTACTGACGTTGACAACCAAGTCTGTGGGTGGGAGAGGTGACAACAGTAAGAAAATGGTGAATCATGAAAAACACACACACACACACACACACACACACACACACACACACACACACACACACACACACACACACACACACAGAATAACAATGCCCAAATTAGAAAACTCAATGTATAAAATATTCTTAGACTCTCCATAAAGCACAATGAAACCACTGAAATTAATATGTAAAACACACACACACATATTAGGGGTTTCAATTATTCTTTGCTTCTCCATGTACACACACACACACACACACACACACACACACACACACACACACACACACGTACTGTCAATGTTGCACGAGATGATGGAACAATAAACGTGATGCGGTGATAAATGATGATGAAAACCTTGTGTGTGTGTGCGTGTGTGTGTGTGTGTGTGTGTGTGTGTGTGTGTGTGTGTGTGTGTGTGTGTGTGTGTGTGTGTGTGTGTGTGTGTGTGTAGTAGGCGGCAATGACCTCCAGTATGATTGCAACAGGGCTAATAAGGTCATCGCTCTTCATTGCCTGCCTCACTAGTTGAAGGAAAACAGGTGAATGAGAGAAGAAAAAGAAGTGGAGGTGGAGGTGGAAGTGGCATTGTGGGGTAGTAGGACAGGTAGTGGTAGGTAGGAGAGGTAGTGGTGGTGGTGGTGGTAGTGGTGGTGGAGAGGAAGAGGGGGGAGAGGAATGGTGAAGATGTGGAGAGGAGGGGCTGAGGAGAGGAGAGTGGTGTTGGTGGTGGTGGTGGTGGTGGAGAGGAGGGAGTGAGAGGGATGGTGAAGATGTGGAGAGGAGGGGCTGAGGAGAGGAGAGTGGTGGTGGTGGTGGTGGAGAGGAGAGAGTGAGAGGGATGGTGAAAATGATGATAAGAGGTTGAGGAGAGGAGAGTGGTGGTGGTGGTGTTGGTGGTGGTGGTGGAGAGGAGTGAGTGAGAGGGATGGTGAAGATGATGATAAGAGTTCGAGGAGAGGAGAGTGGTGGTGGTGGTGTTGGTGGTGGTGGTGGTGGAGAGGAGGATGGTGAAGATGATGATAAAAGGGTGAGGAGAGGAGAGTGGTGGTGGTGGTGGTGGAGAGGAGGAGAGGTGGAAAGAGGGAAGGGTAATGCATGATGGGGGTGGAAAGGAGAGGGTTGAACGATTAAGAAATTCAATTGAGTGAAAAGTGGAAAGTGGTTTGGAGGAGAGATGGAGACAGTCAAGTGCAGGTAAGAATAGAGAAGAAAGTCAAAACAAGTACGCTATAAAACGTAATGAAGATTATTGAAGTGAGGGAAGGATTAAATACTGAAAGTGGGTATAGAGGGGGCGGGGAGAATGAGATGTTAGAGAATAATATAAATGGAGGGAAGGTTACTGATGCCTCCAAACCATCTCAGGAAGCAAGACCACTTAATTAAGCATGCAAATAAGTTTTTAGAAATATAGTGTGGAGGAGTGAACAGCTAGTAACCCTTCATAGTCGCCCACAACAGACGACCCTCTTCCTTCTCTCAGGTTCCTACGTTGACCCACTTGTCGCGTCCATCATAGTTTGTGCATCGGTAGTTCAGTTCAGTTCTCTGGTCTCATGGTGTTACAGTACTAATTGGAGGGGGGCTACTGATTGTTCCAGAATAGGCTATAAAACAAGATTCCCCTACTCGTATATATATAGTCACTGAGGTATATAATTATAACCTGTTTGCTGTTATAGTTTTTTGGAGGAGTTTTAGTTGCCATCCAAATTAATTACCTGCAAGCGAGTGTATCCCATATATATATATAGGTCTATGATATGGTAGGAAATAATTATGCTGGAGGCTACCGTTTCCTCCATATACCGCATCATAAAACACAGCTGATATCGAGGGGGTCTGTTTCAAGGTACACTTTGGAAGAATCAAAAGCGTCCAACTCGCCGTCATCATCCCAGCAGGTCCCTTAATTAAAGTGCACTGAAAACGTATATAAGTCGATCCTATCTAAGTGGAAATATAACAAGGTGGAAAGAAATGGGTAAGAAATTGATGAAAGCTTGTCAAACCAAAAAATATGAAGAGATAATGATAGTGGCTGAGGAGATGAAAAACTGGATGGATGATAAAAAGACCCACAAACCTACCTACGAGATGCTGTAGTTGTGGATGAGGAGGATGAGGAGGCGGATGATGAGGAGGAAAAGGAGAAGGAAAAGATGATGATGATGATGAGGAGGAGGAGGATGAGAAGAAGGAGGAGTAGAAGGAAAAGGATGAGGATGAGGAGGAAGAGGTAGAGAAGGTGGAGGAAGAACTAGTTAGAGAGGTGGACAAACTCGTTACCCGCTGGATGGTTTCAGGTCACACATCACCTCCACTACCGTATCACCTCCATCCATCATCTCCACTACCACCTCCATCATCTCCACTACCACTTCAACCATCTCCACTTCCTCCACCACCACTACCAACCCACCAACACTATCATCACCACTTCCACCACCATCTCCACTACCACCACCACCATCACCACCACCATCACCACCACCACCAACAACAACAACACCAACACTATCATCCCCACCACCAACATCACCACCACCATTACCACCAATAATCTACTTTTATTTTCCTTTGACCTACTTGTTTATTTGGTTCTGTCTGGGAAATTGATGGATAAACATTAACCTGTCTCTAATTAATGAATAGTTGGTTAGTTAATTAATTAGTTTCTTAGTTTATCAATTAGTTTCTATATTTATTCACTAGTAAGCTATTATAGGTAATATGTTAGTTACTCAGTAAATTAGTTAATTATATAGTTAGATAGTAAGCAATATAGTCATTCACTTAAATAGTTAATGGTTAGTTATCTAGTTTGGTTGACAGAGAGAGGGAGAGAGAGAGAGAGAGAGAGAGAGAGAGAGAGAGAGAGAGAGAGAGAGAGACTGGGGGTAATAATTAAGGACCTCATGAACTTCTCTGCTTTAAGGCCCTGTGATCATGTATAAGAATTGGAAGTTTCTAATTCCTCCTGACCATGCCAAGAAACAAGCTCTTTCTATATAATTGGTGTTTCGTGGCAATATTTGAAGGACTCATTAACCTCCAAGTTTCTGACTACATCACAGGGTCCCTTAATTAAAACCATTCCTGCAAAATATCATCATGACCAAAAGACACGAGAAAATTAATTACATACCGGGTATTCATTGACGCATTTGAAGATCTATAATAATAATAATAATAATAATAATAATAATAATAATAATAATAATAATAATAATAATAATAATAATAATAATAATAATAATAATAATAATAATAATAATAATAACACTAATAATAATAATAATAATAATAATAATAATAAGTTTTCTTTATTTCCAATCTATCATACTGTTTTTATATCTACTGTTTCCCTCTCCTTTGCTTATTTCATTCCCTTCACAGCTTCACTCTCTCTCTCTCTCTCGTATACCTTTGTTTATTTGTATCACCAGACCATTTCTCCTTCCTCCCCTCTACTCCTTTTCCTACCCTGCCCTCCCTGCAAATTTTCCTACTCTGCCTCCCTGTCCCTTTTCCTACCCTGCCCTCCCTACCCATTTTCCTACCCTGCTCCCTACCCCTTTTCCTACCCTTCCCCCTACCTTTTTTCCTACCCTGCCCTCCCTATCCCTTTTCCTACCCTGCCTCCCTATCCCTTTTCCTACTCTGCCCTCCCTACCCCCTTTCCTACCCTGTCCTCCCTATCCCTTTTCCTACTCTGCCCTTCCTACCCTGCCCCCTACCCCCTTTCCTACCCTGCCCCCTACCCCTTTTCCTACCCTGCCCCCTACCCATTTTCCTACCCTGCCCTCCCTACCCCTTTCCCTACCCTGCCCCCTGCCCCTTTTCTTACCCTACCCCACCCCTCCACTTGTTTATCTCCAGTATACGGTATTTATTTCTCTTTGGTCTGTCTTTCCCTGAGGGCACACTTGTTCTTGTTTACGTGTTTTTCCCCGTCTTCCCTCCTTCCTTCCTTCCAAACCATCCGTCTCCCTCCACAAACACGATACTAATATATAGTAAGGTGGCGTCCATTATCAATTCCTTTGTCCTTTTTCCTATGATGAGTAAATTTTCGTCTGGTGTTAGATAGAGTAAAATGATGATAGTTCGTCGCTAAAGACATTAAAATAATTCATGTGATATATATATAAAATAATTCATGTGATATATATATCTTTTTAATTTATTTGTTTATTTAACTGTAACTTTAATAAAAAACGATTACTTGTAACAGATTATGTCGTGGCATGTATACATCAACACACACTTAGTAGTTATGAAGGGGATAAGAAGAAGAGACCCAAGTTTGTCAGTCCCTTTCCTCTCTTTAATAACTGTCCCGTCTTTACTGTACTTTCCATCATACTTACTGTCTCTTCCCCCTGTCTCCTTCTTCCTTTCTTATAGTACTGTACAGTGATCTTTCTTCCCTCTTTACACACAGACGACTTCCCTTTCAACATGAGACTACGACAGTGTATTACAAACTGAGGGAAGATAGCTACAGTTTCCCTTCCATGCCTGCTCAAGTTTCTCTGCTCTGAAGCGAGTAAAAAATTATGATTTGTTAAAACAATGTGTGTGTGTGTTGGTGTCTGTCTGGCCGAGTGTGGTAGGTAAGTAGTCTTATGAATTGAGGTCAGTGTGTTGTGTAAGTGTGTTGTGTGTATGTTGTGTGTGTGTGTGTGTATGGTGTATAATGTATATGTACTTACATAAACTATTTATATATATATATATATGTTGTGTGTGTATATGGTGTGTGATTATGTGGCGTTTATGTATATGTGTGCATGTGTGTGTTCCCCATTTCTGAAGCTACGTGGTGTACCGTAAACATCAAACAATGGATGACGAGTGTGTATTACAGATCTGCGTCATCAGTTACATAAAGCTCACGTGTGATGGACGGTCAGAAAGGAAAGGAAACTGAACCCAAGCCTAGAAAGTATTATTATATGAGAAGGAAGGTCCAAGTCATGCATGCAAAGGGTGAAAATCTCTCCATATCCTACATTATAAATAGACTAAGAGGAATTTCAGGCACGCCGTAATAATTTCCTCTTTGTACTCTCTTTGGACTCAGAACTTTCTTTACCTGTTTCAGCCTCGCCAGGAGACACCCCCCGCCCCAACAACCCCAGTGTACGAGTGTCTCAAAGAACATTTACATGATATTTTTAGTTTTGAGTAGGAGTGAATTGATTTTAATAGCTAAACACACACTCAAATAAATGTATCAACTGTCTGATGTGCGTCACTTTGCTACAAGTTGTTTGAGCGAAAACAAAAAACAACACTTTAATAAACAGTGAAAATTGTCTCGTGGTGTGCTTGATCAAGATGCCATCACTGAATTGCTGTGATTAAAAAAACAAATTCTAGTCTTGTTTGTATCACATCTTCTTGAACAATTACTATGAACGAAAACTAATTTATCTTCTTGCAAACAATACTCCTGCTGTGGAACCATTAATTAAGCATCACTATTAAAGGCAGGTAGGTGTACATTCAATACATTCTTGACATAAAAGCATCCACTACCTCTTTAACGCGTCACACCCCTAGTAGAGGAACCACCAATGCCTCAAAATTTACGTAAAAAATCTTGGTGGTGTGCTAGAACCATAAGCCATTACTCGGTGGCCGCTAGGGGGACTGGCCTGCTGCTAAGGTATCCGGGTAGAGGAGCTTCCTGATTGGCCAGTTGTTGACCCAGATGACACACATGCAGAGAGGGAAGGAAAAAATATGTATACTGTACGTGAATTTTTTATATCAATGATGACAATCGGTTTGATGTTTCAGGTCATTGTCAATAACCTAAGTTTTTCTTTTTTCAGGACTATCTAAGCAATGAGAAAAAATATAATTCCGTCTACACGTGATGCTGAAATATATATATATATATATATATATATATATAGCAAGTGAAATCAGGAGGTACGGGAAGTGAAACGCTCCGCTAACCAAAGACACAAACGCTGATGGCACACGGCAACTCAGGCCCTCACAGTCTATATAAGAAAGATTACAGTCGGTGGAGGATCAGTCTGGATGTAACCTTCGCCTTGTGCTAACCTCGTCCTTCTCATCAACCCATTGGACTTGACACCGAGGGTCGTTGGGGATATCCCGGACACGATGATCCACGTAAGTGTTTGTATGTGTGTTCTGGGATGAAAGTGGGGATGTGTTCTGCAGTAGTGTGCTGTGCTGAGTTCTACCATTAGAGGATCAAGTCCCATTCCAGTCTTTGCAACAACATTTTTATTTATGTTTGACGTAGAATTGGAGGGTTGCTGATTCCTCCAAACTATGCTACAACACAGATCCCTCATTCGTATACTGAGGTACTAATCTGTCTGGAGGAATCAGTAGCCCTCCAACTTCCCGAAAAGAGGCTACTCCCTGAATATTTATCTTCGAGATCCCTCTCTAAGTTGCATTTGAATCTCCTCTGACTTCACACAGCTTGTATGGAAGAATCAATAGTCTCCTGTATATCATAATAACCTCCAAATCCTTCCACATTACACTAACTTCCACCCCACCACTTCTTTCCACATTATTCCACCCCACCTTCCTCTCATCTTCTTCCCAACTTCACCCCTTCTTTCTCAACTATTAACTCTCTCTCACCTCTCCCTCTCCTTTCCTCGATCTATAACACTCTCCCTCGACCCATCCCTCTCCACACAACCACTATACATGTTCTCCATCCCATCCTACTCTTCCTCTCTCTCACTCACTCACTCACTTTCCATCTCCCATCTCCCTTTCCTGCATACACATCTTTCCCATCCTACTCTTCCTCTCTCTCACTCACTTTCCATCTCCCATCTCCCTTTCCTGGACACACCGGTAACCAATCACCCCTTCCATAACAACCAGTATACGCATCTCCCACCCCATCCCATCCCTTTCTCCTCTCCTCACCCGCTATATACAGTAAGTTGCCGACTCCACCCGCATGATGGCCGTGACCCCGTCCTTGAAGTGTAGTACCGTTGCTATATAGCGTTCAATCGCAGTCATGGTCCGCTCCCTAATGCATTGACTCCCTCAGGCTCGTCACTCAGGATGTACTGTAGACAATAGTGTTAGGTGCTTCTCCCTGATATCAATAACCACTCAACAACATACAACAACTTTGATACAATGATTAGTCTGTTTTGTTTTCTTGTTCATTAAGGCTCTGAGGAGTGTGGATGTAGATAATAATCGATGCATTTGTTTTGCTGTTATTTTGTTATACATTTGGGCACTATAAAATTAATGTACACATTATCCATAGGCTTAAAAGTACTCATATTTTATACATTTTTGTGTACTGTGGTTGTCGTATACAATATAGAATTTGGAGCACTATAGATATATAAACCTTTAATTTCTTTACTGTTGCATATAATTTAGTAAACTATAATATGTTGCTTAATTCCATGAGAAGGGGCGTTGTCTGTAATGAGAATATTGTTTGGTGTTAATATGATGATGATGATTATGAGTCACAGACGAGTGTTATGTGTGTGTGTGTGTGTGTGTGTGTGTGTGTGTGTGTGTGTGTGAGGCATATCTTACCACACTAACATTGACAGACTCTTCATTATGGATGGGAATATTTTAGTTTTCGGTTCGCCAATATAGTAGTGATAAAAGTTGGCATTTGTTAATTCCTTTCACCACTATAATAATGTGCTTATATCGGAAATAGTCTTTATTTTATTTCATTTTGTTACACGATTGTCCTGACTTTCCACCAAAATTTTGATTAATATTAAAGATGCTTCATTTATTTAATGACTCAAACTCTTGCATTATATTATGTGCATGCATGACTATAGCAGACATTGCAATTGTGTTTATATAAATATCTTAGTACCGTACTTAAGAAACATATCCTCATACTAAGAGTTCGTAGACTGAAGGATGAAAGGCAAAATGTTTAAGTAATTGTACACAAAACCAATTGTAGTCAGCATAGTCTAATATTTCTCCTCCTGACATACATACATACATAATGAGGGTTGATGTAGGGATGTTTAGGTGAGGTGGGGGGGGGGGGGTCTGTACCAGGCGGGGCTCCAGCTACACCCGGAACACAACTCAGCCGGTGACATCCCCCTGACCTGCCAGCCTGTATGTAATGTCTGCCTCAGTCTGCACGTAATGGTTAGGTCACACCAATACACAGCGACCACTTCCTCTTCCCTGAGGCTCCTTCCTTCAATACCTCCACTCCACCCTGTATTCAGGACTACCTCCCTTCAGTTGTCTTTTGGCTTTTTAAAGCACTCAACCCACATTATATATACACACACTGTATATGGAATACAGGTGTGTGTATATATATATGTATATATGAATTATTTCATAATTATATATTTAGACATATATAGAGTACATAATATATTCTTTGATTTTCTATTGCTTATAACTGTATGGAGAATTACGTCATTTGTCACGAGAGAAACAGTGAAGCAGGAGGAGAAAAATGATGATAATCATCATCATGATCCATTTTAATGTTGTTGTTCTGTCTCACGTAAAAGGTGAGAAGCGTTCAATGACGAAGAAGGTGGAAGAGAGGAAATGATAGTTGATGATCACAAGTAATGTGTGTTGCTTCAAGATTTACTTACTTTTCACAAATGATCAGTATTGCTCAACATCACCTTAATATACAAACAAAGACTTTATAGTACAGTGTACAGAGCTAGTAGAGAAGAATGAATGAAGGCGTAAAGATTGAGTTGAAACATCCAAGTTGTAGACCTCTCAACCAAGATATTAAGAACACATAAATTAGTGTTGAGCCACGGGTGGAAGTAATGATATATTGATGTTGTGGAGTTCATGGTATAAAGTTCACATACAAGAGAGTCAAAGAAACCACAGCTTCCTGCGCGTACAACAATAATGCATGAGGGGAGAGGAAGAAAAAGTGATGATGATGATGATGATGATGACGCTCTTGCATGACCCCAAACAGGAAGTAGTGCATGAATGGTGAAAGGCTCCGGGTTGTTCTCAAGGTCACGACCCAGACTCCAGAGAAAGCATCCATCTGTTGCACGTTGAGGAGGTGGAGGATGTAGACAAGGCGAGGGAAGACAGAACCATTAAGGAGGTGGAGGATGTAGACAAGGCGAGGGAAGACAGAAGCATTGAGGAGGTGGAGGGTGTAGGCATGGAGCTAGCTCCATGGGTGTAGGCAAGGCGAGGGAAGACAGAACCATTGAGGAGGTGGAGGATGTAGGCAAAGCGAGGGAAGACAGAAACATTGAGGAGGTGGAGGGTTTAGATATTCCTAGACAAGACAGGGGAGCCCGAAAGTACTGTACAGTGGTTAGAGATAGGGCTGAGTTCACAGCTTAATTATTTAAGGGACTTTAGATTATTACACCCGAACTGATGATACCGATGCCTCCATTCAGTCTCTACTAAGAAACTCACTGCTTTGTTGTATTATGGCAGAGTGTGTTGACATCCGTTATCCCCAAACTCTCTATAACATCGCAGACCCTTCAAGATCTGAAGTGGTTAGATCCCAGGACGATCTGACTTGTGAACAAACTAGTAAGGTGTTCTCCACCATTCTCGTTCACTTAGCAAGCTTCACCTCAGGCTAATAATTTGTGATTTCACATGGCAATAATGTATGAAACCTTATGTTCTCATACTCCTTTAATTAAGCCCACAAGACAACAAGTTAGTAAAGTAAAGAATCTCCTTGAGTGTGTCTGATCTTATGTAAACAAAGTGTGCGCGTAACACTTCTCAACAACAGGTTCTCACTTCACAAAATAATTCTTGACTGCTTCCCTTGCTGACCTTGTTCCTGTTAAATTTGTTTATTATTAAAATTTACTACATTAATTCATATTATATTGGATGTATATATAAATCGATAACTATAGATACATATAAAACCTACTACCTTGTATGCAGAGAGAGAGAGAGAGAGAGAGAGAGAGAGAGAGAGAGAGAGAGAGAGAGAGAGAGCGAGAGAGAGAGAGAGAGCTTAGGGGTTCACTCTGACCCACTTACTCTCTCTAGGTCGCCACCTCACCTCTCCACAATGACCCACAGGCTACATACTCACCTACCTACCTACTGCTCTCCTTCCTTACCGATCTCTCTCTCTATATATATCTACCTACATCTCTCCTTCCATACCGAGCTATCTCTATATATATCTACCTACATCTCTCCTTCCTTACCGATCTCTCTCTCTATATATCTACATCTCTCCTTCCTTACCGATCTCTCTCTCTATATATATCTACATCTCTCCTTCCTTACCGATCTCTCTCTATATATATATATCTACATCTCTCCTTCCATACCGAGCTATCTCTATATATCTACCTACATCTCTCCTTCCTTACCGATCTCTCTCTCTATATATATCTACATCTCTCCTTCCTTACCGATCTCTCTCTATATATATATCTACATCTCTCTTTCCTTACCGATCTCTCTCTATATATATATCTACATCTCTCCTTCCTTACCGATCTCTCTCTATATATATCTACCTACATCTCTCCTTCCTTACCGAGTTATCTTTCTCTATATCTACCTCCTTCCCTCCTTAGTTATCTCTCTCCCAGCTTACCTACTTACCCATCTACTTGCCTACCCAATGGCCTGTTCAACTGTCTATCTATACTTACACACATACCAACCTACAATCCCTAGCTACGATTGTCTCACACAATACATATAAGCGCAATCCCATACTTGCCTTTACACAAAACCGTCACTCATTCACTCACTCACTCATTCACTCACTCACTCACTCACTCATTCACTCACTCACTCACTCACAGTCTTTATCATCATCATTATCATCATCACTATCATTACTACTATAATTATCATATTTTTGTCATCTTTGCTGTTACCATCATAGTCAATAATATTTTTATAAATTATTTTTATTAAAAAAAAATATTATAATAATTTTTTTTTTATCATCATGAACATAAACGTCATATCCTCTTCAAAAACATTATCATCTTCATCATCATCTTCATCTACGTCATTCATTCATTCATATATCATCGTCATTATTGTCATCATCATCAGATCCAAACACACACACACACACACACACACATTGTCGTTGTTGTCTTTCGTTTACCTGGTTGAGTTCAGTAGCGGTCGTTCACGTGTGTGTGTGTGTGTGTGTGTCCGGCCTCTGGGTAAGTGGTGACCTTCTCATTCCACATCATCACTCCGACACACTTCCCGTCTAACATCTTTGTATTAACATGAGAAAGATCAACTAAATAATAATTGATGGGGTTTTATACGATACATTAAAATAAAATCAAGTAATAAATGAGACGCCGTTTTTTTTTTTTTTTTTTTTTTTTTTTTTTTGTATTGTCTCTACTAACTTTTTCACTGAGAATATAAACTCTTGAACCCATTACTCCAGACAACACGAAGACCCCGAAGAACGTGACGTTATAAAGTTTGATAACCATGGTCGTATATAATATGATGTGGGTTTTTTATTTTCATTCTCGTTTCCTCTTTTTTTTTTATTATTATCTTTGCTCAATCACATTCTTCACACAGTACCGCTAGATGTTTTAGTCCTACTATGAAACAATACAATATCAGGTGGATACGAGAGAGAGAGAGAGAGAGAGAGAGAGAGAGAGAGAGAGAGAGAGAGAGGTGGATGCTGGGGAGATGGGAGGAGGCTTGGAGAAAGTAGGGAGAACATCCTGTTTACACAAATATTCTGACTGATGGTGAGGAAGAGGTGGTGAGAGTTCCCATGGGAGTGTTCAAAGAAGCGTAGAGTAGGGTGGGAAGGAAGTCTGGAAAGAATGTGTAGGAAAAGATTAAAAGATGGGAATGGGCTTCTTACAGTTGAATGCATGGAGCGTGAGCAGAGACTTGAAGGGAAAATTTGCAAACATGGCTCGAAGGTTTGTGTGTGAAGATGCCTCGATCACACTACTAATGATGAATGGATGGTATGTACAGTTGGACACAGGAATTCGAGGTATAGCCCAAGTGAAAAATGGTCAATTTCTCCCAATATCAAGTTCCTTAGTGCCAAATAGGAGACACCAGGGGCAGAAGTCAGTATTGAGGATGGTAATAAAAAGCAACTACCTGATAATAGACACTGGTTACTCAAATGGGACAAGTATATTTCACCTGGGCTGTAGCACAATTCCTGTGTCCAACTGTACATTGATAATTGGGAAGAATGTATGGATGAGTGGGATGTGTGTGTATATAGAGATTAATGGAACGCTGATAAAGATATATTAATTGTATTGTATATGTATAGATACCTCGAATGAGTACGTGTATAAACGATTGAAAAGTTTATAATCAAGATGAACTTAAGGGCCCTGTGATCATTTATGAGACTAAGTGGCTTTTGATTCCTCCCAAGTTTGCCACGAAACAAACAATACGGGAGGTGTTTGGTGGCAAGGCAATGTTTGAAAGACTCGCTAACCTTCAATTTTCTAACTATAACTATATACATCACAGTCATGCATGGTCCCTTAAATTAAAGAGGTCAAGGAGATGACTGGTAAGATGTAGAGACGCGCCAAGGAGGTTTGTGGGTAATAAGGGTTGTGTTGTGGTATGGGTGGCGTGGGTTATAGTTGGCATGGGATGGGTCGGCAGGGAGGGAGGGACTACAAAAAGGCCCACACCTGACCTACATACCTGAGCTCGTCGTCCCCCTTACCACGCCTTAACCCTAAAACCCCGTGTCCTTAATTCTGTCGGAGCTTAACCGGTTCTTGTAATGGAATCCTATAATACTGGAAGCCGGAATGCAGCGAACAAGTCGAGGTTTTAATAAGGAAGAGTACATTGTTGGTAAATATGGAACAACTGATTCCTCCAAACTATTCCAAGAGACAGGACACCATTATTTTTGTCAATCTAGTCCTGTTTCCATTGCATACTTTGGAGGAATCAAGGCACTCCAATGTACCAAAACTGTAATACCCCTTAACATTCTCGGGCCCATGATTTAGCAGCTGGTTTCTGACATAATTGTAATCTATGCCTGTTTGACCTCACCTCGGATAATGAAACACCTAATATGTTCCAGCTAAAATAGGATGACGCACATGTGAGGCCAATCTATCGTTATCAATTTGTGGAAGTCTAATGATTCCTCCAAACTGTGCTGCTACAAAATTGACACATCCCCTACTCGTACACTCAGGCATAAGTCGTTGTTGTTGTTGTTTTCGTTTTAATATAATAACAAATGAGCATCGATCCATCTTAAGCCAAACCAATACCAGGGGGTCAGGTAGGTTGTAGAAGGGATGGGATGTGTTGCGACCCCCTTGCACGTCACTCGCTCGTCGCCGTTCATCGTCTGTTTATCTGGCTCGGCTAACTAACGGGTAATGAGACGTGAAAATATCCGACTCTTTCTGATGAGACAGGAAGGAATAAAAAAAGAGAAGGCGTGTGGGGGTCCTAGATTCTTCCTTCCTTCCTTCGTCTGGAGTTCATGCTCTCGTTCCCATCACTCAAAAGTCGGGCATTAGAACTGATGCGTCACACAGCATATAAAAAGAATATAAAAGGAAAAAAGAAATCCAGGAATTAGTGCAAAAAAATAACAAGTTAGTTGACCGAAGCGTAAAATTGGCCGCACTCCAAAACTGTGTCAGTCGTGAGAAGAGGACCAACACACTGGAAAACAAAATACGCAGTGCACCTCAATTGTGCGTCAACCAAGCGCGAGAGAGCTTTGATGGTGAACCACATGGGAACCACTAATATGACACAAAATATACAGTAGTACACCTCAATCAACTCTGTGCGTCAGTGGTGCGCAAGAGTGGTGTAATGTGTTGTGTTTGAATGACAAGGGATGTGTGGCCAAATTGCTGTGATAATGGATGGAAATTTTCCCAGCTTTCTCCATTCGAGTGTCAAAAAGTTAAATTCATCCAGGAAGTAAAAGAAGGTAACAAACACCAGCCAGCCAGCCAGAAGATACACCTCAAACCACACTCATTGTCGGGAACATAATTATACCGTAATATCAGAGAGAGAGAGAGAGAGAGAGAGAGAGAGAGAGAGAGAGAGAGAGAGGGGGAGAGAGAGAGAGAGAGAGAATAGATGATAAATTGATCGAGTTATTAATATTACTTCACTATAGCGGACAGAACAACAGTTAGGGTTATTTGCCGCCAGAGTAGTAGTAAATAGACAGAAGAAATGACTGCTGGAAGAGAAAAGAAGACAGCCAAGGAAATTCCCCCTCCCTACCTCCCTCCCTTCGCCCCCCCCCCTCCCTCCCTCCTCCATTTAGTGTTAATTATATAAACAGTTTTACGTACAGTCGTGTAACAAAGTATCTGAACCATAATACACAAATAACTACATAATAATGACTGATATTGAAATGCTTCGATCAAATTACAGATTATTATACAAATGATAATTATACACTTTTATTTCTGAATCTTGTCTACCTTTTTTTAATTAACCTGTCGTCGGTGTTATTAATTAAGGGGGTGCGGGAATAGGGGGACAGGCTTGAGGGGGTGCAGGAATAGGGGACAAGCTTTCTACACCCCCCCAACCAAGCCTACCCCCTTATTATTCCCGAACCTCCACAAATCCCCACAAGTCTGTCCTCCTATTCCCGCACCCCCAAACCTTCTCCCACCCCCAAGCCTGTCCCCTACTCCCGCACCCCCTTAATTAAAAGCCGTCAATGGTGTTCTGATACTTTGCTATTTTTTTTTTTATACCTGACTTTGGACTTGTGTATCTACTTTTTATTTTATTTATTTATTTTTAATTTTTGGTCCAAGATGAGACGATCTCGTATACAGAAGGGAAATATGCCATCTGGTCAGGCTTGGTTTGTTCTGTTTAGTTTGTTAGTGACTTGTCTTGAAACAACAACGTCGCCTTTTGGTATATGAAAAGAATTTACTTAAAGCACACACTCCTATACACACACACGCACACATCCATATTATATACACTCTCTCTCATACACACATCATCTCTCTCTTCCTACACTCTTTCTTTATATATTTTTTCCTCTCTATCTCTACACACACACACACACACACACACAAACACACACACACACATACATATCTATTCAGAGCCCCTGCCACATCATCTCTCTCTTCCTACACTCTTTCTTTCTATATTTTTCCTCTCTCTCTCCTCTCTCTCTCTCTCTCTCTCTCTCTCTCTCTCTCTCTCTCTCTCTCTCTCTCTCTCTCTCTCTCTCTCTCTCTCTCTCTCTCTCTCTCTCTCTCTCTTCTCTCTCTCTCTCTCTCTCTCTCTCTCTCTCTCATCTCTCTCTCTCTCTCTCTTTACACACACACACACCTGCCTAGAGTGACGTGGGCCAGCAGGGGTCGCCACCATGACCATACCAAGCGTAAGGCCTCTTCTTTCTCACTTTCTCCTCTCACAACTTTCTCTCCCTCGGCACATCCTGGTTCATACATACATACCCCCTTCACCTCTCCTCCCTCCCTCCCTTACTCGTCTGCTGAATAGTCATAAGATTACACACTACACTCTCTGCTTGCTTCCTGTGTATGCAAATCCATGTACTGTACACATTCGATTTCTGAACACTGAAGTAGATATCCGAATAATATATGTTTCGCCATTCCTTAGTTTTTCCTTATTTTTGTACTTGTCGATGGGAGTGAAAATCTTTGAATAGAATAAAACTAATGCATTGTTTATTTTGAACATATATACAAGGATGACGATGTTACTAAGGTCTCTTCTTCACTTTACTGTAGGAATATGGATCTGTGCATAACCTATACTTAATTTCCAATGTACACAATCCATAATGATATCATACGAAAGGCTGAGAAAGGACTGAATTTTTGCAGGTTAAATGTAAGAAAAACATATGCACGTAGTTCCAGGTTTTCTTTGGAGAGAAAGTTTAGTTGTTCTGCTCTGGTTTGGACGAGACGGTCGGTAATTTTTCCTAGTGGTTCGAGTTATTTTTTTTTTCACTATCTAGACCGCGTATTATATATATATTCTTATTGAAAGACATAATTTTCAGTGAGCCGCGACCTACTTGAGCAATCCAAGTTTATAGAGGAACCTCGAGAAACTAAACGTAACCTAACCTAACCTAACCTAACCTAACGTAACTTAACCTATACAAAAGGGAAGCTAGCCAGGGTATGGTGGATTATATAGGTAGTGTGGACATGTGGGATAGTGGATAAGGGTAATGGGGTATCTGATGTAGCGGGCATGGAGGGATGAGATACTGTATTGTTATGGTATAGGTCATGTGGATAGGCAGATTAGGTAAGAAGAAGAGAAGATGATATTTTACGAGCATATGATTTAAATAGATTGTATGAGTAGAGTGACACGAGAAGTACAGTATATAGGAACATATTGATAGGTGTGGGTCAGACATAGTGTGAGCAGGAGACAGACAGACAGACAGATAGACAGTGTGAAATAAAAAGATGTGGGCAAGGTGAAAGCAGCTTGGGGAGTAAAAGTAGGAGAGAGGAGATGGAGGACGAGGAGGTGGATGGTAATGGTGGTGGTGGTGTGAGATTGGTGCTTACGTTTTCTATACGAGCTGACCCACCTACCAACCAGCCGACCCCCAAGCCAACCAGCCAGCCACCTCACACACACACACACACACACACACACACGGGAGAAAGTTAGCAGACAGATACGATACGGTACAGCTTCCTTATATCAGCCGACCCCCTAAGCCAACCAGCCAGCCAGTCACCTCTCTCTCTCTCTCTCTCTCTCTCTCTCTCACACGGGAGAAAGTTAGCAGGCAGATACAATACAGCAGCTTCCTTATGTCAGCCAGGTTCACTGAACATTGTCTTTCGTATCGTTGTTCCTTTGTTAAATGCGTTACAGGGAATGTAAAGATTGTATAAAAGTAACACCAATTTCCCTTCCTAATCTGGTCTATGTTATTGTTTACTCTATATTATATTAGGCCCTATAGCTGTTCTGTGCCAAATCCGTTACAGGGAATTTATAGGCTACTTTCGGAGTCTTTTCAGCGAGCAAGGGATGTGAAAACTGGCGGGTCATTAACAGTTACAAAGGGAAGGTGAAAGTGTGTGGAGAGAGAGAGAGAGAGAGAGAGAGAGAGAGAGAGAGTGTGTGTGTGTGTGTGTGTGCGTGTGTGAGTGTGTGGTTGGAAAGAGAGAATAAAAAGAATGAGTGTGTAAGGCCATTATTATTATGTTCGCTACACAAATCACTGAACTGATCTTCTATGAGAAAACACTCGGCTCAGATATAGATTATAAGAAGATTTCGGCGAACCTCACCTACATTATAGTGTTCTTGTAATTCTTTTAGTAACCTCGTGAATAGTAAACAAATAGAGGGGAGAACCAAAAATTTCATCAAAACTACAGGACACAATTTTCAAATAGATCAAATAAGTCCACCTTCAAAACATAGAACTTTTTTTTACTGCACAATTTCTTCGTAAACTAATAGAAGAAAACTATATAGTAACAGGGTAACTAAAGTAGTAATAAACGTCACTTATTTATCTACATCTTCGGGAAATAGTGCCTGCTATTTCTTCAAGCTAATCCTTTTGATATATCACAAAGATGAAAATGATAGAGTATCAAGGAAAAGAGAAAATTTTAGGACAGTTTTTCGAGCTTAATTATAAATTAATAATAAGAAATTGCTCATATCTCTTGATTAGCGTATACACATTGGACTTCACTGGGTAGGGAAGTAGGTTAGTTCTGTATGACTAATAAATTATCAGAACATTTAATTATCTGACATTAACAAAATGTTTTTTTTTTTTTCTCTACAGAGGACGGTGTTGATGGTGGTGGGGCTGGTGGCGTGCCTGGGTGGCGTCATGACTCAACAGGAACCACCAGTCAGCCCATGGCAGGCCCTAAACCCAGCTCTGGCCGGCCCTGTGAGTGGTGAAGTCCCTGAGCCCCAGTACCAGCCAACACGCTTTGAAGACGACGGGCCACAACTCACCCCAGAAGAGGAGTTCCTCGTCAACAACATGCCATTCAAACTGCCCTTCAAGATGGAAAAGAAGCAGATTGCAGTGGCCATGAAGTTGGTGAAGGAGGCAGCCAAACCCGTTGTTAAGAGCAAGGTTCTGCGTCAATCAGTATCCTATTTGGATGAGATAGTGAGGGCCTACGTGGACGATGTAGAGATGCAGATGTATATGTCCTTTGTATTGGACTCTCTGCAGGACCTCTACGACGGCAAGGAAGCCACTCAGTTCCACAAGTTCATGAGAGGATTCTTGGGCGATCTCAGTGGGGACGAGGTGAGTACTGTTCATGTGACGAGTTGCTGATATATAGGAAGATTTGTTAATGATATCTACACTTCTAAGAATATATCATACTGAGCCCTATATACCCTCTGTAAGTTATGCATAAATATTATCACACACACACACACACACACACACACACACACACACACACACACACACAAACACACACACACACACACACATAAAACAGCCTTATGACAATGGCTTCCCTACTCCTTCAATGCAGCAAACGGCCCGCTCCATCGACGGAGTGCTGAGGTCCACGATGCAGTACGTATACAACCCCGTGAGGAGTTACTTCAGGAACTACGTGGTCGACCCCTTCACCACCGCCGTCAATGGCATCACTAAGCGCATTGGCAACTGGATGGGAAGCGAGAGGACCTACGCCAACTACCCCGACAACTACAGCACGTGAGTATATAGACCTTAGAAACTGACTGTACGAGACTGGCTCTATAAAACAGGCTCTAGGAAGCTGGCTCTATAAAATAGGCTCTGGAAAACTAGCTCTACGAACCTGGCCCCATGAAACTAGCTCTAGTAAAAACAGGCTCTGGGAATAAAACAGACTCTGACCCCTTGACTTAACTGTTTACATCCACAGCTGGGGTGAAAGGATGGCCACGTACGCCAGAAGCTTCTCAGACTGGACCAGGCAGGCTCGTATGGGTCTAGAAGTGGCTGCCCGTATGTTGGAGGTGGAGGACATGCAGCAGGGGGCCGAGTCCAGGTCATATTGTGGAACCTGCGGGGGGGTGCAGCCGGTGAATACTGGAGTGGATGTCGAGGTACGTAAAGAGAGAGAGAGAGAGAGAGAGAGAGAGAGAGAGAGAGAGAGAGAGAGAGAGAGAGAGAGAGAGAGAGAGAGAGAGAGAGAGAGAGAGAGAGAGAGAGAGAATCACAGTCACACTGATGTAATACCGAATGTCTGAGTTGGTGGAAAAATTGCAGAGGCACAGAGTCACACGGACAGACACATAATACAACAGAGAGACAGACACAAAGGCAATACATACATACATGCAGAGACTGAAAGAAACAAGAGGGACACAGTATACGCCGAGTGATTGCTAGCTGTTCCTCCAGGGGGCATGTCTGTGTGTTTGTTTGCCTGTCTGTCTGTCTTTCGTTGGAATATCACGTGGGACCATAACAACACTGCATGCCTCGTGGTGCTTATTCAAGATCACTCTACTCCAGAATATATAATAGGGTCTCCCTGTTACTTACTTAGAGCAATTCCCTCTCTGGTTATTCGCCTATCAAAACATGTTCTTGTAACTCGCTGTGATTTGACGATTGTATATTTGGAGAGACTAGTTATTAAGGAGATAAATCTGTTGTGGGACTGAGTATACTCTGATTCACTCACCATTCTGATTCACTCACTACTCTAATTCACTCACTACTCTAATTCACTCGCTACTCTAATTCACTCACTACTCTAATTCACTCACTGCTCTAATTCACTCACTACTCTGATTCATTCACAACTCTGATTCACTCACTACTCTAATTCACTCACTGCTCTAATTCACTCGCTACTCTGATTCACTTAATACTCTAATTCACTCACAATTTCATTCACCCACTAATTTAATTAACTCACTTTATATGTGACTTAATATATAAAAAAAATTCATTCACTGATCAAATTCATTCACCACTCTAATTCACTCGCTACTCTAATTCACTCACTACTCTAATTCACTCGCTACTCAAATTCAACTCACTTTACACGTGACTTAATAAAAAAAAAAAATCAGAGTGTGTTTAAATAAGAACATGTATACTAAGATAAATGCAAGAAGAAGAAAAATATGAGAAAACAACCATAGAATACCTTAAAGGATCGACCCTGTGATCATGTATGCGAATTGGTGGTGGCTTCTGATTCCTCCTGAATATATAAAGGACTCACTTATAACCTCCAATTTTCTTACTACATCTCTCGAGCCCTTACTTAATAATAATAATAATAATAATAATAATAATAATAATAATAATAATAATAATGATAATAATAATAATAATAAAGGTTGGACATACCTATACATACATACATACATACATCACACCATCGGGTTCTGGAGGAGTTTATGTGTTCTTGAATATAGCGCTATGACCGTGTGGAAGGAAGTTCATGTGTTGAGGGTAGAATGTAAGGGTTATACTGATTCCTCCAACGTAAAAACCCTGTAATCGTGTAGGATGATAATTGGAGAATTCTGATTCCTCCTCACTATAGCACGAGACAAGCTCCTTCCCTATAGGTGGTGTTTCGTGGCAATATTTTGAAGGATTCACTTACCTCCCAATTTCTGACGACATGTATTGGAAGGCTACTGATTCCTCCTAACTATGCCACGAAACAGAAGACTCGCTATTAGTAACATTAGGGCCGACTGTTTCCTGGTATAATATAGTTTGAAGAAATCATTAACACTTCAATTTACTAAAAAAAAAAGAATCTCAAAGTATATTTAGGTAGACAGGATTTTTTTTTTTTTTTTTTTTTTTGCCAGGGGGGGTGAACATAATGTGGAGGAATCGATAACCCTCCAATATACCAACAACAGATGACCCCTTCCTTAATTATAGAGAGAAGAGGAAGTGAGTGTGAATTTACAGCAGATATAATTATACGTAGTTGTGTGCATGGGGAGGATAACCACAGTGAGTGAAAAAAATGGTTAACTCTTGATTATTTAGCATGAGGTGTGCAAGTATATTATTATTATTATTATTATTATTATTATTATTGTATCTGAACTTTTGTAGCTTTCATTTTGAGAGCATGTCGTGTGCAAGATAGTAATTGGTGTTGTGGTTTATTTATGAGGCTTCTTACTGTTCATTCTATAGCATGAGGTGAGAATTGTAAAAGAATGGCACTGCAATATATTAAACAAATTGGCTGTTTTTTGGCACTGCAATATATTAAACAAATTGGCTGTTTTTTGGCACTGCAATATATTAAACAAATTGGCTGGGTTTTTTTTATCAGGGCATGTCATTAGGAAATTGTATTTCTAAAGAGATACAGTAACTTCAGCTTCCTTTCAGATTAAACCCTTAAATATATAAACTTCTAAATAAAGTTTACAATGTAGACTTCTATAACATCCTTAAAGCATGAACTAAATAAAATGGTCTTTCGATTTCAGCACTAAGGCCAGCCAGGTTATAAATTCCAAATGACTATGACTATATATTTACATTCTCCACCTGACACGATGCTGTACATTATGACTTCTCGAGGGACACGTCTTATAAGAACCTATACAGTATATATTCATTATTATATTCCTGACTATTTGATTACACTAATTTTCTTGTCAGCAGTGATAAAGAATAATAATGTATTATGTTCTGCTATTCAGGACATTCGGGTTTTGAGGTATACATACATGTTCAGTTCAAATGGTTTCATCAATACTCTCCGCTTTCATTAACTTCAAACCAAACTCAGATGCAAAGAAAACACACTTGTCCTGTTCTGTGTCTTCAGTGTACTTTAAGATTCACATAAAATAGATAAAATTATACAGAGTACGTCTTCAATGTTTCTTTCCATGATCTTATAATTATTTAGCACACGATCTGGCCCTAAAAGCAATGGTTAAAATTTATGATATTCTTTAGAGCATCATATATATCTCCTCTTTTATATCACCGCAATGTTAGGCTTTCTACCATTTTTCTAGATTTAGTTTTCAATAATATATCATCTCACACTTATATTATAGATCTTCAACCGCCTATTTCACACACACACACACACACACACACACACACACACACACACACACACACACACACACACACACACACACACACACACACACACACACACACACACACACACACACACACACACACAGACACAGACACACACATACACACACATACACACACACACACACAGACACACACACACACAAACCCACGTCGAGAAAGTCATCGAGAAAAAACGTGTAAGGACCCTGTGATCGTGAATGAGAATTGGAGGCTTCTGATTATCATTCTGACCATGTCGCGAAACACGCTCCCTCGTTATATATAGGTGCATGGTGTTTCGTGGCGATATTTGAAGGACTCCTATACCTCCAATTTTCTGACTATATCACAGATTCCCTTAATAATTAATGGCGATGTTATACACAAACTTCTACACTGATCAAACTAAAAAACTCTTTGACTGTGATGATGCATGTGTGAAACGTCGTCCTTAATTAAAACACCTCCTTCTATCATAATGTACACATTGATAATACTCTTATATGTCTAAACCTACAATCTAAGCTGAGAAGAAAAACTATTAAGTAAGTTCATTACACTAGGTGAAGGACCTGTCGTTGTTGGCGTTGGTGGGAGCAGGCCTGGTCATCGTGGGCATCATATCCATCTCGATCCTAATTTGGCCAGCGTTAATTCCAATCTTTGCGTTCCCGATTGGTATATTTGGATTCGGAGGTGGTGGTGGTGGTGGAGGAGGAGGAGGAGGATTCGGTGGTGGCGGCGGCGGCGGTGGTGGTGGTGGTGGTGGTGGTGGTTTTGGAGGTGGTTTGGGAGGTGGTGGAGGAGGATTCGGTGGTTTTGAAAATGATGTGTTTGTGGCTGTGGCGGATCCTGGATTTGGTGCTGGAGGAGGAGGTGGATTTGGTGCTGGAGGAGGAGGTGGTGGTGGAGGAGGATTTGGTGCTGGAGGTGGAGGTGGATTTGGTGCTGGAGGAGGAGGTGGAGGTGGAGGTGGATTTGGTGCTGGAGGAGGAGCAGGAGGTGGAGGTGGATTTGGTGCTGGAGGTGGAGGTGGATTTGGTGCTGGAGGTGGAGGAGGTGGTGGAGGAGGATTTGGTCCTGGAGGAGGAGGTGGATTTGGTCCTGGAGGTGGAGGTGGAGGTGGATTTGGTCCTGGAGGAGGAGCAGGAGGTGGAGGTGGATTTGGTCTTGGAGGAGGAGCAGGAGGTGGAGGTGGATTTGGTCCTGGAGGAGGAGGTGGATTTGGTCCTGGAGGAGGAGGTGGAGGTGGATTTGGTCCTGGAGGAGGAGGTGTACTTGGTACTGGTGGTGGACCCGGTGGCTTCGGATTTGTATCTGGTGGAGGAGGACCTGGAATTGGTGGTACTGGTGTAGGTGCATTCGGCTTTGGTCCAGGGGGTACTGGGGTCGGACCCGTTGCCTTCGGGGGTGGTCCAGGTGTTGTAGCAACTAGTTATGGTGGTGGTGGAGGGTCGACTTATACCACTATCTTAAAACGCAAGTCCTCCTCGTCAGCAAATGACCCACAGGACCTCAGTGTCTCCTTGGAAGAAAGTGAAGAAAGTACTAAAGTGAACAAAAGGTGTGTTGTGTTGTGCTGTCCTGTCCTCTCCTGTAACCGATTCGTTTTCCCTTGTCCTGCTGCGCTTTTTTATTTGTCTGTCCGTCTGTCTGTCCGTCTGTTTGTCGTGTACAACCCAACAAAAATGAGGCAACTCTTGTTTATATCTCTGTTTGTTGTTGTTGTTGTTGTTGTTGTCTTTGTACATTTGGTCCGTTTCGTTTTGCCTCCTGTACAGGCCCTGTTTGTGTCTGTGTCCAATCAATCAGCTACTATTAATTCCCCTTTGTATGTTGTTGTTGTCTTTGTAAATTTGGTGTATTTTGTTTGCCTCTTGTACAGGCTTTTTCTTTTGTCATGTCCAACTCAACAGGTGACACGGTTCCATTTACCGTTGTTGTTGTTGTTGTTTGTTGTTTGTTGTAAATCTGATGTGTCTTGTTCGGTGCTATGTACAGACGTTTTGCTTCTATCAGACTACGGTACTTTACAAGCCTTATACTTCTTCATCCACTCTAGTGTTTCCCAATCTCTACCAAGTCTTTCACAATCTCCTCTCAATTAAAATTTTAATCTGTAGATACATGTGTTGCTTCTTCCAATCAAACGTTAATTCTATTGCAGAAAGAAAGTCCACTACTGACATCTCCAGAACAACCATAACTAATGTATTACTACTCCGTGTTTTCTTTACATCTGAACGTTGACTCTAATACCATCATTGTATAAGTGCAATTTAATCCACAAAGTTATCTAATATTTACTAACATACATTCATCGAAACTTAAATTTAGCTTGTGAAATATTAATGGGTTATTATATCTTAGTCGTTAACAAAGACCTTTTTAACTACTCCGATAAAACTCACCTTTAATTGACTGCTAACCTTTGGCTGACTTAAACAGGTAGGCTGACTTAAACAGCTTAGTACTGACAGAAATGACTTAATTCATTGTTGGATGATTTTACTATGTGTGATTACCGGATCGGAGTTACATGACTAAAAGTTAATTAGAAACTAACAGCCCGACATGTTCTAAAGAAAGTCTGAAATGTGTGACTGACAGCCTGACATGTGTGACTCTGACTGACAGCTTAACTCTGGACTAACAGCACTATATAGTGATTGTGGTGTTGGATTTTACGTGTGACACCTGAGTTTGCATCTTGAAATTCTGTATTTTTTTGCCTATTGTTTTGATTGCTTAAGCCAGTGATCCTGTCTTCTGAAATCAATAATATTATCGTTAATCTAAGAATTGATGCAATAGTTAACTGTGTGTAATCATCTACCATCAGTGGCTTCGAGGTGTTCAAAGTAAATAATGAAATATCCAACTTCATCGTTCATGTTTTGGGTCATAAATCATATTTGTATTTCCGGTGAGATAAGACGCGTCTGGAAGCCTACTCATCACAACAATATTAATCCCTAAAACACCTGGCCAGTGGTTACTGTATTGAGCTCCATCGGGGAACGTAAAATCCAAGACGAAATTCACTGTATATAATCTTACGAGACCAGACTTTCCAGCTTGAATAAATTTGAAGAGAGAGGGAAAAAGCTCTTCTGTACAAACCTAAGGCTTATAATTACAGATTTCTTGACCTGTTCTGTCCACCTTCTGTGTATATACACTGTAGAAGTAGTACTAATCTTATTGCACAAAAAGTTGTCTTGAAATTGGAAATGCTTCCAATTTCAATGACATCCCTTGAATCATACTTTTCTAGTCAATAACTTCTAAGACTTTTTGTCTTTGGGGGCATTAGCCTCCCAAACTAATTTTATTAATGGATATAATTTGTGCTTAATTTACATAATTATCTGTGTGTCCCATATTTGTGTGCCTTTGTGTTTTTATGTGCGTATTAGTGAGGCCTGTCTTGTCGCCTTTACTGTATGTTCTCATTTCTGTTTCGTCCGAGTGTCAACTACTGTATGTCTTGTTTATTTGTCTGTCCATCCGTCCGTGTCTGTAAACGAGTGTAAACATTCCTAAGCTCACCGAGATTACTTGTTAGTTCGTTCGTTCATTATGTGCGAGTTTCAACCGCTAGTGTCCAATTTCGTGTCCCTCTCAAGGCTGTATGTGTGTGCCAAAGAATAATTATCTATTACTTCTTTACTAATTTTTCACTTTGCTAGTAACAAAGTACTTTATCAGTAAACTTACATACTGACATATTATGTTTGTGTAGCCATGCATCTCCTCGACTTAAATCGACAATATTCATATAGTCAGTGTGCTAATAATATTAAATAATTTGTTGACTGAAGAAGCAAACATTTCTCAAGCACAGGGTATTATAAAACTCTTAGTATAGTTATAATGCATGACTTTAGTGTAGTAATAGTACCTCAACTCAACACTTCACATCTTCGGACTGACGAGGTGATAAATAAGTGAGTACTCAATGTATAACCTTCACAACAGAATGTACATCACCTCTCACACCGGGGTTAATTAAGGAGCCCATTGATGTAGTCCGAAAATTGGAGGTAAACGAGTCCTTCAAATATTGCCATGAAACACCACCTATTTCGAAGGAGGTTGTTTCGTGGTATATATGTCAGGAGGAATCAGAAGCATCCAATTCTTGTACAAGATCACAGTGTCCTTTACTAATGAATGTTACGTGTCCTATAATTATATGTGTCTGTGTCTGTGTCGTGTGGTCTGTCTGTCTGTCTGTCTGTGTGTGTTGCTTTTGTATGTGTGTTGCTTTGTGTTATGTGTCTGTTAGCTTAGTCATTATTGTTGTATGTGTCTATTTATGTTGCTTTATATTTTTGTGTTACATATAGGATGCTGTTATATACTTTCTAACTGATAAAACTTGCTCAATCTGTTTAAAAACATTATTCTGCTACCATAATGGAGAAACATCTAAGATAAACTGACAAAATGTAACTGTATATAAGAAATTAACCTAAAAAATAATTCATATCCACTACTTATCTTAGAGTTGTCGTATGTCAATTGATCATGATTTGTGAAATATATGATTATAAAGTTGAACATCCACCACTAATTTCCCATAAAAAAGATATGATTATTACTGTATGTCAGTGTCTAACTCCATTCCTTATTTTCCTTTGCAGTAAATACAAGGTCCCGCCCGATGAAGAGGACCAATAGAGACAGACAGTTCTCCAAGGATTCTTTCTTATACATTAATATTATTATTATTATTATTATTATTATTATTATTATTTATGAAGGCAATTGGAGCTTATTCATTCTCGATCACAAGTTGTATTTCCTTTGGCAGTATTTTGACCATAGAGCCATATTATTATTATTATTATTATTATTATCACAAGGCTCTACTGAAAACACCAACCAACCAACCAACCAATCAGTCCAATGTCTCAAACCCACCCAAACCCTTTATCATTATTCTTACAACCCAACTTCAATATTTAATACATTACCGGGTAACGTTATCGTTGTTTTTTCTGTTGTCTCTGTTGAACACCATGCTGTTAAGTGCTTCAGGTATATTGTTTGCTTCAAAGACTAGCTGGTCTAGTTACGTTGTTGAATTGTTATCATCTCTGTGTTATAGTTGTTGTTGATAAGAGTCCCTCCCTGGTTATCTTGAAGAAGCCTCTGGAGACACTGGTACTCTTTATTTACCCTTACTTAATTAATTATTGGCAAAGAATGTTCTGTAAAAGTAGTGGTGTTGTTCCTTTGCCAATGTGTTGATATTCATTCCCTCAGGTCACTGAAGAAGGACTCTTTTTATCTCTACTAAAGTTGATGAAACGCCACCAGTTTATGTAGTTACTAGGTCTTAAGTTGTTAAATGTACTCATTGTTGACGGAAGACTGCCTGTGAGGTCTTTTTTAATTGAAAAGTAAATTATCTCAACTCTATTAATCTTCTGAAAACGGGTGACATTAATTTCTTAACACATGTACTAATCTCAAGACAGTGTAGAAGACCAAAGACAGAATTATTCAATTTCACATCAGTTTCGCTTTTTGAGACAGACGTTTTTCCACACAATACATACCTCCACGGTGATGTTTCCATTTACCTTGAAAGCCAAGCATAAAAATGGTTTATTAATTTAGAAAACAAAGTTTATTATTTCACGTTTGGAAACATCACGATTACAAATTAAGTGTCATAATGTTTCGTTTCAATACGACAATATTTGGGTTTGATATTTACATAAAAGATCTTTGCACATTATGTAAAGTGTTTGACAATAGTGTTGTCATATTTATTTATGTATGTATTTATTTGATACTTATTTCCATTTAAATTGTGTAATTGACAGTGTTGGAATCCTTCCCTTGATACTTTGATCTGTAGACGAGCGACGCTGTTGTTATTGCTGTTTGTGTTTTGTCCAGTGTGTAAATAGTTCTTAAGTTCATTTTTAAATAAATACATTCTTTATAATAAATAGTATTCATTAGTACCTTTGATTTTCTGCCCAGTGGGGCTGACTTTATTCTCTGTGAATATTAGCCATCCTCCACACGGCTAGAATAAAGATTGTTGTAGGATCTGGTCACTTTCTAGTGGATTTGACGAGGTCCGTCCACATGGATTAAAAATCCACGTGAGGTGTACTGCAACCGGAGGGTTTTTTCACTGCTGTGTGAACCGCCAGCACACGGGGGTGCCTTATCCCTTTGTATGCAGTAGTGTAAACTCCCTCCCCCTCTATTGGGCCCACAGCACTCCCTGGTCCAGTAAGCATTGGTCCCACCTTCCTGGGATTTGCTTTGAAATCCCAGGCATATAGGGTCAGTCCCTCCGTTATTTCAATTTGTGTTTTCATTGCGACAAGAGTGTACCAGGGGTCTGTGGGACAGGTAGCCATTCTGCCCCGGGACAACAACAACAACATCCTTTGATTTTTGATAAAGCATAAGACAATTTTACTTGTAATGGAAATGAATTCCACCCGAGTTATTGCCTATTGTTTCATTTGTGTCATGTATATTTTCGAAACTCGAACTGAGCCAAACCCTCCCTGATAAAACTGGGTGTTGGTTACAATATAATTTTGGAGATTTCGGTAAGGGAGTAACAATAAACTATTGTAACTGCGAATATTTCCAACATTAATATAAAAATTCGTCCCTATGTCAATAATATCCTAAATCACTCTTTTTATGTTTGAAGTATTGGATACTTATTTTCAGGCTTTAGGATCTCCCGAATTACATCAGTCTTTAAGCTTTGTTCATTTGTCTCCCATGAGCATCATTATAAGTCAATTTTGGACAATCAAAAAAATGTGTTAATAATTTTTTTATTGTCCATCAGGTATTATTCCAATAGTACATGGATTAAACTCACCACCATTAATGAATTTACAGAAAGTTTGTTCTAATGGCACTGATTATACTTAAGAATAAACACGAATATTTCCAAGTTATTCCAAATATGCTTTAAGAGTTTGTGAATGTTTGTATAGATATATAACAGATTATGAAATAGATTAACCTTGGTTATCACTTTCAATGTTTAATGATAGCATTCCTTAAATTCTTGGCAATAATTGATATCTATAATAATATTATTCAAATGTATGACACCTGATTAATTCTACGACCGGCAAAACAATTATTATTTATTCGATATCAGAAGAGACAGCATCAGAAATATATTACCAGCCAAATAATATCTTCTTTTTGTGTGTGTGTTAGTCAGAATGTGATGTAGTCAGAAAATTGGAGGTAAAATGAGTCCTTCAAATATTGCCACGAAACACCACCTATATGGAAGGAGCTTTTTTTTTGTGTGTGTGGCACAGAGAGGAGGAATCAGAAGCCTCCACCAGTCCTTAAGAAATACAACAAGCCACTAACTTCCCTACATAAGCATTCATTGATGTAAGTAAGGTATAGGCAAGAAGCAAATAATTATAATATATATATACTGTATTATTATATACGTAAAATAATAATATAAACCATATCCAACTCTTGTATATTATATTTCGGGAATGTGAGTCTTAATTGTTGTATCATTCCTGTCATAAACTGATTAATATTATCTCTCACAAACCTTGGTCGCTGTTCTCTCTCTCTCTCTCTCTCTCTCTCTCTCTCTCTCTCTCTCTCTCTCTCTCCTATACCGTATCTATGTAAACAATCCTTCCCAATCCTATATAAACCATCCTGTCTATTTATTTCATCTATACGTGTGATAATTAACGCTAAATAAAGAGTAAACACCGGTGACATGTTGGAGGACTATTAATTCCTACCAGCTATACCAGGAAACAGACTTGGACCTCACTATACAAGAAGGAAATCTGTTTTGTAGCACGTTTTGGAGGAATAGAAAAGAATTGGATACTGATGAAAACAAATTATTATATGAAGGATTCTATATGGTGTTTACCCTTGTGTCACTATTGCACTGGCAAGACTTGAATGCTTGTGTAAATATGCCTGTGTGTCTGTGTCTGTGTGTGTGTCTGTGTGTGTGTGTGTGTGTGTGTGTGTGTGTGTGTGTGTGTGTGTGTGTGTGTCTGTGTGTGTGTCTGTGTCTGTGTGTCTGCGAGTGTGTGTGTTTGTGTGTGTGTGTGTGTATCATTACAAGTATACCTTAATTAAAACGAGCTGCACTTTCTATGAATATGATAATAATTTCTAGTTTATGTAAAAAAAATATGCAATGACTAGCTATGATTAGTGTCCAATATTGTACTCGTAGTTATGGATTACAATAATATAAAGAATGGATGAATACACACGAGTTCTATACAGACACTCGAGCAAAACCTTAAGTGAATAATGTCCTTTTCACACCTTGCTGTCACTTGTATTGGTGTATGTATGTATGTATGTATGTATGTATGTATGTATGTATGTATGTATGTGTGTATGTATGTATGTATGTATGTGTGTATGTATGTATGTATGTATGTATGTGTGTATGTATGTGTGTATGTATGTATGTATGTATGTATGTATGTGTGTATGTATGTATGTATGTATGTACGTATGTGTATTATTGGGTGATTGATTCTCTCGTTGGTAATTTATTGAAGGACAACTGTTGATTCTTCCCAAACTCTTCCAAGCATCAGAAGGTCACCATAAGTTGTGTTAATTAATCTGGTCCTGTTTCCTGGCATAGTTTGGAGGGACGTATCACAGTGTCACCTTCCCATTTATTTACCAACAAGATTTTCAACCCTTAATCAATTAAATATTAGTTTACACAAGCTATATATATATTTTAGATACAGTAATATTTTGTTCTAATCAATCATTGTCTGCAGTTTAAGTACATTAATTTCGTATTGGAAGCTTAATTAACTTAACTTATTTATATATCGTAAAGAATGTGTTGGAAGAAAATGATGAGCCTTTTCCTTAATAACTCTAATGTTAAATATAATATAGCAGCCTTTAGAATATAACATTATACTGTACAGGGTATTCATAAATTATCTGAACAACATTACATTTACTATGATATAATTAAAATTGGTTCATATAACTTTTTGGACACTCTATACTTTTGTCATGGAGAATATTATAGATAGACTACAGAAAATAATCACCATTAAAGGAGAAGCCATAAGAAACTTTTTGCTCTTAAAATTAATATTATTGATTCAAGAGAAACATTTGATGACGAAAGTATATCAAAATATCACCAATATTCTCCATTAATGAATGATCTGCTATATGGGTTATTACACATTATTATATTATATATCTATTATCACCTATTTACAGCAGCATAATAATAATAATAGTATAGGTACTGTACCCTGTTCTTTTATCTGGTGGAGTAGGTCAATGTCCAGCCACTTAAGGGGACAGTATACTCTTGGTACATTGGAGTGCCTTGATTTCCCCACAAAGTATATACTGTACCAGGGAACAGGACCAGCAGATGAACACAACTATTGGTGGCCTGATGCTTGGAACAGCTTGGAGGAATCATTGCAGTTGTCCTAGATTTACCAACACCATACTCCCCCCTTAACCATTGCCTCGCCACACACACACACACACACACACACACACACACACACACACACACACACACACACACACACACACACACACACACACACACACACACACACACACACACACACACACACACACACACACACACACACACAGGAATAAAAGTAGAATTCATTGATATCATACAACACTTTCTGATGGGGTTGATTCAGACATGTATGGTGTCAATCATGGCTTGGTTTGGTAGTCGGGGATTATCGACTTCGTAATAATTAATCTTTAAGGTGTTGTAATTATAGAGTGATAGATACAGTACGTGTGTGTGTGTACGTGGGTGCATGTGGAGAAGTGTACCGTATGTTTGTTGTTGTTGTTGTTGTTGTTGTTGTTGTTGTGTGTACGTGGGTGCATGTGGAGAAGTGTACCGTATGTTTGTTGTTGTTGTTGTTGTTGTTGTTGTTCTTGTGTGTACGTGGGTGCATGTGGAGAAGTGTACAGTATGTTTGTTGTTGTTGTTGTTGTTGTTGTTGTTGTTGTGTGTACGTGGGTGCATGTGGAGAAGTGTACCGTATGTTTGTTGTTGTTGTTGTTGTTGTTGTTGTTGTGTGTACGTGGGTGCATGTGGAGAAGTGTACCGTATGTTTGTTGTTGTTGTTGTTGTGTGTACGTGGGTGCATGTGGAGAAGTGTACAGTATGTTTGTTGTTGTTGTTGTTGTTGTTGTGTGTACGTGGGTGCATGTGGAGAAGTGTACCGTATGTTTGTTGTTGTTGTTGTTGTTGTTGTTGTTGTGTGTACGTGGGTGCATGTGGAGAAGTGTACCGTATGTTTGTTGTTGTTGTTGTTGT
This sequence comes from Petrolisthes manimaculis, assembly GCA_034508575.1. Classification (NCBI taxonomy): domain Eukaryota; kingdom Metazoa; phylum Arthropoda; class Malacostraca; order Decapoda; family Porcellanidae; genus Petrolisthes; species Petrolisthes manimaculis. The sequence goes on from JAWZYT010000049.1 coordinate 663,866, forward strand.
GTGTACGTGGGTGCATGTGGAGAAGTGTACAGTATGTTTGTTGTTGTTGTTGTTGTTGTTGTGTGTACGTGGGTGCATGTGGAGAAGTGTACAGTATGTTTGTTGTTGTTGTTGTTGTTGTTGTTGTTGTTGTGTGTACGTGGGTGCATGTAGAGAAGTGTACAGTATGTTTGTTGTTGTTGTTGTTGTGTGGTGTTTGTGAGTGGGGAGTGTGCCGTGTCTCTCAATAAACTTATATAGATGTTTTAATGTTCCTTAGTGCTACATAATTGTTTTCTCACTGTGTATTCTGAATGTTTGGTTGGTGGTCTCAAGCGCTGGACACCTTTCATAATTTATACCCGAATCCTGAGTGACGAGTCAGAGAGTGTTAAATGAATACTTTACTATTTTACTTTTAGACACAAACAGATACAATATGTGAAGAATAATTGTGGTGGTGAGTGTATAACTTGGCCATGTCTTACTTTCCAGTCCTACAGCAACACACGAGCAACGAAGGGGCAAGGGAAACATAAAAGGAAATCAGATAAAACGGTAGAGAATTGTTACGATAGAGTTAGTATAGTATATAAACTAAGAAAAAAATATTACTCATAATATATAGATAAATAATGTGCCTATGCATTTACAGGATACGCTTCATAATATACCAAGTTTGAAAGCAAATTAGTAACAAGAAGTTGATATTATTTATTATATTTGACTTCGGATAAAGATTTTCCCTGATCTTAAAGTTCCATCCATCACGAACTACTGTAGCAATGTAGAAGTTAATGAAAGCCTAAAAGCTGTCTTCTCTATAATTTCAACCTAGAGTAACTATTTGTTAATCTATACACATATTTGTTCACACGGGTTTGGTTTTCAATTAGGGTTTCAATTTTTGTAACGGTGTGTACTTGTTTCTCAAATCAGAAACGAAATGGTAGAAATGCATTCTACCGAAGTATGCCATACAGACCGTGTATCCCACTGACTTACGTTACACAAGACCGATATCCCTCCTCATAATATTTGCTAAAAATAACGAATTTCATCCCTGGTAAACTGGACTTGAGGCGCCGAGAACGCTGACGCTGCCATTTGGGTTAGTTTGATGCCCCGTGTGTTAATAGGAATTATCTATTGCTTTATGCCAGGCTTTATGTACCTTGTCATTATGCAACACTTCTCTTCCACGTATTTGTGATGCGTAAATTTGGCAAACGGTATTGTGCAGGTTCCATCAACGTTATTGTCATGACACTGTATGTACTCTATTATGGTTATATGGTTATGGTTATGGTTATATATATATATATATATATATATATATATATATATATATATATATATATATATATATATATATATATATATATATATATATATATATATATATATATATATATATATATATATATATATATATATATATATATATATATATATATATATACCTGTATTACTGTAAACTTACCCAAGAAAAAATCTGTTCCCTTCACTTTCCAATAGCCTGCTAATAATGAGGTCCAACATTTGTGCTCAGTTATAGGAAAAGATATAAAATTACTGTTAATGACTGAATGGCAAGCAAGTACTTGGGGTATTTATTAATGTATATAATATATAGTTCATAGCCTGAGACATGAAATAATTGCAGATTTGCAAATATTATTTATTTTTGTATAGGCAAACTCAGTCTCTCATCTGAAGTATAAAATTCACGATCTCATGAATCTAGAACGGTCAGCAAATCGCCACATAACTCCACGACAACTGTATTATTTATTCTAAAGAGTACATACAACATTTGAGTTCAACTTGATCCTCATCATTACTGTGCTTGAAGAAGGTTCATAAGTCTGACAGAAGTGTTGTACATTTCTTCTAGGCTTATTCACCAGTTTTAAAGTTATGGTTTTTTTCTTTATCAGTTTTACCGTTGTTGTGCTTTCCTTTATAATTTGTTTTCCATTATCATCTGTTTTCCCAAATAGAAAACTTGTACATTAAGTTCCACTCATGACTTTGAATGTTAGGGCAAACAAAATCCACGTAGCAATATTCCAGCTGTCTTTTATTAAATATGGAGAGTCATGAGAAAGTAAAATTGTCAATATTTACGAAATTATAATATTTGGTACCAATAATGAATAGCGATTTAAATATACATAAGATATTTTTTTTATTTTACAGTTGATTTCCAGTGAGCCTGATCAACAAGCTCACCCTGCAAATATATCTATATTATTTTTTGGCGTACATAAATGATATAAAGGAATAAAATTAAGCTTGCCGTGAGTGTAAGCATATCTGCCTTAATGTTGTGTGAGTTTGGTAATGCGGTTCTAATAATATAATGTATCAGGGTGAGGACAAAACCACTGAATATAACGAATATAAATCAGACGATACTGTAGTCTAAACCAGGAGGGAAGAATCTCTTGTTGGTAAATTGGAGGGTACTAATTCTTCCAATTAAACTATACCAGCCAACAGAGGACCTCAGTGTTACAAATAAGGAATCTGTCTCGTGGCACATGTAGGTTATAGGAATTAGTAGCCCTCTAAATTTACCGTCAAGAGATCATCCCCTTCAAGGAGCAACACAGGCAACACGAAGCTGGATGTTAGTTAGTCACACCACCAGTACAGTGTCTAGTACGGCAACCGAAGGAAATCGCTGGTGTCCCCATTGTCCAGGTCTTGCTCAAACTCCTTCCTTTTTAACAACACCTGTGAGGGCGACTGACCGATCCTAAGTTGTTGTTGGTGTTGTTGTTGTTGGTGGGTCCTGTGTGTTGCCGAGCTGCCGTTATTCTTGACCATGAGGACACGCATAGGGTGGTTCTCGGGTAGTGTGTGAGGGGCAGCAGGGGACTCGGCCACCTCTTCTTGTGTGATGCGGTAGTCTGCCTGCAGTGAGTGAGGGGCGGCGTTGTTGAGGGTGGCCGGGGATCCTTTGGTCATCTGCTGCACCAAGTCTGCCACACTGAGATAGCGTCCTTCTTCATCTGTTGCTGAGTCAGTCATTACGTCGGGGTGTTCAGGGTTATTCATGTGGTCTCTGTGGATACAAAAAAAAAAAATGTTAGTATAAATGTTGTTAATAAGGAAAGTTGCTTTTACTATTGGTGTGTGTTAACTCTGTCGTGTATTTGATTGTGGATGAGCGTATGTGTGTGTTTATGTGTTATCAATGCGGGGATGAATTGTATTTTTTTCAGTGTAACATGATTCTCATTAGCTTTTAAAGTTGAGTAGGAGGGGAGTTTCATACTGATACTCAATCCTTTTTGCCCATATTTATCAGATGTGTTTATTCCCTTCACTAAGACGCATGTAGCCACAAAACTCGACTTTCATCAATAAACCACAATGAGGCTCGAATCATCTAATAAATACAGCAGTGACGTGACTGTGTTATGGTGTAGGTAGGGATGAGGGATGGGGAGGAGGAGGATGTGGCTAGGAGAGGGAGGGAGAGAGGGAGTCAAGTTATGTCAGCTGCCACTAGAGGTCAGTAATATCGCTTGTCCTGTGCGAGATGAATTGTTTCTTGATTTGGGCTTGTGGTGAAGTAAGGGCATAATTTCCATCATCCATAATAATGTGATTGTGGAACATGAGCGTGTTTAAAGTTCCCACAAGAGTTATGTTTTAGCTTGGACCTTCACACATACAAGCCAAGTGAGTAAAGTACAGTGACCTCTTGTGGTAAAAAAACTCAACATTAGTCCAAGATTGTACAGTACCATTTACCCATCACCAACCAACCTCACCCCCCCCCCCCCCATCCACCACCAGTAGCCTATAGTTGCCAGTTAATTTGTGTTCCTTCATTGCGTGTGTCGAATTTTCGCGGCGGTATCACGGACTGTATTGAACAAAGTGCATAGTGAATGTGACCAACATTTCATTATAATTATCTAAACGTGTTTCAAGTGAACTTAATTATTGTGCTTGCAAGTGACCACCGATATCAGCACCCACACCGTGTTAATTCCACGTTCTTAATTAATTAGTATTCTGAATTTCTGAATACTGGAGAAAGGAACAGAACGAACAACTTGGAATGAAAACGAAACACTTGACAACATCAGTGAACGAACCCATCAACCCACCTGACTGATCGCTTGGCCGTGAAGAGGGTAAAGGAGCATCGACAACCCCCCACCATCCCTGTGAACCCCGTGGACCGACAGAACATACGGCAGTCGAAGCGCTTGGCCAGTGTCGGAGGCGCCGCGACCACCATCAGGAGAACCAACCCAGTCAGCACCACCATGGAGCCGGACAGGGCGGGGGAACACGACGAAGGCCGCATCCGGAAGGTGAGAAGATGAAGGGGTTGTAGTATATAACCTGTAGGAGAGAAGGAAGAATGTTGGTTATTGTTGTTATTATGAAGATGTATGAGGTGAGGAGGTAATGACGGCTAATGGTGGTAGTGTGGACAGGGTTGGGGGAACACGATCAAGGCCGCATATATAAGGTGGGAAAAGGAAGGGGGTTCGTAGTATATTATATCCTGTAGGAGGCGAAGAAGAAATTATTATTGTTGTTGTGAAGGTGGATAAGACGTGGAGTTTGTGTTTGATACGTGGTGGCGGTGGTGTGCATTGTTGTTTTTGTTGACATTGGTATGTGGATTGTTGTTTAATGGCGTTGTAATAGTTACCATATGTAAGTATGTGGCGTAGTATTATTATCATGTAGTGCTTGTAGAGTTCTTGTGCATTTTGCGACATTATTGGTAAACGGAAATATTGTTTTAATTCTGTCATATGACGATTGGTATAATGGTAAATGTATAGTGTTAGTACGTTAGAGGAATGTTATATAAATATTTGATAGTGGGTTAATGTGTACGTTTTGTACACCAAACATTAGCGAGTAGGCCTATAAGAAATATTACATTAACTCTCGATGAGGTGATAGGATATTAATTGGCGACTGTATCGGTGTGGTGGGGGAGGGGGGAGGGATTTTCACGGGTGGTGGGGGAGGGACTGTGGCTCTAGGGTGGTGGGGGAGGGAGGGACAGACGCTCATCGTTAGTGGTGGTGGGGGGGGGGGGGGGAGCAGGAGTGGTGGAGGTAAGGGTCGGCACAGAGCTGCTCGAAACACTGTCTCAACTCATGCTTAATCTCGTCTACCTCGAATTCTGAGTGTGTCGAACAAATCTTGGAACAGACCAAACTTTTTCACTCAAGCACCATCAATGACGTCACGTACAATGTTGCCAGAACTTATATCACATGAACTAAAAGATATCTTGCCCGGTTGAAAATGGTCTTAAACCTTACGAGTGACTATATAAGAAACAATTCGGTAAATTCAGACAGAGATGGAACAGTTATGACCAAAAGTTCGTCGCCACTCCCTTTCAGAAAATACGCGTCATTTGCCTGCCCCTTCTATCCATCATTTTTCTTTGTGCTTTTCCCTATTACTTTTTCTCTTCCTGTTACAATGTCAATATCCTGCCTCCAGTCTTTTTTTTTATCAGTGTTCGATTCCAGTAGACTGTAGCCCAATTGTTCTTTCATTCATTCAGCCATTCCCTTTTTTTTAATAATAAATGAAGTAACTGGAAACAAAAGAAAACTTCTGAGCCCAGAGTGAAGCAGACGTCCACTCAAAATAAATAGCTAGAAAGGGAGAGAGTGAAAAGGAGCAAGAGGAGGGGCCAATATGGAGAAATATATATATATATATATATATTTCTTTCCCCTGGAGAAGTTTTTTTTTTATAAATGTAGCAGCTAACATAGAGGTTTATCGCTAGAAAGAGGATCTGATCTTAAGGCCACGAATCCACCAGCGGTCACAGTTCTCACGCTCCTGCTTGGGGGTGGGGGGAAGGGGGAGGAGGGGTGAAGGAACAGACGGAAGGGGGAAGGGGCAGGGAGAGTAGGGTGTGGAACTGACGGAAGGGGGAAGGGGCAGGGAGAGTAGGGTGAAGGAACTGACGATAGGGGGAAGGGGCAGGGAGAGTAGGGGTGAAGGAACTGACGATAGGGGGAAGGGGCAGGGAGAGTAGGGGTGAAGGAACTGACGGAAGGGGGAAGGGGCAGGGAGAGTAGGGGTGGAACTGACGATAGGGGAGAAAGCATGGGTGGGGGCTGGGAGGGCAGGTGGTGTCTGTGAAAGTGTAATGGCTGGCAACATGGAGAAAAGAGGGTGAAGAGGAGGTGAAGGAAGAGGAGGATGAAGTGGAAGAGGAGGAGAAGGAGAGGGAAGAAGGTGGAAGAGGAAGAGGAGGAGAAAGTGGAGGAGGTGGATATGAAGGGGATGGAGATAGAGTAGACATAATAAGAAGAGAGGAAACGGAGGTAAATGAAAATTGAGAGGAGGTTGAGGAGTTAAAGGAATAAGAGGAGGAGGAGGTGAGAGATGAAGGAAAAGATGAAAGAGTATGTGGAGGAGCAATATCCGAGCGACAAAGCAGAGATGAAGAGTAAAAGCAGAACCAGCAGAGAAGGAAAGAAGAAAATGGGAGTAAGAGATAGTAAAAGAAAATGGGTTCAGGGGCAGATAAAGAAAATAGTGAATGTAAAGGGGGTGACATGAAAAGAAAGACAAGACATAAAAAATAAAATATAAAATATAAAGGTGGGATATAAAGGTCTAAGTAAGGAAGGAACAGAAAAAATAATAAAAAATAATAGTAAACGTGAAACTTTAAACCTACAAAAAGACAGTGAGAGAGTTGGCAAGGCTTCAGGAGGATGACATAATTAAGGTGATATAATATAATGTCTCTCGTTGGAGGGTGAATGTGTGAGAGGGGGGGGGGGGCTAATATTTTTTTTTATATATATATATAGTGAGGAGACGATGTGTAGAGTTCAAGGAAAGAGATCAAGATTCTTAGAATATAACATGAGTGATATTATTATTATTATTATTATTATTGTTATTATTATTATTATTATTATTTTTATTTTTATTTTTATTTTTATTTTTATTTTTATTTTTATTTTTATTATTATTATTATTATTATTATTATTATTGCTGTGGGTTAGTATATTCACTGTCATAGATATATATTTTCTAGATTAATTAACGTTGCTCAGTGTTTATCCCAAGTAAAAGTAAAACACAAATGAGTAAGTAATTAAATAAGAATCAATCTAGTATGAAAAATAACAAGCGAGTTAATTTATATCTTATTCTGCAGGTTAAATAATGTAAGAGGTGCGTTAGCTTTCATATATTATTCTTAAGTGTCTATACAATATAGGTGAGATGAAAGTGGGCGAGGGGGAGTGAAGGCCAAGGCTGTGGGAAATAATATATGAGAAAGGGAGGGAGTGTGTGAGAGAGAGAGGGGCAGTAGGGCGGATGAGAAGGGATGTATGGTAGGTAGGTAGGTGGGTTGGTAGGTAGGTGATTTGGTAGATAGGTAGGTTGGTAGATACGTGAGTTAGTTGTTAGGTAGTACATGAGATAGTTGGTAGGTAGGTGAGTTGGTAGGTAGGTAGGTTAGGAGATGGGTATTCATTTGGCGAGAAAAAAAAATTAATATGAACAGTAAGGAACAAAAATTGAGCCTCTTTCTTGAACCAGGATAACTCTGAACTCATGAATCTAAAACCATTGTGGCGACTGCGTTACATGTATATAGTTTTCCTCATACATATTACAGGTGCGTGACTGTGGAGCACAATACCGTCTATATATAGTGTTTCCACGAGAACCCCATTTGTTTCGTGATCAGTAAACAGAAATAAGACTGGACAAACAAGCCGTGCGATTACAGCGACCCCTGGTGGTAAAGGACATGGTGACGACTGTACGATGTAGCGTCGGATGGAATAGGGTTAAGGGGACATACTAGCTATTGTTGGTGCATGAATTGGAAGGTCTGTGAATCCTCCAAGCTGTGTCACGAAACAACAACAGATCCCCTGTGAGTACCATTGAGGGGGTCTGTCTGTCTTGTTTTTTTGGTATAGTTAGAAGGAATCGGTAGCCTTCCAATTTACCACCAACAAAAGAGTTTCCCCTTAAAAGTGTACATTGTGATAGGATGAGTGGGTGTGGGTGTGATTTGAGGTGGCTTGGATAGAGTCGGGTGAATTGGTAGAGAAAAACTGGAATTGGTGAAGGGAAAGATAGGATAGATAATTATAGTGGAATGAAAAGAAGGGAAGGGATGAGAAGGAATAGAAAGGGAAGGGAAGGAATGGAAAGGAAATGGAAAGAGGAAGGAGGGGAAAGGAGGATAGGAGAGGAAGGCTGGAGTTGTGTGGCAAGGAAGTAAAAGGGAAAGGAAGAAAGTGCGACGGAGAGATCAGCCCCGTGCAAAGAGGAATGGAAAAAAGAGTAAAAAAAGGAAGGAAGGAGGGAGGGAGAGAGAGAGAGAGAGAGGGGATTACAGGTCGGTGTGGAGGGGGAAGGAAAACCAACCAGGGAAATGTAATGGTGTCAGGAGGGCAAGGCAAACCCCACGCCCTCTTACCGTTCAGTGTGTATACCCTCTTAGTGTTGGGCTAAAAAATAAAAGTCTCTAAGCGTGTAAGGGGAGATTCTTTGGTTGGTAAGTTGGAAGGCGTTTGTTTGATTTCTCCAAACTATGTCACGAAACAAATTCGCTATTGTTTGTTAACACTGAGGTAGTTAGTATATCCTGGTATAATTAGGAATAATCAGTAACCCTTCAATTTATCTTCAATTTATCAACAGGAGAGTCACAATGAAGCAACACTGTACAAATCATAATATTATAAAGTAGGACTGAAATACCCCTAAAGCCTGAGAGATAAGAAGCCAGTCTCCTACAGCTCTGTTACGAGTATCAGATCTTATTCGCAGTAACCACAAAAGTCGCCAACCAAGAAATCCAAGGGGGGCGGAATAGTCAGTGAATTTCTCCGTATACAACCATGAAACTCAAGTAGGTGGAGTGGCCAGTGAATTTCTGCCTGTACAACCATGAAGTTCAAAGGGGGCGGATTCAATGAAGTTATCTGTATACAAACAAACACGAAGTTCAGGGAAGCGGAACAACCAATGAAGTTATCTGTATGCAAACATGAAAGGTCAGGGGGCCGGGGTGGGGACGGAAGATTGTAGTCACTGAATTTCTACGTATACAACAAACACCTTTCTTAAAACACCGGACATGTCAGTCAATATTCCCAAGGGCAGAGTAGCTCGTACATTGCTGCGTTTATCGTCTGGTACTTACAACAAATACACAGTGAATGGAGCAGCCAGCAACGTGTCACGCCAATTTCAACGAGGTATTATGATAGAGTTCTGGGGAATTTAGTGCCAAGACGCGACCAGGTTGATAATGGTGAAAATAATGAAGAAGCAGTAGTTAGTAGAGTAGTGAAGCGTCGTCCATAAAGACCCCCTTCCTTGCACTGTGTTTATACCATCTGTCTGGGACGTTTAAGGAATCAGTTGTCTGTGTGTGTGTGTGTGTGTGTGTGTTTTGTTTACTTACACATATTTATTTTGATGGGCGGTATTGAAGTTTAATGATTTCTCCAAAATGTTCAGAGGGAGGAATACGGAGACTCCAAAATGCCTACCACACCAAACGACTCCTAGTCTCAAAAATTACACACGCAGACACACACACACACACACACACACACAAGACACACACACACCAGACACACACACACACACACACACACACAGACACAGACACAGACACACACGCACACACACACACACGCACACACACACACACACACACACACACACACACAGACACACCACACACACACCACGCACACACACGCACACGCACACGCACACACACACACACACACACACACACACACACACACACACACACACACGACCTCTTGGAGTAGAAGGTGTGAGTAATAGAGTGATGTATATATGACTCGTGGTGCGTGTGTTTGTTTATCATCTGGGGCGTCTCTTGTCATGCAACATAGGTCCTAATTAGGTGTAGATTGTGACGATTGATGGCGCCGGTGGAAGAGGATGGAGAAACAATTATAAACACATACATAAGACACTAGGATTGGGAAGAGGAATGCGAAAAAAAAAAAGGAAATGATTACATGGATGATGGAAGGAGAGGTAGGCAATTTCGACTGCTTGGAAAGAATAGACAGACAGGGAAGGGAAAAACGAGGAAAACAGAGAATAGATGATGTAAACAAAATATAAAAAATAAAAACATGAAAGGGATAAGGGAATGGGAGAGGAGGCGTAATAACATGAGATAGAAGAAAGAATTAGAAAAAGGGGAAGATGACAGAGTAAAGGAGGGGGAAGAGGGAAGAAGAAGATCCCATATGATGCAATTAGTTGACTTTAATTACGTTAGATATGAGTTTAATATGAGGATAAAGGACCGTTTCAGAGAGGGAGAGAGAGATAGTGAGAGACGGTGAGAGAGAGAGAGGCGGTGAGAGAGACAGTGAGACAGAAGAAGACACAGACAGACAATAACAAATAAGAGAGACAGAGAGAGATAATGTGAGAGAGAAAGAAAGTGAGCGAATAACAGTGGCAAAGAAATGAATTGGCAAAATGTTAGTGAGTAAGCGAATAACAGTTGGGAAAAGAAAACATTGGAAGAAAAAAAGTTAAGAATAAGTGAATATCAACGAGAAAGAAAATATAAATAGTAGAGAAAAAGGTAAGAGTGAGTGAGAGAGTGAGTGAATGAGTGAGTGAATGAGTGAATGAGTGAGTGAATGAGTGAATGAGTGAATGAGAGAGTGAGTGAGTGAGTGAGTGAGAGAGAGAGAGTAAAACAGCGAGAAAGAATTAATGTGGGAAAAACGTGGGAGGAAGAGAGGTAAGGGAAGGGGGAGGGGAGCTTGTGAGTTGGGTGCCCCCCTCTCCCCCGCCCCCTTGCACTTTATTGCCCCACCACCACCACTACCCCCACCTACACGTTTCTTATAGTGAGAGTCGCCTTCTTATGACCCCTCACTTATGCATCTTGTTTTTCACGTTTTTGGTGTTTCTCGTTCTTGGTCTATCTTTCTCTCTCTCTTTCTTTCTCTCTTTCTCTTTCTCTGTTTCTCTCTTTCTCTATTTCTCTATTTCTCTCTCTCTCTTTCTCTTTCTTTCTCATTCTTTCTCTCTCTCTTTCTCTATCCCTTTCTTTCTCTCTCTCTTTCTCTCTTTCTCTCTTTTTCTCTCTATTTCTCTTTTTTCTCTTTCTCTTTCTCTCTTTTTTCTCTTTCTCTATTTCTCTTTCTCTATTTCTCTTTTTTCTCTTTCTCTTTCTCTCTATTTCTCTTCTTTCTCTCTCTCTTTCTCTCTCTCTCCTTCCTTTTCTTCACCTTTCTACAGTGCCTTAATCCCTCACAGACATTTCCTTCCTCCCTCCCTCCATCTCAGTCTATTCGGTTTTTCTTTAGTTTCCCCCCTGGCTTAAAAAAACTATAGAGGATAAGATTCTCTCTCTCTCTCTCTCTCTCTCTCTCTCTCTCTCTCCAATTTTTTCCCTCAATAGTCTATACCATTATTCCTTTATATATTTTTTCTTCCAAACTAAGGTCGTATCCAGTATCTCGAAAATGTGGAGAGGGAATACGAGACAGAAGATTCCATTATTACGACCCACTGTTATATTTTATTCCTCACCAACGGCGGCAAAATATTCCTCCGTATTTAATAGTATTGGTGAAATGAGAAGTATGACTGACTGACTGAATGTCCCTCGTCACAACAGTGTGTCAAAAGTGTAGTGACCGGAGGATACACACAAATAAAGGTAAAATTTTGATACTGGACCACTGGCTCATTGGTAGAGTGTCTGTCTGACATCGGTTAGGTACCGGGTTCGATTCTCCTTGGAAACCGCTTGGGATTTTTTAAGAGATCAATTTATGTGTACTACTCATTCTTCTTTACCTTGCGAGACAGGCAGAATTCGACCTACCTCTCTCTCACTCTCTTTCTCACACAAACACACTCTCTCACTTCTCTTTCTCACCTTTCTCTCTCACCTTAATTAAGACACACCAACACTTTCATCCAGTGAGATCTTTTAAGCTACAGTAAACACCACCTACGGTTTCCATGTCGCCCCCACGAAAAAAAAAAAAAAAAAAAATCATAAACTCGTGAGTCTGGAACGTGTTTATAGAATTCGTACTTGTGGAATCTGCTGAGTTAATCAAGGCGGTGGCAGTGTGGTATATTATTATTATTATTATTATTATTATCATTATTATTATTATTATTATTAACCCAGAATTTTCGTTATTAAAAATATTCTTTAAGGTGGCTTCATAGACATGCTTAAAATGTTAATTCTTGAGTGTTATATCTTGTAAAAATTAAATATATGTATTTATGTATGAAATGACATCCCTTCTTGGAATATGAGTAAGTTTAATATTAGTGTTTCCTTAGTTAGTGATATATCTCGAGCAAATATATCTCCTTACCTACACACACACACACACACACACACACACACACACACACACACACACACTCGCTTATACACTCACACTCACTTATACACTCACACACACTTATACACTCACACACACGTATACACTCACACACACTTATACACTCACACACACGTATACACTCACACTCACTTATACACTCACACACACACACAGACGCATAGACATACACACACACACACACACACACACACACACACACACACACACACACACACACACACACTTCAAGTCATTTCCATTCTAGCTGAAGTTGTGTTTTCATTTTTGTTGTTTATAACCCAAAGTGCAAGGCAGTAACTTGAAATGTCTTTGTCTGTATGTATGTCTGTCTCTTACCCAGTCTTAGCCTTTAGTCCTCATCTGCCTCAGTACAGAAAAATATGTTAGTGCATTTTATTTATTCTGTTACTCACACTCGCACACTCTTCATAATATATTCTCTTCTATCAATCTCTCTCTCTCTATCTCTCTCTCTCTCTCTCTCTCTCTCTCGTGTGTTTGTGTGTGAGAGAGAGAGAGAGAGAGAGAGAGAGAGAGAGAGGGAGAGAGAGAGAGAGAGAGAACTCGACATACAAAACAGTAATTAAAACTCACTAACTTTTGATCAACACACGACGAAGCTAAACACATTTTATTTCTGCCTTTATTATCCTGTTATCCGCTAATAAGGGAGGAGGTTATAGGTAATGGCTTTAAGTTTGGTTTGTTTACTAGTACACGTGGTTGATGTTAGGTGGATGACGCATGTTGTCAGCGTGGGTTAGATCTTATGAAATTCTAAGTGTGGATTCCTGTGAAATTGTTTGTAAATTGCCTGGCAACGTGTTATTGATATTTAGGGAGAAATACGGAGAGCTGGTGCTGGATCTATTATTGTTGTTATTATTATTATTATTATTATTATTAGTATTAGTATTAGTATTAGTATTATTATTATTATTATTATTATTATTAGTATTAGTATTAGTAGTACTATTATTATTATTATTATTATTATTATTATTATTATTATTATTATTATTATTATTATTATTATTATTATTATGATTATTATTATTATTATCATTATTAATATTTTACTTTGAAGTGATAAGAATGAGGGTAAAACATTGATAGCTTTTCCCCTCGGCTTTCTCAGTATTCATATTGGCTGTGGTTTGCTGACTTATAGACGCAATTGTATTTGATTTATTTACTTATTGCTTATATAGGGTAATGTTGAGTCGCATCATTCTACCAAGAGTTACCTAGAGTGGAGACAGATGATGGTGATAATGGTGATGATGGTGATGGGAATGATGGTGATGGGGGTGATGGTGATAATGGTGATAATCATTGTGAGGATGGTAGTGGTCTTAGTGGAGATGATGATTAAGATAGAAACTAATGATGATGGTGATGACAATTTATGATGGTGATGGTAAGGATACTGAAAGACTGATTGATGATGATGAAAGGTGATAATAATGATAGCAGGGCTGATACTACATACATGCTATAGTCTGTTCAAAATTGTGTTCCATTTTCCTCTATCTATCTGTCTCTATTTCTATCTATATCTATCTATCTATCTCTATTTCTATCTATCTCTTATCTGTCTATCTATCTATCTATCTATCTCTATTTCTATCTATCTAAGCATAAGAGGCCAGCGGAACACAAGTTTTGATCAGACTATAGCTATGATGATGCTAGGAAATGAGGATACGAGGTTAGTGATAGTGATAGTGATAGTGTTAGTGATAGTGTTAGTGATAGTGATAGTGATAGTGTTAGTGATAGTGATAGTGTTAGTGATAGTGTTAGTGATAGTGTTTGAGAGCAATACACAAACAGATGCTATGTAGTTGTTGGCTTGGCTTGGCTTGGGTTGCATTTATCTCATCAGCTAATGTGTGTGTATCAGAGTGTGTGTGTGGGTGTGGGTGTTTATCTTTGTGTGTGTGGGGGGGTGTTTATCTGTGTATGTGTGTGTATTTATCAGAGTGTGTGTCTGTTTATCAGTGTGTGGGGGGGTGTTTATCTTTGTGTGTGTGTGTGTCTGTTTATCAGTGTGTGTGTGTGTGTGTTTATCAGTGTGTGTGTGTTTATCAGTGTGTGTGTGTGTGTGTTTATCAGTGTGTGTATCAGTGTGTGTGTGGGTGTTTATCTGTGTGTGTGGGTGTGTCTGTTTATCAGTGAGTGTGTGTGTCTGTTTATCAGTGTGTGTGTGTGGGTGTTTATCTGTGTATTTATCAGAGTGTGTGTCTGTTTATCAGTGTGTATATATGTGTTTATCAGTATGTGTGTGTATTCATCTTTCTGTGTGTGTGTATCTACAGTATATCTATATCTGTATGTGTGTATCAACATTTCCTTCACCATCATCATCCAGTTACATAATAAAATTAAATAACGAGAAAAATAATCAAACCCATGCACACAATAAAAGCATAAACAAAACCACAACACCAACACCAGCTAAGAATTGTATATGTATGTGTGTTTATTTTAATTTTTATGCCTCCATAATATTATCACATAAATAAATAAATAAATAAAATGACCTTGGTTGGTTGGTTGGGAAGTGTACAAAATTAAATTAGTAAAGCCTCGACCAATAAGTAAGAGGATTAGAACCCTTTGGCCATAGAGGGAGTGAGTGAGTGAGTGGGTGTCGATCCCCTCTATGTTGTTTGTGTTGTTTATAGTTTGTTAACCATTTATTTACATCTTCCCCTAAATGCATGCCGACTCTGTTTGAATTATTTTATCAACTTTGTATCTTTCGACTTTTATCTTTCCTTATAAATTATATGTGGGTGAAACTAAACTATCGACACACTTTGAATTAGTTTTTTTTTCCTCACGTTCCACCTTTCCTTTAATGAAAATAGACTGAAAATGACGATAGTAAAAGTATATATATATATATTTTTTTTTTGTCCTACTTGCCTCTACCTCTCCTCTATGTAGATGGAAAGAAAATGCCGATAGTATTTCAATTATTTTTTTTCCCACGTGCCATCTCCCCTCTGACGCGTATATACTTTTTTTTTTTTTTTTTTTTTTTACGTAACCCGGGTGAGGTGAAGTGAAGTGGGTGGTGTATGTGGGTATGTGGTGGGTAGGTGGGTATATTATATAGTGCTTAGGGCCCACACTGACCTCGCTCCACTGTATACCCTTTACACACACACACACACACACACACACACACACACACACACACACGCCTTCCATCACATGCCAAGAGATCGAGCGAGGGAGGAAGAGATTGAGTGTGTGTGTGTGTGTATATGCTTTTTTTTTGACTGATTGAGAGGCAGGAGAGAAGTTGAGTGTGTGATATTTAAGACACTGTAAGAACGAATAAAATAGATAGATAGATAAATAAATAAATAAATAGATAGATGAAGAGAGAGATTGTTACTAAAAAAAAAAAAACCAGCAGATATTCTGTGTGTATATATGTTACGTGGCATAGTTTGGAGAAATCAGAACTCTTCACATACATTACAACAATACTTCTAATTCAATCCACATCACGATTACTCTTCCCATTATTTATTTATTTATGTATATTTATTCATTTAAGTATATTCATTTATTTATAAGCATTTTATATTTTTTTTATTATATTTTAGGCAATAGTGTGAGTGAAGGAAAAGGGAGGGGACAGGAATGGGAGGGGAGGGAAGGGAAAGGGGAAGGGAGGGGAGGGAGAGGAGGGAAGTCGAAGGGAGGGAAGGGAAAGGGAAGGGAGGGGAGAGAAGTCGAGGGGAGGGAAGGGAAAGGGAAGGGAGGGGAGGGAAGGGAAGTCGAGGGGAGGGAAGGGGAAGGGAGGGGAGGGGAGGGAAGGGCAAGGGATGGGAGGGGAGAGAAGGGAAAGGGAAGGGAGGGAAGGGTAAGGTAAGGGAGGGGAGGGAGTCGAAGGGAGGGAAGGGCAAGGGAAGGGAGGGGAAGGAAGTCGAGGGAAGGGCAAGGGATGGGAGGGGAGGGAAGGGCAAGGGATGGGAGGGACATGCAGGTGATCAGAGTCGGGAAGGTAACTGGGGAACTAAAGGCTTTGGTCTTGTTATGAAAACCTTCCCCGGGGCGATAGAGAATCACAGGAGACCAGGCTTTAGAAACACTCAGGGGGCCGGTGGGAGGGAGGGGGGGGGAATGGAGAGGGGAGGGGTGGAAGGGGAGGAGGAGGGAGGTGGGAGGGGGGGTAAATCTCTCAGAGGACGTAGGAGTCGCAGAACCTTAAAGGGGGGGAAGGGGGGGTGGAGGGTGGGGGGGTGATATGTATGTATGTATGTATGTACGGTGGTGGCCAAGGTGGAGCAAATTCTGATTCCCCCCCAAAAAATGATACAAATAAACATACAGTACATTAACTATATCCATAAAGTTATAAAAGGAATTCTGTTTTTTTTTCAATATAATTATACAAGGACATAATTATCACGATCCCTGGGCCCCAAGACTTTAAGGGGGTGTGGGAATAGGGGGACAGGCTTGGGGGGGGGGGCTGGGGGGTGAGGGAGTAGGGGACAGGCTTAGGGGGGTTTTGGGGGGTGCGGGAATAGGGGGACAGGCTTAGTGGGGTTTTGGGGGGTGCGGGAATAGAGGACAGGCTTTCTACCCACCCTAAGTCTGTCCCCCTATTCCCGTACCCCCCTAAACCCCTCCCCCCCCAAGCCTGTCCCTTTATTCCTACTCCCTCTTAAGCATCCGGTACGATGATATTCTTCTTGCATATTGAAAGTCCTTGTGTAGTGATGATGTGTAGTGGTGATGTGTAGTGGTGATGTGTAGTGGTGATGTGTAGTGATGATGTGTAGGCTGGTTAGTAGTGGTGATGTGTAATGGTGATGTGTAGGCTGGTTGGTAGTGATGATGTGTAGTGGTGATGTGTAGGCTGGTTGGTAGTGGTGATGTGTAGTGATGATGTGTAGGCTGGTTGGTAGTGGTGATGTGTAATGGTGATGTGTAGGCTGGTTGGTTGAATTTTTAGTCGTGTACCAATTATACCATTACATATTTTATCAATCAATTAAACAATCAATGTATATTAAAAATTGCAACCGTTTCAAACTTTCAAAAAATCACCCAAAATTCTCAAAAAATGCAATTCCGTGATAAAATTTGGCACTCACCATACATACATCTAAACTACCGGGCATTTCATGTGTAGTACATCTTCACTACCTGGTGTAACATCTGATTGGTGGGTGGAGGGGCGAGCGCAGCGAGCCGCGAGTGGGGGTGGGGGAGCGTAGCGAGCAGCGCCGCAGGCAAAAGCACCCACGGCGCAGCCGTGGTGGGCGAAGCCTAGTGCTTGTTATTTCTTAAAAACTTTATTGTAAGAGAGAACAATAAAATATTAACATGGTTCACTGTCCATTCTCAAACAGTTCAGTAGATCATAAAAAAATTAATTGTAGGAACAAGATAAAAGAAACCAGAAAAAAAAACAATTAACATGGCTTCCTGTGTCGTAGAATCATTAAAAAAAAAAAAAAAGTTTCATTGTACGAGGTAGGAGTGAAAACCCATAACAAAATTGTCCCTGTGTCTCCTCTCAAACGGTGCAGTCAATCCCATACCCGAGTTTTGCGAATGTCGTAAATTGGTGAGCGGTGCTGGGAAGGAGGCAAAGCGGGCAGGGAATATTGTGTTAAGAGGGTGATCTGTTGGCAGCTAACTGGAACCTGATTCTTGCTTCCTGGAAACTAGAGTGAAAGAAAGTTTGTGGAGAGTGTGTGTGTGTGTGACAGAGAGAGAGAGTGAGTGTGTGTGAGTGAGTGTGTGAGTGAGTGTGTGTGTGTGTGTGTGTGTGTGGTTGTTAGTGTGTGTGTGAGTGAGTGTGTGAGTGAGTGTGTGAGAGATAGATAGATAGATAGATAGATAGATAGATAGATAGATAGAGACATAAAGAGAGAAATAAGGAGAGAGAGAGAAGTAAAGGAGGTATAGATGAGGCTAGAAATGTTTGGCAAAATATCAATTAATAGATTTGATGAGACTAATGGCTAGAGAAACAAAAGATGCTGTTACTCTAGGAAATACAAACAAAAATATGCGAGTCAATACAGCAAATAATTGATCAGCAAAAAAAAAAAAAAAACCGTGATAAACGCTTCAATTGAAAAGTAAAGAAGTAATAGGACGAAACAATTAAATAGGTGAATAAAAAGTGCATGTATTTATCGTCCATTCGAGGGGGTGTGATGCTGGAAACGACGAGATAACTGGGAGAAAAGTAATTGATGATTTTGAGGACGAGTCTGGAGTGAAGGACGGTGTGATCTTAAGTAGGCTGAGAGATTACTAGGGATGGGACGCTCTCTGGTGGTGGTGGTGTGAAGGGTTGATGAGAAAGCTAGATAGAGTGGTGGGAAGGAGAGAGAGAGAGGAATATAGAGAAGTAGAGACTGGGGTGGGGGAGATGAATAGAGAGAGGGAGAGAGGGAGGACATAAAGGGAGGGAGAGAGGGAGGACATAAAGAGAGGGAGAGAGGGAGGACATAAAGAGAGGGAGAGAGGGTGGACATAAAGAGAGGGAGAGAGGGTGGACATAAAGAGAGGGAGAGGGGAGGACATAAAGAGAGGGAGAAAGGGAGGACATAAAGAGAGAGAGAGAGGGTGGAAATAAAGAGAGGGAGAAAGGGAGGACATAAAGAGAGAGAGAGAGGGTGGAAATAAAGAGAGGGAGAGTGGGGTGAGGGAAGAACACAGAGAGGGAGATTGAGGGGGGAGAAATAGAGAGAGAGCAGACATATACAGACAGACATAGACATACAGACTGACAGAAACAGACAGACAGACTGACAGAAGCAGACAGACAGATCAACAGACAAACAAAATCACAGACAGATCAAGAGACAGAGACAGATCGACAGATACACAAACAGACAGACAGACAGGCACAAACAGACAGACAGATTGAGACAGAGATAAATAAACAGACACACAGAGACACACAGATAGACATACCAACCACCGATAGACAGAGAGTGTGAGAAGAGAAGGAAGGCCCAATCAATATAGCCTCCCCTCGTCTGGTGCCCTCTTCTCCCCTCCCCTCCCCTTCCCATGCACCAACAGAAAGTGGTGTTGTTTCAGGAAGGGTCATCTACTCATTATTACCTCTCTCTCTCCTCTCTACTGTTCTCCTCTCACTCTCGTTTTACTATTCCTTTTTATGCTCTCTCGCTTTTCTTATTATGCTTTTGTTTCCTCTCTCACTCTGTTGATTCTCTCTCCACTCACTCTTCTTACTCTTCCATCCTCTGTTTCTCTTTCTTTCTTTCAGATGGTATAACGTAAGAACGTATTTGAACTCTGGGGCAAAAATCCATAGAGTTTCCTCACCCCGAAAAGAGAAATAGGAAGAGACAAGACAAAGAGAGAGAGAGAGTGAGACAGACAGACAGACAGACTTATTATTTATTATACTGCACAGTAAAAGAAATAAGACAATTATTGACAGAAGTATGGGAAGAACTCCAATAACAGAAACATAACCAAATATAGTAAAACGTAAACAACACTATTCAATCAAAAGAAAATCTCCTGATAAGCCAATAACTACATGTGAGCGAGGTAGAAAAAAATCAGAGTGACAGATAGAGAGGGAAGTGAGTTGGCTGTTGACTGCATTATACTCTATACTCTACCCAGATATACGTCCCACCAACAGGCCTTGACACCAAAGAATGGGAAGCCCGATAGAAAAGTTTAGCCCAGCTGAATATTGTGTTGTGGTGTGGTGTGTTGTGTTGTGGTGTGTTCTGGTGTGTTGTGTTGTGGTGTGTTGTGTTCTGGTGTGTTGTGGTGTGTTGTGCTGTGTTGTGTTGTGGTGTGGTGTGTTGTGTTGTGTTGTGTTGTGCTGTGTTGTGTTCTGGTGTGTTGTGTTGTGTTGTGGTGTGGTGTGGCGTGTTGTGTTGTGTTGTGTTGTGATCTGGTGTGGTGTGTTCTGGTGTGGTGTGTTGTGTTGTGTTGTGTTGTGGTGTGGTGTGTTGTGTTGTGGTGTGGTGTGTTGTGGTGTGTTCTGGTGTGTTGTGTTGTGTTGTGGTGTGGTGTGTTGTGGTGTGTTCTGGTGTGTTGTGTTGTGTTGTGTTGTGTTGTGTTGTGTTGTGTTGTGTTGTGTTGTGTTGTGGTGTGGTGTGTTGTGTTGTGTTGTGTTGTGTTGTGTTGTGTTGTGGTGTGTTGTGGTGTGGTGTGGTGTGTTGTGGTGTGTTGTGGTGTGGTGTGTTGTGGTGTGTTGTGTTGTGGTGTGTTGTGTTGTGTTCTGGTGTGTTGTGTTGTTGTGTGGACGACAAGCGTAAAGAATATTTGGTCGTGAGTTAGATGTGGTTTATGCGCGGGTGTGGCTGACGAGAGTACATTTTTTTTTTACCGTGTATGTGTGTGTTTGTAGGTGTTTAGATTGTAGGGAGTTTTAAAGACTATAATAAATTTCTTAAGGTTCGTAAATGTTAGGGTGGTTCTTAAGATTTTAGTGCTCGTATTTACTTTGGGTTTCTTATTCCAAGATGAAATGTCTGAAATTTATTTAACATAATTGTTTTTCATTCATGGTCAGTTGAAACAATGTACAAACATTTTATGAGTTCTGTCTTTTAGTATAATCTCTTCGCTTCATATTTTTAAAATATTATTATCTTATTCGATCTTTTACAATAAACTCGCGGATTGGCAGGTTCAGGTGTAAGACCCTTCAAATGTGTCACA